>CM029633.1:14964374-15161874 GCA_017311315.1 Dendrocalamus latiflorus | reverse complement strand
AGTGGCACCAATAGGACTGCAATGAAGTAAGGAATGCAGTGGCATGGTCAATTTTAAGATATGAAATGAATTAATAGTGAATTGGAAGGTTTACCGTCGTGGTTTGGAGTAGTGGTGACTGTTCATTGAATTGGGGACGAGGAAGGGGGTACAACGGCGTTGTGGCGGGATGGAAAAAGTGGAAGGATTGGCAAACATGTTAGGATGGCATGCTCGGATGTTTATTTATTGTCTTCTTCGTTGCTATCAACCTCACTGATGTTGTCCCCATGGAGTATCCTCGAGCCGCTTCTCTTTCTACTGCGCATGGCTTTACAGGCTCCGAGAACACAGTACACTCACGGCATCACCAGAGCCCCACCATGATAACCCGCTATCGCCATGCGCCCTCCATCCCCTGCTCTACCACGTTGTAAGGGAGAAGAGGGCATTGTGCCGACTCGACATTGTGCCCATGCGATCGAGCTTGACCCTATGGCATCAGCCATGTGCTATGCTAGCTCAGCATTTTCTATTTGTAAATGGCCCAATGGACCCGTGGTGCAAACAAATGCAAATTTAGGGAGGCTGAGAAAATAAAATGCAAGTTCAAGGGGGTAACATGGTACAACCCTACAAGTTTAGGGGGCTGATAAAGTAAAATATAAGTTTAGAGGGTAAAGTGGCATAACTCTATAAGTTCAGGGGGCTAAAAAAGTAAAGTACAAGTTCAGTGGATAAAGTGGCACAACCCTACAAGTTCAAGGAGCTACAGTGCAATTTTCTCTAAGGAGAATGAGAGACCATGTGAAGGTCTATAATATAGTTGTGATGAATAATTAGTACTTTGGTCGAGTTGAATTTGAATTTTTCAAAAGTTTTAAAAAATTCAGATTTCATAATTATTGTCAGTCTAGGACGGTTTGATTATTCAGGGTTAGAGGTCTGACCGCAAGTCCAGTGTGACCAGACTCTGGTTGGCGGATGAACCGTTAGTGCAGTGTGATCGGATTCTAGTTGGCGGGTGCTTTATTCCAAAGAGCGTGTTTTAGAATAAAGCATGTGCAGTTAGACTGGTCAATGTCAGCAATTGGATTGAAATTAGGTTGGGCAGTGTGGCCGACATTGAAGATGCGGTCACACCAGTGGGCCAGTCAGATCGGCTGTTGGCTGGCGGTTTGACCGGTATAGTCCAACCACCATGAGGACTGTGGTCAAATGGTGGGTATGACCAAAGAGCAGTGAAAATGGATTGTGGGTTGGATTAGTATGTGCATGTCATGGGTGTCATTGGTAGGTTGTGCTGAGTTGTATGATGTATTGTTTTGATAACATGAGTCAAGTGCATGATACTTGTGCTCGAGATGGTTACTTGGTCTTTGGATGTACAGGTGGCTAGGAGAATGTTAGCGGTAAATAGCAATAGATTGGGACTAGGCGAGGGGGGCTGAGGTCTGAGCGGTTGTGTAAGTCCAAGTGAGGCTACGTGGCTTAAACAGGAAGCATAAATAAGACAAGGATCATGAAGAGCCGAGTTGGTACATGTGATACGCTAGGTGATGAGGTTGATGCACATAGAGATGGTTCGAATTGATCACCTTTTCATTAATAGCTCTTTGAAGCCATTCTTTAAAGATGAAGCAATTTTCAATCACATGACCAACATATCGATGATATAAGCAATACAAAGGATTATTGGTCATATTTACTTGTTCAGGCCTCCGTGGTCTGGCAAATTCAAAGCATGATGTTCCATTAATTGCTCGAACATGTCTTTCACTAGTTCTCGTCAGAAGATATATTGTTTCTTAAGCAACTCTTGAAAGGATGGGCGTTGCTTGTCTCCAGATTGCTCATTGTTTGCACCTAAAGTAGGGACATGACATTGTGATGTAAAAGACATTATTGTCGTGTTGACTTCTGCTGACGCCTTAGTTTTGCCCCTATTATAGGTCATTTTAGCCGTCGAGTTGAAATGCTTAACGGGATCGAAAGCACTAGCATTCTTGTAGAGCTTCATAATTTGAGGAGATTTCTCGAACTCTAACTTTGTGGCTACCATTGTTGAACTGAGGGCACTAAATGTCTTAGGTTCTCGCCGAGACATCTCACCTCGTCTTTGGCGAACTTGAGCCAGCTCCACAATTGAGAAGCTAGCGCCCTTGGTTAGACAGATTCCAAATAATATAAACTGAAGAATGTACATGCCCAAATGGCTATCTCCTGAGGCACTGGCTATTTTTATTCAAAGGTTGCATTTTCTTTAAGAAGTCATTGTCCTTGATTTTGATTTCTTATGCTGGCGCACTGAATCGCTGTTGGCGCTGAAGATTTGCACGAATTCTGCTCCAAGCCTGCCACCTATTGATGTGGACATGCAAGTTTGTCTACAAAATCATGTGTTGACTATAAAAGATTATACGAAATAGTATCAGAATAGCTTGCCACCAGGTTGCATATGCTAACACTGAAGCAAACCACCTGCTTTCCGAACAGCCAAAAGAAACAGATCCAAAAACATATCATTGGGTCTGATGACATGCTTTTGAAAATTTAATTTGTTGCATTGTTAAACAATTTTGGAAAGTTATTTCAAGTTGTTGCATTCATAAACATTCAAAACGCCGAATGAGAAAAACTACTACAATTTGCCTATTTGTAAGGCACATGTCACTGACCTGTATTTTCTAGTCTTATATTTGCACTTATAATGCAGAAATTGTCTGCATAATGCCTTCCATATTATGGTAAACTATACTTGGCCAAGTCAGCAAAGATAAATTGCACCGTTCTTTTTCAGCTTTTGTTTTCTGCTTTTAGCTTTTCTAGAGTAACTAGCTTTTAAACAGAGTATTTTTTAATATGGGGTCTACTAGATAATTGTAGTATATACTGTACCGACTTCATTTATATCGACAAAAACTGTACGTGAGTTTCTGTTACTTTGTAATCTCTCACACGAATAACTTAAAAACCACAAGTTACAGTTAAAAATCATAAGACTCTGCTAAAAAGAACAGACCTATTATCACTTCTGGAAGCAAAGAACTATTCAAAGACACGTGCTAATCGCAGGACCCAGATAACCAACACGCCGTTTGAATCACTAGCCACGTAGGCGTGGCGCCACGCCACGCCAGCCACCGTGTGGACCGAAGCAAAAGAGACGGCGATTCGCAGGGAGTTTCATAAAAAAAATCGAGGACCCGTGCGTAATTTCGGAGAAACAAAAGGATTTTTTTGAAAAAAACTGAGGACCTGCAAGGACCTGTACGTAAGTAAATAAGGACCTATACGTAATTTCGGAAACCCGCGGGGCGCCATCCAAAATTTTTTTTGAAAAAAAACTAGGCGCAGGGACCTTTTCGCGAGAAAAAAGGACCTTTACATAATTTCGAAAAAACCGGAGGGATTTGCCTCCCCCGGCCGTACGCGAAAACGGACGACACGCGCTGGCCGGGGGGAGCGTGGGGGCAGACGTGGCCGAACGGGGGAGCCGGAACCCCCCGCTAACAATGCTGGGGAGTATTTCACAGATTCAGGTCCCAAATCCTGCAATGATAGCGACATCAAGAAACGAAGAAAAACACCTTTTTCCAGATAAGAAAGCACAATGGAACAGCTCTCTACATGCAGATGGCATGCCAAGGTTAAATCTAGAGCTATTTTACGATACCTTAAAATGTACATAGCCTTCTAATCTTTATAATATAATAGTTACCCACACTATTAACAGTAGAATCTCTAAATAAGTAAAATTATAAATAAAACAAATAACATAAAATTATGAACGAGACAGTAGAAACTCCATATCCCTGACCGCAACCACCATGTCGACCTCGCAGGAGCAACCCACGTACCCTGCTCTGGTGCTCGCCAACACGTCCTCCGGGTGAGGGATGGCGGCGGCTCGCGCCGGTCCAAGAGCTCATCCAAGCTCGTCTCGGCCATACTGTTGCCGCTGCTCACAGTGAATGATACTTTTTCTGTCCATAACTGAACTCCTGGACTGTTATAGAAGGTAACGACATTCCCGTCCCCAAAAACGGGGGTGTTACAGACGGCAACGGCTCGCGCCAGTCTAAGAGCTCGTCCAAGCTCGTCTCGGCCATACTGTTGTCGCTGCTCACAGTGACCGTGCTCGGGTTGTCCATCGGGTTCTTCTCCCACAGGCAGGGCAATGCCGGCCGCGGGAGAGGAGGCGGTTGTGTCGGTGGCGGGGAGGGCAAGTTCTTGCACCCAAAAATGGCGAGTCTTTTCGCCCGCGACGAGTTTGGTGGGAACGGCGGGGCGTAGCTGCGTCGGCCAAGTTCCTGTACGTGGGGCGTTGGCGAGCGAAGGGGATGCGAAGAGCAATGACATGTCATTGTCTGGGGACGAGGAGTCACGGAGCTCTGGCGGATCGCCGGAGCGCCGACGACTTGCCACCGCCATTGCCGTCCCTGCCTTTCTCGTGGATGAAGCCAGCAACCGAAGCGACGAGTTTGTCAAGGAGCTCCTTGATCAAGATGCTACTATGTTTACTCCAAAATACCCTCCCGAAAAAATCAGATTGAAAAATAGAAGTCTATAATACCCTCATAAATCAATGGTCAAATTTTATCTTTACCGCTACCTTTCTACTTACCAGTATAATGTACGGTAAAAAAATTCTAAATCTAAACTTATATTGTTTGTCTGACATTGCATATGGGTCAACCTGAGACAACAAAATATCTGTATTTGTCACAACTCCTTACAAGGCACGTTAGGCTGCCCATCTCAGTTCGGAGAAGTCAGTAAGCTTCACTAGATATGGGAACGGCGACGAGTTTGGTGGGAACGGCGCGTGGGGCGTTGGCGAGCAAAGGGGATGCGAAGAGCAGTGACATGTCGTCGTCTGGGGACAAGGAGTCACGGAGCTCTGGTGAATCGCCGGAGCGCCAATGACTTGCCACCGCCATTGCCATCCCTACCTTTATCGTGGATGAAACCAGCGACCGAAGCGACGAGCTTGTCAAGGAGCTCCTTGATCAAGATGCGACTGTGTTTAGTCCAAAATATCCTTCCGAAAAAATCAGGTTGAAAAACAGAAGTGTATAATACCCTTATAAATCAACGGTCAAATTTTATTTCTACTACTACCTTTCTACTTCCCAGTATAATGTACGGTAAAAAAATTCTAAATCTAAACTTATATTATTTGTCTGACATTGCATATGGGTCAACCTGAGACAACAAAATAATTTGTCACAACTCCTTACAAGGCACGTTAGGCTGCCCATCTCAGTTCGGAGCAAGAATGGCGAGCTCGCTGGCCACGAATTTTTTGTACGGATAATCCGTTTTTTATTCGAAAATACATAAATATACCCGCGACAACATTTTTTACAAAAATAATCTCCAGTCGCCACCCCATTGGGCGACTGCTGCCTTTCGCCCAACCGGGAGGCGACATTTAGGGAATCTGTGTACCGTTGGGCGACTTCTTCAATCGCTTTACGGTTGAGCGACTGCAATTGCAGTCGCCCAACGGTTGAGCGACTGCAATTGCAGTCGCCCAATGGATGGGCGACTTTACTCAGTCCCCGTGAATTTTTAGAGTTTTATCAATTTTGTAGTTTTAAACTGGAAAAAAATATGGTATAGTTGTAATAAAAGTTTATGTTTATTGTATGTTGTAGGTGCATTTAAAATTTTGAGGAAATTTTTTTAAGTACAATTGACTGTAGAACGTTTGATATATACATTGGTATGTTTTAAGGGTTTGCAATTGTAACAGCCCAGCTGTTATTTCAAAAAAAAATATTTAATTTAATTTAAAATAAAATATTTGCTTTTGGTTGTTTAAGTTTTTAAAAATTTAATTGCCTGAATTTCTGCTTTTAAAAGGGGTTTTCTTGTGAAAATAATTTAAGCAAAAAAAAATTAAAAATTTAAATAACAATCAATTTCATTTAAAATAAAAATCAAAGTTATTTGGTTGCTTGAAATTTTAAAATTTTCGCTAACCTTTATTTTCTGCGTAAAGAAAAGAGCCTTTCTGTTAAACAAAAAAATATATTATAATGAAAAATATCTAAATGTCAGTGGAAAATTTTTTTATAAGTTCAAAATAGCTTTATAAACTTCTATGAATTTTTCTAAGATTTTTTTTAAGCTTTATTTGTTATTTATTGTATTATTTTAAAGCTAGAAAAGGAAAAATAATTTTAAAAATTAAAATAAATGTTAATTAATTCCGAAATATTTTTTCGTGGTCTTTTCAGTTCCTAAGGATCTTTAAAAAAATTCTTGAAATTTTTCCAAATTTTGTTTTTTGTTTTTTTTTCTTTTCTCTCTTTTCTCTTTCCTCCTTTTTCCTTTCTTCTCCAACCGTTTCTTCTCCCGTGAACACCCGTGCATGCGCAGACAAGGGCAGCCATGGGCACCTCCTTCAAGATCTTGAAACCATTGATTTCCTCCACCATTTTTCACGAAATAAATTGCAATCAACTCCTCTCATTAAGATCTTTCATTCCCCCACCGTTTCCCCTCAAATTAATGAGCCGTTTCGCGGGATTTAACCCATGTCATTCAAAGACATGGATGCTTGATCTCCCTCCTCGGGCCTCCTCAACCCCTATAAAAGGGAGCCCCGTGAGCCTCTCCTCATCCTCACTCAACCCCGAAAATCTCAAGTCCCCACTCCCTCTCTATTGGCCGCAATCGGAGTTCTTGTTTCGTTGTTCAAGCGCCGTTCTTCGGCCTTTTGCGCCTCGTCCGGTGGAGCCCCGCCGCGTTTGAGCACATCCCCGGCTTCGCCTCGCCGTGTTCTACGCGGTGCTCACCTCGCCTTCGCCGGAGCGTCGCCGGAGCATCATCGCCACCGTGGGCCAATTCGCGTCGTCGTTTCTCGCGTCGCCACCGACCGACCGTGCATGCCCGACCAAAACCAAGGTGAGCATCACGTTCCCCACGCTCTACTCTTTGTTTCGCCGCATGTCTCGCATGTTAATTCCTCTCTGTTTGCCCGGAACGCCGATGTCAGCCTGTAGGCCACATAAAGTCTTGTTCACCGCGTTTCGCTAGTCCGTTGGCCGAGCCGTCTGCGGCGTTGAGTTCGTCTCAACACGTTCTATGTCGTGCTCCCCTCCGTTTGTCCAAAAGCCTTTTTCAAATATTTGCGTCCGACACCTCGCCATGGCCGCAAATGACACTTCGCGTCCCCGTCTGTCTGGGAATGCTTTCAACAATCCGTTCACGTCAAAACGTGCCAAACCATCCCAGGAGGCTATGTTTCAGACGGTTTTGGATTCGCCGCACTGAGCGCGAAGATATTGAATTTTTCGTGTTTCGGTACCGTCGTCGTTCAAACGACGATTGCGTTGCCTCCGGTGAGTTTTTGGCTTAGCCGATATTTTTTTCTAGCTTCGCCTCGCCGCGTTCTAAGCCATGCTCACCTTACTTCTCCTTGTTCTATTATTCTTATCTTTAACCCTATGTCGTCGTCGTGGTACACGTCGTCACCGTGCTCCGTTTGACGTGCCGTCAGTTCCTACATGTGCCTCGGGTTATTAGCAACCCATTGGCTTCACCTTCCGTGCCTTTTCTCGTCGACGACACGGCCAAAAACAGTGAAAAAGGCTGCTGTCTGTTACTGTTCACACGGGAATATTCCTTCGGAATATTCCTGATTTTTCTTTTTCCAGAATTTTCTGATCCGCCAATCTTCCAATCGCTCGTTCTCCTCCGTCCGAACTCTGAATCAAGTGATTCAAGTTTCTAAATTCATCTAAATTCATAATCTACCTTGTAGTATTTATTTCATAATTTTTGGATTTTCTCGACCACCCCTTGGCTGAGCTTCCTCTCCCCCGGAACGCCGTCGCCACCGCCGCCCGAGTTGCGCCACCGCTTCACCTCGCCGCCAACCACCTTTCAACCACTTGCAGTGATGCACAAGTGCACCCATGCACTTCTCGCAATCCCCTCTCTCCTTTGCGCCACTCGCCAATCCCCGCCGTGCCTCGCACCGCCAGCAAGCCCACGAGCTTTGTGCGCCGCACCGCCGTCCATGGGCTCGGCTCCACTGTTCCCCTCACCCCATTGCCCTGGTTTTGCTCGTAAACCTGTCACACCGAGCGACTTCTACCTTCTTCGTCTGAGGAGCTCTGGCGAGGAATTGCCGATGCCTTGGACCTCCTTGTGCCTCGCCGATGCCATTGATAATCGTACCCACCTCCACTACACCCTTGCCGCCAGCCAACTCTATGAGCTCGAACCTTGCACCAAAACTGGACTCATACTCTTCTTCCTCTTTTGTACATCTCACCGGTCTTCACCGCCGTTGGATCACTCAGATCTCGTCTTGTGAACCTGTCCAACTTCTTCCAACTATCCGATTCTTAGACTCCGCTATACGGAGGCTTCTTAGACTCCTACTGCTCGGAGCCTTCAACTTCGACTTCGACCTTCAACTCCAGAGATTTCGACCTTCGAAGACTCCGATTTTGACTTTGACCTTCGGAGACTTCAACTCCAGCCTTCGACCTTTGACCTCGAAGACTTTGACTTCGGCCTTCGATCTCGGAGCCTTCAACTTCGACCTCCGTCTTCAAACCGACCATGGCTGTTGGACTGTTTTAACCTACACACCCTCCAGCCTCTCTGAACCCTCTGAACTCTCCGACCACTCGAAGCCGCCCGACCTCTCCAAGCCGTCCGATTGTTTCGACTACTCTGTATAAATCCAATTCTTTCGACCACTGTACAGTTCCGACCAGGTCTTCGACTTCGACTGCACCTATACCTGGAGTCTTTGTCTTCGACTTAGACTTCCGCATCTTTAACCGTTGATTCGACCATGGTTTTGACCATACACAAATATTGTAGCTTCCGACCACTTTTCCTTCACAAAGAAAAGAATTCCAATAATTTCTTTTATTCGTTCCTTTGGAATTCAAACTTCCAGAAGACGTTCTCCTTCATCCTAACTCCGATTGGATCCATTCAAATTCCTAAATTCATCTAAATTCCTATTCTATCTCCCAGCATATATTTTATAAATTGTGGATTTTATTTGGATTTTAGTTGAGTTTAGTTTGTTCTGGCTTTTCACGTGTAGACTACGACTAATCCGGAGAGTATAATTTCGGCGAACCTCAGCAAAACTTCAAAGCAAGGCAAGTTACACCTTTGATCATGTTGCTCCCACTAATTTAAATTATTTATGTTGTTTTCAAAATTATTATGCATGCGTACTTTTATCCAATCTAGTTTAAATTCGATTTAAACTCTAGTTATGCCTAAATCCTTTGGACAGCCAAATTTGACATTGAATACCATTGTACCTTGTCAACCCTAGATAAAACCTAGTTAGTACATTAGCACTAACTAGAAATTTTGTAGAAATGCTTAGCCATGCTTAGAATACTTATGGTTTGGGATGATCTTTCACATAAAATGATAGACTTTAAAACTGAATCCTTGACTTTGGTGAGTCAAGAATGTTTATGAAATTATTTCAAAATAAAATATGAAACTGGTTTAGACTTAGGCAATTGGTTAGATTGGTGGGTGCAGGCATGCCCTGTTGGTTGGAGCCGCAGTGGTTGATTGTCGTGCACAAGGGGTTTGTGGTTAGGCCTAAGTCAAGTTAAGGACCGGTCTGTGAGCTACTATTGCAAAGCCCTATCGTACTACCACAAGTCTGGTATGGGACAGACCTGGCCGAATAATTTGTGAAGTTCCAACTTAATCTCGCTATAGGCTGAATGTGAGCGCGGCGTAGGCCGTGAGAAGTCTCACACGGCACAAGAGGGGGCTCCAACATGTGGATTCATGTTGTGGTGAAACCTTAGTGGCGGCGTGATTATGTTGACAACGGATCATTGTAAAGGCCTTGTCATGATCTCCTCGCCGCACACCTAAGGAAGTGTGTAACTCGCGTGGCAAACCGGGATGATCATGTCTTGTGGGTAAAGCTGTACAACCTCTGCAGAGTGTATAACCTATCCTGGATAGCCGTGCCCACGGTCATGGGCAAGCTGAGTGAAGTTTTTCATGGATTAGACTTTGTTTTTCAAAAATGATTTTCGAAAACCTTGTGGATGGATGGAATCCATGAGAGATAAAAACCTTGCGGATGGATGGAATCCGTGAGAGATTGAAATCTGGTGAATGGATGGAATTCATCAGAGTTGCGCAGTGAAAGCGTGTGGATGGATGGAATCCATACGTGAGCTTTTGAAAAAGATGGTCCGGGTGGGATGCCCGTGGATAGGTTAGTGTTTGGTTGGAGCCTGCACTAACGATATTATTTTGTTAAAATCTTGTTTCTATTTATTGTATCAAATTCAGCTTTTACACTTACTTATGATATTTACTCAAATGTTGCCTTTTATGCAAATAAACCATATTATGCCTTCCTTTGATATTCCATATGCATGCATCTATTCTGTTAAACCTCCTGGTGTAACTTGTGGAGTACTTTTTGTACTCATGTTGCTATATCTAACTCTTTCCAGAGGAAGCTTTCGACGACTTCGGTGAGGATTGCGACTAGGCCACGTCTTACAGTCATTCGCCTTGTGGGAAGGCTGGATGGGCTGCTGCTTTATGTATTTCTTCCGCTGTCTTCTTTTGCTATTATTGTAAACTTTGGCCATCAGGCTCATATTAGTTAAATAAAGTTTGTCATTACGCATGATATTTGTCTTTGTGATACTGTGTGCACTAGCTTTTCCTGGGATAGTGCGATTAACACAGAGGGTTCTGGAGTTGCTGCTCCGGGTCCCGACAGCAATCCGCGTGAATTTTGTATGTTTTGTCAATTTTGTAGTTATAAACTGCGTAAAAATCAGATAAATTTGTAATAGAAGTTTATGTTCAATGTAAGTTGTAGATGCAAAAAAAAATTTGGTAAATTTTATTAGGCACGATTGACCGTAGAACGGTTGATACATAAAGTGGTAAGTGATGTGACCAGTGGCATGTGTGGAACTCTGTAGTTGTAATGTTCAGAACTCCACCGCTAGTCGTAACATGCCTTAGGAATTATTACATTTTGTCTACTGGGTGTAGCGTGGTTGTTTGCCCTTTTTGTCGCGCCCTGAAGATGGCTCCGCTGCATCCTTCTTCCTGTCACTCTTGGTCTTGAGAGCTGCCTCACGAGCTTGAAGCTCTTCCTCCTGACGCTTGATGGCTGCTTCACGCAGACCTAACTTCTCCCGCCTCCTTTGCAGCTCATCCTCCTTGCCCTTAAGACGGATTTGGTCCACCCTCACGCGACGCTCTTGCTCATGCCGCATTTGTCGTTCCACCTCGCGAGCCTGATCCATCTTGACAAGGTATTGTCCTTTGTTTTCCACCTCGCGAGGGTTCCGTGGCCATGCCGGCGGCACCCGATCCACCCATTCAATGAACTTGCAAGGCTATGTGTGTCGTGGTAGATGTCATGGATAAAGTTGAAGAACGATAACGAGAAACAAAGGATTTAGTTGTCGTCGTTACCACGAAGTCGTCATCCAGGTCTGGACATTTGAAGTACCTACGGCCGTAATAGGCTCGTGGTAGTGGATCCGTCCAGACGCACAGCATCATCCTAAAACCGCAATGGCACTTCGGACGCTCATGCCACTCTGGCACTCGAAAAGGGTCGGACCTCCAGGAAGACATTGTTGTGTAGTAGTATTGTGATGGCTTGAGGAGGAGTTGTGTTGTGGTATGTAATACATGTGATGCCTTTATGTAGGCAGGTGAACTGGTGTAGTGGGCATAGTCCATGGAGAGTACATACGAATCTTTTCGCTTTTTCAGGCTTTTCAGATGCCAGTGTAGCAATAAATGTCCCTCCGTAGGCTTTTCAGATGCCAGTTTATGTAGGCTAGGCTTTTCAGAGGCCAGTCTATGTAGGCTAGGCTTTTCAGAGGCCAGTCTATGTAGGCTAGGCTTTTCAGAGGCCAGTCTATGTAGGCTAGGCTTTTCAGAGGCCAGTCTATGTAGGCTAGGCTTTTCAGAGGCCAGTCTATGTAGGCTAGGCTTTTCAGAGGCCAGTCTATGTAGGCTAGGCTTTTCAGAGGCCAGTCTATGTAGGCTAGGCTTTTCAGAGGCCAGTCTATGTAGCCTTTTCAGATGCCAGTCTATGTAGGCTTTTCAGAGGCTAGTCTATGTAGGCTTTTCAGAGGCCAGTGTAGCAATAAATGTCCCTCCGTGTTGCTATAAGTAGCACGGTTGGGGTCCCATGACATTGTAAATCGAACAAAGAAGAACCATCTCTTTCGTGGTGAAATATACCATGTCAGAAGCCGAGGGGCCAGTGGGATTTGGGTCACCGAAGGACGACATTCCCTTAGAAAGGAGGGATATGTTCGGTCCACAGTACCGATTGATATCAAGTCGGCGTGCTCAACCAGCGTGGCCGAAATGCAGACACAATGAGTACGCGGTCGTCCAGATCTTGGATTCCCCGAACGATGGCGGGCGACGTTTCTTCCGATGCTCACGCTCCGGGGTACAAATTAGTAATATTACATTTGTTATTGCTTATGGACCCTCAAAGTTTAGCGTCCTTTGTTTTGCAGATGGCAAAATGCGACTTCTCCCGCTGGATCGACCCTCCTCATGAACGATATGTTGATCGTTATGTGGATACATTGTGGGCTCGAATATGGGACTTGGAGTACCGAATGGAGAGTCTCACTGAGGAGAACAACGACCTCCGCGAACAGATGCAACGCGAGAGGGGCAACGAGGAGGTCGTGAATATAGGAAGCTCTTACGATCCCACATGTTGCTGCGCGAACCCGAGCTGCATATGTGCATGCCACTCCCACGACGGCCAGCCACGTCCGAGGCGGCCCCCCCAGCAATTCTCCATGTGGGTGCCACGAGGCTCGTTTGGCATGTAGGTAACGAGGGTTATGGTTGTGTCGTATTTTATTTCATGTATTTGTTGATGTGTTGATGCTGTGGCGGTAGGACTGTTGTGTTAAGTAAAATTGTTGGGTGTAGTACTTTCCATAGATCCTGCATGTGCAATGTATGTGTTGTTTCGTGTTGTAAGCCCTCTTTTGTCATCTCGCAATAAATGACTCTATGTAGGCACTTTAGAGCCTGTAGTTTCGTAATAAAAGTGGATTCGTAGGCACCAATAAATTGCAATACTTAAAAGGGAAACAGTACGTTCAACGAAATAAGTTCATTACAGAAAACGGATGTAACATACAAGGTTTACAAATGGTACATGAATTATAGCATGCATTACAACACCAACTACTGATCCGGAAATGCATTGCATCGTCTAGCTGTGTGCCCCTCCTGACCGCATCGCCCACAACGTGCACCAGAGGTTCCAGCTTGTGATTCGTCCATGTCGTTTCTAATACGTCGGCTCTGTCGCCGACCCTTCCCACCCTTCAGCATGTTAATATCCGGAACCCAAGTCCTCGCTGAAATGTCCAAAGTGGTGAAGTTTCCCACCGCCCTGAACCCCCGGAGCTCCCCACACCAAGCTTGCAGTATTCTCTCCTTGAAAAAGTACTCGGACATGAAGTTGGAAGGATCCATGCCCACCGTTGCGCATGCAGCGAGGACATGAGAGCATGGCTTGTGTAACAACTTAAGCTTGTTGCATGTGCAGCTAGGTTCGTTTGCATGATCTCGAAGACATACCTCGTGAGTAATAAGTGAACGAGATGTCCCAAATCCGGCTCTGTCACGGAGTATCACCTCGAAACGATGCTCCCTGTTGCCCATGACATGCACTGTGTGCAATTGACCCTTCTGTGCCTTCGTCTCCATGTACGCAGTAATTTTTGACGAATACAGGGCTCCGGGATTGGCCGCATGAAGCGAGGCACTCGCGTGCCTCTCCCTGAAGTAGCGGATTGTGCTGTGAAGAACACCTTCCACGATGGCGACAAGGGGCTGAGAACGGAGACCTCTGAGAACCCAATTGTACACCTCGGCAAGGTTAGTTGTCATTATTCCGTACCTTGCGCCATCCGTGTCGTGCAACAGCGACCACTTCTCCAATGGTTCCCCCTCGATCCACTGCGAGAAGCACTTGATGTTTCGCGCGCTCCTCCTTCTTGAACCACTTGGGTTAGACTCATCGATTGCTGGCAAGCATTGCGGTTGTGCCTCCCCAGGAGTGACCGGCCCCTTGCTCCTCTCGTCGACGTTCTTCTTGGTGTGCTCATCCAACAACCCCCATAAAGCATCAAATTTTCTCTGCTGGTTCTGCCTAGCCAGCCTCTTGAATAGCTTCATCAAAGATTGTTTCGGGAATTGCTTGAAAAAGTTTGCCCCTAAGTGACGACTGCACCACCGGTTTCTCATGTCCGGCCAAAAAAAGGTCTCCTCAGGGTCTTCTTGAAGTTTTCGTATCGCCTTCATAATACCGGCGTGGCGATCATGGATTATGCACACACCAGGACGGGTGCCTACAACTCCACCCCTCACATGTCTGAGAAACCACAGCCAGCTCTCATAATTCTCACTCTCCACAAATGCAATGGTCAGCGGCAATATTTGATTGTTACCGTCAACGCCTATGGCCGTCAGGAGCTGCCCTTTGTATTTGCCTGTCAAGAAGGTCCCATCTATTGAGATAACTGGCAGCATGTGTCTGAATGCTTCAATGCTAGCACCAAATGCAAAGAATGCTCTCTGCAACACTGCAAATCCCGGTGGACTTATGGACGGCTTGTCGTGCACCGCGATGTACGTGCCCGGGTTCCTTTGCTGCAACACCTTAAGCATACGAGGAAGGTTATCGTACGCCGCTTCGAAAGTGCCAAAACGTTTTTCCAACGCCTTTTGCTTGGCACGCCACGCCTTCGCGTAGCTAATCTTATACTTGAATTTATTCTCAATAGCTAGCATAATATGTGTGGCCGCAACATCTTTCTTCTCCACTATCTCCCCATACATCAAATTGGCTATAAATCCGGACGTAAGGTTACGATGCCTCGCCAAGACTGTGTTTAGAATGCAGGAGTGCGGCTCTACCTTGGACACAATCCAGTGAGTCTCATACTTGGGTCTACGTGCGTGCACCCTAAAAGGACAACCAGTCTGCTCGCACTTCACAGTGTACTGCTCCTGGCTTGATTTGACGACGCGAAATGTCCGTTGCATTGAAAGGGCCCAAAGTTTGATGGCATCCTGCAGCGCTTCCTTGTCAGCAAACATAGCATGCACCCGAACCTCTGTTTGATGATACTCCCATGGCGATTCATGCTCATCATGTGCGGAAACACCCTCCGCATTATACTGGTTCCATTCTTCGGGGATAGGAACTTCTTCATCATCGGAACTGTCCTCCTCGTCGTCCTCTACAGCTTGCTCTTCATCCCATGCCCTCTGGTCATCAGATTCCATTTGATGCACGATATACTCATTATGCTCTCCTTCATCAGCTTGCCCAGTTCCCTCTCTATAGCTTGACAGCTGTAACTCTCCTCCATGTACCGCATCGGCTTGCCCAGTTCCCTCTCTATAGCTTGACGGCCTTAACTCTCCTCCGTGTACCGCATCGCCTTCATCACGAGCAACTTCATCAGTTCCACCGACGTGCGGCCCGCCCGAGGTGCTAGCACCTCCCGAAGCATAGGCGGACGCACGAGCTTGCGCAGCTGCTTGTAGTGAGCACGGTTGCACAAGCAGGACACACTCGTATCCACGGCGCCGGCACCCTTGCACAAAGCCCTTCCACGAAGCAGAGCGCACCAATGTCTTCAACTCCCATCTGATGTCAGTGGAAGACCGGCTCCAAAGCCCTTGCACAACGACGCTGCACACCTCGGGGTCCAATGAAAAACTCTGGGTCAGCCAATGCTGCACATCTGTCATTCGAGCATTCTCGTCATCCGGAAGTACGAGAGTGACTTGCGGAAAATCGCTCAAATCCACACCAGTCGGACCTTCACGAATCATTCCAACACCATAATACACTCTCAATGTAGTACTGGCCATTAATGATGTATGCCTAGATGTATGATTGAAATTTACGACATGTCAAATAACATGGGAGTTGAAGACTGTAAATACAACATAATTACAAAAAATACCTGGATCCAAATCGATGGAATAGCTTCGACTTCTTCTTCCTCCCTCACCTCCTCTCCTTCTCTTCTCTCCTCCTCTCCTCCCTCTCTTCTCCTCTTCTTTTCTTCCTCTTCCTCCTCTCTTCTCTCTGGGCAGAATGAGGGAATAACGATTTCTGCGCAGAACGAGGGGAATGTGCCCGGGGGTAATGGGCGGCATAATTGCAGTCGCCCTACGGTTGGGCGACTGCAATTTCAGTCGCTCAACCGTTGGGCGACTGCAATTGCAGTCGCTCAACCGTAAAGCGATTGAAGAAGTCGCCCAACGGTACACAGATTCCCTAAATGTCGCCTCCCGGTTGGGCGAAAGGCTGCAGTCGCCCAATGGGGTGGCGACTGGAGATTATTTTTGTAAAAAATGTTGTCGCAGGTATATTTATGTATTTTCGAATAAAAAACGGATTATCCGTGGCCACCCACACTTGAACAGGCGGTGGCTGCCAGAAGAAACTTGGAACACCTCAACTTATGTATATGAATAGATACAATATATAAATTTTAGGAATATGTTAATGCGATCGGACCGCATTCGCTGCACACCGGGGCTTATATTATAAACAAAGCCCTCCAGTCAACAGGTACGAGGAAGTGTTCACTTCCAGCATCATACTGCAGGACCTAGCCAGCTACAAGCCAAACTTTGGCGAAATTGAAGACCTGCGGCCGCCGGCCAAAGTTTTCTAACAGAAAAAAGTAAAGGCAAAAAAAAAAACAGCACACATGCAATAGAGAAACCTGCCTTGTTGTTTCACCTTCTTTTCTCCCCGTGCTTTCTTCCTATATAACTTGGGTTTTGCCTCAGAATAGATATGTACTATCCTGTCTGCTGCCAGAAGAGAACACACACGCTTGTTCCCCAGTAATCAAGTTCATGCAGCTGAAACACAACAACTCAAGTCTGAATCATCTTATGCACTTGCCACTGAGAGCGGAGTCACTGTTTCCTGGGCCTTGGCTCTCTTTGGTCTCCACATAGTCCGTGCCTTCACAACGGTAGGTCCTGACTCGAGGCTCAGCAGATGCTCACACTGCAAGATAGTTTCTCCCGACTCATCAGTGCAGTCAGTGAACACCGTTGTGTGCGACTGCAGCACACTATCTCGGCCACACTCCCTTTTGTAATCTAGGACCATGCTTGCCAGCTCGTGATTCTCAAAGATGGAGATTGGAGCACTCTAAGAGGACAAAATTAAGTAATAAAATCAGAGTTGTTGACAATATAGAAAAGAAGCACTATTGTCTTTCTGTCACAAAAAAAAATATTAACATTACACAGCATGATTATGTGAAATAGACGACTGTCCGGTGTCAAGAATTCCAGCATCAAGCTTTTGATCAAGAGCGCATAAATAGAAACAAGCAGCATAATTGGGTACCAGTGACCAATTTAACATTGTTAAATATCAGGAAATAACATTCTGTGTCCCATTTGTGCAAGAACATTATCGAAAGAATGATAGATTCGGACAGAAAGCACAGCTATCAAACAGTATCTGACAATCTGGAGTAGGTAGGTGCATAGGACACCAACAAACATGTGCATTTGGGGCCTGGGCCATGTGTAGTCTTATCCTTTTCCACACTGATGTCTAATAACAGTTTTGAGGACATAATTTACAACTGTAACCAAGGATGTTTCTTAAATTCTGAAAACAGTATGATTCCAAAAATTTATTAACAAAACAGAAACAGAAATTCTTTCATGAGCACAAGACAAAAGAGAACTCGCTTGGATTGCACATAACATATCAAGTCATCAACAACAGTAGGTACATCCCAAACACCAAAACACCAGAAGGGATAGCCAAAGACCTTATTGGCCAACTTACTTCATTGTCACATACCCACACACTAACACCAATAATGTTCTATGCAACATGAAAGAGAATGACTTACAGCCGACAGCTTTACGGGATCACTAAATAAGTAAATAATAAAGTACTGTCTGATCAGATGATAACAAATACTTCTCAAGTTATAAGTAATAAAATTATCAGTTGCCACTAAAATTAACAGACTCCACTTGTCGACGATCGAATCGCCGATCTTACAAAATTATATAAGGAAAATGGTTAAAAATACTTGGGAGGACAGTGATGCTCTTTACTGCTATGAACTAATTACAGGAATACCCTCAACAAGGCGAGAGACTAACCCTAATTACACTGAATCGAATGAGATGTGAATTCGTTTGGAAAAGAGATTGATTGATTGTTCCTTCGTCATCCAGACTTAAATGCCAATGATGAGACATGAATTATCCACCTGGGAAGACGCCTTACGGAAGGAGACAGCAACTCTGCCTATTTGAGGTCGAGTCCTGCCCCGACAAGTATCTTCTGGAAGGTGGCGCTAGCATTTTCGAATCCAAACGTCGCTTTGATGTTTTCCGAAGAAGCGTCCTTATCGAGTGGAACCTCCTTGATCTGATCAGAGGGTTTTGGACCACCTTTGGTCTTGAATGCTTGGTCTGCACAGAAGGCGGATTAGCATTTCTTGTCGGGAGGTCATCGACCAGTTCTAAGGATTTACGATAACACGCATATACCATCTTTCTATCCTTTCAAATCATTATGACCCCTTTTGGTCCTGGTATTTTAAGACTCTGATAGCCATAATGCGTGGCTATTAGGAACTTAGCCAATACCGGATGACCAAGAATCCCATTGTTTGCGGTTTCAAAATCTACCACATCAAATGACATTCTCTTTGTTCAGAGGTTATCTGGACTTTCGAATGTAACCGATAGGGAAACTTGCACTATCAGTTTTAGTAGTAGATCCCAGGACTATGCCATGAAAGGCATATTTCACAAGCCTTACTTTCGATTTAGGAACTTACATTTCTTCTAAACCTCCCGTAAATAAAATATTAAAAGCTACCACCATCTGCTAGAACTCAATTAACTTTACAGTTATTTATGGTAAATTCTACGACAATAGAAAACCTACCTGGTCGAGTTGAGGGGATGAGGCAATCTTCCCGGCTGAAGGAGATAGTTGTCTCCGACCACCTAAATGGCTTGACAATGATCAGAGATTCATTGACGTTCAATTCCCGCTCCGCAGTCTTCAGATGGTGTCTGGACTCATAGGAGGTCCCGCTGAAGATTATGTCGACAATGTGTTGTGTCTCCTGATAGTCCATCTCTTCGTCGACATACTTGTCCTTCTTGGAGCTAGGTTCCCCGAACTCATGAATGGAAAGAAAAGGACTTTTACCTGAATAATTGTCTTCTAACTTCTTCTGCTAGGCTCGACAAGTGCACAGAACATGTCCTACCGCTTGATGAAGTGGACACTACTTATTCTTTTTGGACTCATTGGTCGGACTTTTGCCTTGTTCCGACCGAAATAATCCTTGCCCCTAATAAATTTCTCAGGGATTATAAGAACCTCTTTAGCATTAAGTTTCTGACTCTTCTTACCTTTGTGGTACTTCTTGGGCTTCTTCTCTTTCTTATCCAGTCCGAGTTGAGGAATTTTCTCTATCCGGTCAAAGGTTTTGTTCTATTCAACCGCCTCGCTAGTAGCTGTGTACTTGTCGGCCATGTTGAAGAGCTCGACGATCGTTTTTGGAGGGTTCATTGTGATGTCCTCCGTAAATCGTCAGTTCCTCAGCCCCACTTTGAAAGCCTGAATAACAGAGGAATCCGCAACGTCACGAATGGAATTACGAACCTGACTGAACCTCTTGACGTACAGCCAGAGAGTCTCATTGGATTCCTACCGGATCTGGTGGAGATTGTCTTCTTTACCAGGGCAATCGTAAGTCCCCTAAAAGTATGCAATCAAGAGGTCTTAGAGTTGCTCCTAAGAGTAAATTGACCCGACCGGTTGGTTGAGCAACCAAGGCCATGCAGATCCTTCGAGGACTGTGGGCGAGTAGTTTGCCATCACGTTATCATCACCACCAGCAACCCTGATGGCAGTAGTGTAAATCTAGAGAAATTATGGATTTTAAGCTCCATTGAATTTCTCTAGATTTGCTAGTTGGAACTTGTTCGGCCAGTGTGCTGCTTGAAGGCATGTCAAGAATGTCCGATAGCCTGTTATTGTTTCATAGCGCCTTCTTTAGAAAGGAGTCGGATTGTAGTTGGTTGGAGACGGGTTCCTCTGTAGTCGTACTAAAGAACTGGCGCTCCGACCCAGTCGTTGACATTTACATGGTGTCTCCGACCAGCTACTTGGTTCAGGTGATGCCACAGATAACCCGATCCAAGTGTTTGTTCCTCATAGCGAGGGGAAGAGTGGCTCCATGGAAGATCCATCTTCCCTCGTGACTCCCTTGTCGGAATCTTTGAAAAGGTCTAGAGGCAGACGTCAGATTGTTTCCAACCCGACCACGCTGGCTTCTACTGAGGGAGGAATGCTCGGACAAAGGCAGCGTGTGACTTTGTGAGTTCCTTCGTTGCCTGTACGTTTCTGTACACCTCATGGTCTATTGAAGAATCTCTGACACCTGTCCTACATATCCTAGATTTTCTGCCAGAGCAGGATCCAGGTTGTTTAAAATATGGACTCGTTGCAGGTTTTGGATCATTACCAAGGGTCTCGAAGGATTCCTGTTGGCGGAAGGTGTGTGGTGACTTGGGTTTTCCTCTGAGCCTCTCGCTTGTTCCGCTTGACCCATCACATGTGGGGGGTAGAGCAGACGGATTAGTTGATTGATGTCCACCAGTTCTGTTGCCTCCGCTGTCTCGAGATGACGCATGAGCATTTGCACCATTTCGACTAACGGGTCCTGGCAGATTCTATCTTGAAGAATCGTGCACAGCATCTTGATCGGTATCACCAATTGTGTTAACTTCGTGCCTCCAGCACGAATCTCTCAATGAGCTCCCATCGAAACTAAGGGAGAACCTTCCACCACTTATGCAAGGAGCCTCCATGATGGGAAACGGTTGGAAATTAACACCTTTGGAGGGCTTTGTGGTGGACTCAACCTAATCCGCGGATTGCCGATCGGATGTTGAGCGTTATCATCTTCACCTAGCTTTCTGCCGGTGGTAACTTCATCGACACCGCAACTAGGTGTCGGTCGGCTCCCGGAATACATAGGAGTCATCGGTGAAGAGCAGTCGCCCATGACCATATCAAGTGTACACTGACCCTCGGATTGCGGCGTTAAGCTTTTGTGTTGATCGGAAGCACCAGGCTTGCAGAGGCACTTGGGCATTCCGATCTGGTCGAAACAACCGATTCCTCTGGGAGTGCCGCTGATGGGGGCGACGAATCTTCTTCCATCCGGTCGATCTCACCGGTTTCAGTGAGTGGCAAGCCTGTAATGGAAGAGGATGATGACAACCGACACATCATGTTCCATGGCACAGATGCATGCATCCATGTCAAGGTCGGCGTAGTCCGCCAAATCGAACCAGTTCTCATCCCATGTCCCTGCCATATTCACATGAGCAATGACAACATGGAAGAGAGGATGAGGATCATTGAACGAAGAGCTTCAAGGATTCAGCACCTTCCTCCCCACGGACGGCGCTAGGTATCGACAATCGATTCACCGATCTTACGAAAGAATGAGGAAAATGGTTAAAAATCGTTGGGAGAGAACATGGATACTCTTTATTGCTGTGAATTGGTTAAAGGAGTGCCCTTAAAAAGTTAAAAGACTAGCCCTAATTACACTGAATTGAATGAGATGTAAATTCATCCAGAAAAGAGATTGATTGATTGTGTCTTCGTCATCCAACCTTAAATACCAATGAAGAGACGACAACTATCCGCCAAGGAAGATGCCTTATAGAACTAGCGTGTCTGGTCGGAGAGATAGTTATTGTCAGAAAGAGAACGTCTGATCGTCAGTTGTTATCAACGAGAGACGAACATGAGCAACAACCACATGGTTGTTGTTGTCAGAGACTCAGTGCCGAAACATCATGCTGTTTGGAGTGGATAAGACACGTGTTCCATCCATCACACGAAAAGAATATCCTAGAATCAGGACCAAGGACCAATTCATAGACTCTCCAAGTGGTCGTCTGGTTAGGCAACACACAAAATGTCTCTCCAACCAAGGTACTCAGAGAGCAATCTCTGAAGATTTACAACCACGGGGGTCCCTTGGTCTTAATTATATATTAAAGCCGTGTTCAGGGATTTATTCAATCCTCGTCACCACTACAATGGAAGCAAATCCAAACAATTATCAAATGCACACAAAACACTCAGCCACAAATATTAATATGACAAGTCATGTATATGTACTACCTCAAAGACCTATTTGTTTATTTCAATGATCCAGTCATCAAAGCAAGAAACCTAAACACAAACAGAATATCACAGAGATGCATAATAAGTTTTTTTTTTACCTCAAGAATCCACCCAATGTATTTAACATTGTTGACATGCTGGTTGATATCAAGGTCAGCCCATCGAGGCTGCATTATATGGCAACAAGCATAAATTTACGAAACACTACCATAACAAAGTTAGGTAATCTTATGGCGTGTGAAGAACTTACAGTCAAACCCGTTCGAACATATTTCATAGCAGTAGCACCACAATGCTCTGGTAGTTTTGGAATTTTTCTGTTGTCTTCATCAACAATAGCAGTGTGCTCAAAAAAGTATGGCCTTATTTCAGTCCGCACTTCATCTGGAATTCTCGAAAGTTTTCTAGTAAGCTTGTGCATCATAACCCATTTGCTGCACATTTAGCCAAAGAAATAGGAGAATACATTAGCAGGGGAAAATGGTTAAATGGAAGGATTCCAGCAGGTTGTGACACTGTGCAGTAAAAACTAGTAGGTGCACATAGATGAGTAGCAATATGGCAAGGAGGAACTGTCAGATAGTAAATTTTAACGGCATTATGTGATTAATTTGAGTGAGGATAAGATCAAGATGGAAAACCTTGTAGCCCTCAATATAGTCTGGCCTGTATTACAATCACGTAAATGCCAATCTCGACGCATTCCATTTTTGCCATGACTGCTAACCCATGTATAGACTCCAACAGTATCACCCCTGCGTAAGAACGAACAAAGGTCAGTTAGAACTTCGAAGCACAGAACCAAACAGCCCCAAATTCATTTCAGTTAATGAAATTGAAGTAAACATTCTTGTCTCAGATATGCAATTCAACCAAACAGAAATAAATGCCTCCACCAACTATCTGAAGGTGCCAACATTCAGAGTGATGATAAACTTAGAAGGCATAACTTTATTAGGAACTCTTTCCAAGTAGATGTTCCCATGAAAATGGACCGTAACCACCTACTTTTAAGTATCACTTTCACATTTATCATCAACAACCTCCAGACCCACACCGAATTAGATAGAAGCTCCACACAAGAATTTTCTAGAGTGCAATGAATTACTCAAACAGGTTCATGTCAAAATCAAGCCAGGTGTAATTTCTGCATTGCAAAGTGCAAATTGAGCAGACTCAAAAGGAATATACTCAAATAAGCAAATAAATCTTCCTGAAGTTACCCATTGTGATCTTGGATCCTCTAGGATAGGGAAGCAAGAACGCATGGTGTCATTTGACCCCTTTGGACCATTTGATTAGAAACAAACGCTTTGGGACTGAAGCATGCAAGCATTCATATTATCTTGCAAGACGGTTGTGCTGTGCACCTTTCTTACCCATTTTCAACTCAAACGCCATATTTCCAATCGATCAGTTGAAAGAGGCTGAATGGATGTGATAAAATTGCTTCTCCATTACGTTTCAAAAAAATTTTGCTTCTCCATTGCAAAAAATCTATTTCGCCTATTGGTCTATGATAGCAACACAACATGAACGAAAAGGCAGAGGAATTAACCACAATCACCCCTAGTAGCTAGCTTTACGCCACCACATTATTAGCATGTCTTGAAGAGAGTCATGTCTTAATGCCAGAAACTAATGCAAATTCAGCCTGAAACAACACAAAAGAACAAGGAACAGGACAGTTTGCAAACTGTACCAGCACGGATACTGCTCGACCAGGACCTGCATTTGACTGACAACCCAGAACAAGTTCCGTTTACTCATCTCCGGCGTGGAACCAAAGCCGTCACCTAGCAGCCCGGCACTCTTAACATGATTGAGCGCCGTCTCCTGAACCAAGAAACAAAATGAAACTTTCCCAGTATCCACGATGAGCACTACAATAACAAATAGACGGTTCACAATCACAATTCCTCACCTGCAAATGATTCATAAGCGTCTCTATTGACGCCGTCCTGTCGGCCCCAATCTCATACGACCGGATGGAGAAATCCTGCCGGAACACGAGCCCGTCCTGTATAATCCGGCCGAACCCGAACGTGTCGGTGAGCATGTCGGGTCGCTTGGGCTTCCAGTCGAGCAGCGTCCACTGCCGCTCGGCTGCCAAGAAGATGGTCGTGATGGCAGCGAGGAGCATGCTCCAGTCGGGAAGCTGGTTGTAGAACGTCCTCGGCGCCACTGAGGAGCGGACCGCCTCGTCCTCCCCATCGGCCACTGCCGCCTTGCCGCCGTTCACCTTGGGAACGGCCTGCACGCGCGCCCTCGCGGCCCTCACGGCGGCCGCCGGCGCGCCCGTCTTGGCGGCAACCCCACGGACGTCCAGGCTGTCCGGGGGATCGCGGGGAGCGTTCTTGAACGCTGACGCCGGCGCCGGCGATGCCGGCAAGAACGCCGAGGAGGCAATGGAGGCGGCCATGGAGACAGACACAAGTACACAACTGCCGCGCCAAATCAAACTGCCGAATTGCTAGGAGATCTCGAGCTTAACTGAGAGGAGAAGAGCATTAAATTTCCAAAAAAGGCGGCACCTTTATGATAAATCGACTATACAGGACAATAATTCTAGCAAAGAAACATCCCCGAATAGGCGCCGAATTCTTGGAGGCTGAGAAGAGGAGGGCGAAGTACAAGTAATACTGATGTACTAGCTAGTACCACTTTGTCAAACCGAACTCTTTAAATAAACGCAAATGAAAAAATTTTACCATGGTTGGCAAAACCAACCCAAAAGAAAAGTAAAATTCCAAGTCCACCGATTCAAGAACTCAATCGTTTCTCTCTCTTTGTTTTCGATTCAGGAGTTCCCATAGAACCAAACTGGTTATACTTTGTACGCCAAAGAATACCAACAGAAAACTCAGTGAAAAGAAGATAGAAATGCTCGAGTGACGCCAGGAGCCGCCCAGACGACGAACCTTAAGAGGCCGAGCCCTCCCTTCTCCGTTGTGCCCGCGCCGCCGTCATTGGCCTCGGCGACGGCGCTGTGTTGGATCGGAGAGGGGAGGCGGCGGAGACGAGAGGAAGAAATTTGACTGGCTCCCACTGTCTAGTGCAGTCTGCACGCTGGCATCAAAAGTGGGCAGCGTTTTTTAAAGGCTATAAATTTGGGGTGATGTGCATTGACGCTTCTGACCCCTGGGCAGAATGTGGTGGTGGACGTGCACAGTGGAGGGAGAATCTTGGCGGCGCATAGGGCTGGACGAAAAACTCGAAGCTCGTTAGCTCGCTCGGCTCGTGGCTGGCTCGGCTCGGCTCGTTAGGATAACGAGCCGAGCCGAGCCAAGATTTTAGCTCGTTAGCTATAACGAGCCAACTCGAGCCAGCTCGCGAGCCAAACGAGCCATGCTTCCAGGAATTTAGATATGCATATGCTGCTTCCATGAACCTAATTTGTACTCTATTGCATGTGTTAATGTGTAAATTTGTACTCTATTGTACCCAAACGAGCCATGCATGTGTTAATTTGTACTCTATTGTACCCAAACGAGCCAAACGAGCCTAACGAGCCAAACGAGCCAAACTTCCATGGATGAATATATGATGGAGATATTTTTTGGCCCTGGCTCACGAGCCAAACGAGCTAACTCGAGCTTTTGGTCGAGCCGAGCCGAGCTGGCTTTTTAGCTCGTTAGTTATAACGAGCCAGCTCGAGCCAGCTCGTTATCCTACCGAGCCAGACCGAGTCGAGCCGAGCCGAGCCAGCTCGATATCCAGCCCTAGCGGCGCATGAAGGCCAAGTCTTTTTTCCTTTTGCTTCTGTTTTTGTTTTCTGGTTTTTTAAGTCAAAAATCCAACATCAAAACATAATGATATTTTGAAATGAATTATCTATGTAGCTTTTTAAGTTTAAAATCATGTGCATCATCCGCAACGACGTCTTCGCTGTCCACTGTCATGTCAAAAAGCGTAGACAAAAGTCATCAGTCATAACCAAAAGCTATCAGTCATAGCTAAAAACCTTCAGCTATAGCCTAAAAGAACACCTCAAATTCTTTTTAGCTTATGACTTATAGCTTTCTTGAATAAATAAATAAATAAATAGGATAACTTATTTATCGCTATTTCAAAACAGCTTATCGGAACAGTTTTTTAAAGCGTCTTATCGATTTATCAGTGTTCGATTCATTTGCACTAAAGTCAAAAGTCAGCAACCATAACAAATAACAAAAAAAAGAATACAGCTGGAAGCTTTTGGTTGGGGGGAGGGTTATCATTGAGCGAACACAGAACAACGTGTGAAAATGACATTTTTCAGGATTTTACATTCAGGGGTTGTCATTTGGGGTAGAGTCAATCTCAATTTAGACCTGAAAGCGATGAGTTTGTACGTATTATCTTGGTAGAACTAAGTGGTACTATCTATGTAGATTATATTAAGGATCTATTCATATTAGTTTTTGCTAATGGTTTTAGGCTACAGCTGATGAATAGTAGTGTCTGATAGAAATAGTTGATTAAAACGGTTGATGAATAGTAGTGTATTATATAAAAAAGACGGTGCAACGAAAGGCATTACAACATTCGGACCGCTATGCGACTTACGAAATTGTTATATAATAAAATACATTACAACATTTGAAAACAAAAATAATAGTTGATAAATAGTAGTGACTGATAGAAGCGACTTATAGAAACTAAAGCATTCGTATTGGCTTCTACTTCTGAAAATAGAATATAAAAACAGAAGCCAATATTAACATGCCCTAAGTAACAGTGTAAGTTGTTCATAGCAATCAACCATAGTTTGTGGCAATATTTAATTTGTGGCTGCAATCTACTAATGTAGTTGATGTGAAACATTGATCGATAGGATATCCTATTGCTTGAAAAATTGCATCAGGTCAGTTCAATCTGACTTAGCATGGTTAATGGTCCAAATAAACCCACCTTTTAAAAGAATCCAAGGAAGTTACTTGATATAAGAATACCAGTTTGTATGCAGGTCAAGGACGCAGGAGACGTTGAGAACCCACAAATAGCCGCCTCCCTAGGACCCTAACAAATTCTGACTTATTTCAATAAGTGGGTTTCGATCTATTAGGAAGCTCTCCATTGCATTGACTCTTATATAATGTAGATAAACAAAACAATGGATAAATCTGCTTCACCTGTTTGATGTGTAATAATGTAAGAGGCAAAGAAGAAAAAGGGTAAATCAACACCACATGTACATTTGGTCGCATGCACTATCCCTACTGAACATGTGCTCTAAGATTCGTGCTACTTCCTCTCTCTCCCTTTCCTCTCTAAGAGACAATGTGAAGATCTAGAATATGTTTGTGATAAACAATTGACACTTTGGTTGAGTTGAATTTAAATTTTACGAAAATTTCAAAAAATTCAGATTTCAGAGTTGTTGTCATATTTCAGGCGGTCTCCTGGGATGGTGGTCAAACCAACCTTGGCCTATTCATCAGGGTTTTGTGCCCAGGGAGAATGGCAGTCTGGCCGACCGGTAGTCGACAGTCTAACCGTTATGGACAGTGCGGTCAAACTAGTGCTGGGAGATCTAACCGCCCGTGGCATGGAAGTCATACCGACTTGTTGAGAGACCAGACATGTGTGATAACCTCAAACGCACTTAACCAAAATCATGCATATAAGAAGTAAATATTACATCAATATGAGAATTAAAACAAGTCATCCAATACAAGAATTAAGATGACTAAGTGTTAATACAAGAATTAAGATGACTAAGTGTCGTTATATAAAAGTCCAATTACATAAATTTAATTACAATGATAAAACTTACATACATTTAATCCGAATGAGTTGAACTTTATTATATACTCGTTAAAGCCTTGTTCCTGTTGTAGCAGTCTTAAATAGAATTTGTCCATAATTGTAGTACAAAAAAACACATATTTTTTTAACAAACTTAAATCAAAGTATGCATTCTTTACTAGTTTGCATGGGTATTCACTTGTTACAAAAATACTAAATTTATCGCGTGGCGTTGCCGAGGCAATGCTACAACCGAACGCCCCGACCACGAGCCTCCCTCGGTCCCTACCCGCATGCTCTTGCTTGGCCAGCTGCCAAGCTGGTGGCGCTCGACAATAGCCTACCGAGCAGGGCAACTTTGCAGCACCTTGGGCCCACCTATTGCTGCGCCTGGCTATCGCCTCCTGTGCCCAAGTCTCCTGCAGTGTGGCATCCATCTTGCGCCATCCATCTTGCTGAGCAAGGGGGCGTGGAAAGCGTCATGTATCATTTGTCGTTTTTTTAGCTCAAGAATAGGCTATTTTTATAAAAACAGATGGTAGAGGATAAAATTGAAAAAAAACATAGCTAAAGTGGCAAATACGAGGAAAACAACTGTCGGCTAAAAACTATTAATAGACAATCGTTGCTCTCCATTAGGGATGGCAATTGTGCCCGTTTACCCGTGTACCCGTGGGTAAATACCCTAATGGAGCCGGGTATGGGATGTATTCTTTGCCCACGGGTATGAAAATAGGGAGAAATCTCTGCCCATCGGGTAAACGGGTACGGGTACGGGTTAGCTCTACCCGTACCCGTCTCACCCGTTTACCCGTGAAATACACTGACAGGTGGGCCACCCTAAAATAATAAACCCTACTCGCATCCGGCTCTCCACCCGACCGCCCCCTACTCGCACTCTCACTTCATCCTCCTCCGCGTCCGCCCCCAGCGCCCCACCTGGCCGCCTCCTCCGCATCCGCCGGTCCGCCCCTAGCCCCCCATCCGACCAGATTTGCCTCCTCCGCCCCCAGCGCCCCGCCCGGCCGCCTCCTCCATGTCCGCCCCCCGTCTCCTCCTTCGGTCCACCAGACTCGCCCTCGTCTCCTCCTTCGGTCCTTCCTCGCCGACTCCCGAGATCCAGCCGCCGCCCCTCGCCCCCGCCGCCGCCCCCACCCAGATCCAGCCGCCCGTCGAGGTCCAGCTGCCGCCCCCAGCCGCCGCCCCCACCTAGATCCAGATCTAGCCGCCGGTCGAGATCCAGCCGCCGCCATTGCTTCCATTTTGTGATCTTGAACATTTTCGGTTGATCTTGAACATTTTGTGACATGCTAGTGTGATCTTTGTTATCATTGCTTCCATTGAGCTTAGCTACTTAAATGTTTTCATTTTGCAGGCAGCAACATTAGCCCAAAAGAATTCTGAAGCCACTCGAATACTAGCTGCACAAGAGGACCTTCTTGAGAAAGAAATTTGTGTGATTCAAAAGGTTCTATACGCAATGCAGGTGACATTTCTTGCCAATTTTCTTTGAGAACTTCCCTGGATGAAGTCTGCATACCTGCTGTTGGTTCACGTTATACTTCTTCCAGCATGGTTTACCATCACTATTGCAGCCATTTCTCAAATCCTCAATGTCCTGAGCAATCTGTATGGGAAAAGTTTGCCATGAGGCCATGATGCATATACTGCTTTCACTAAAATGGTAGCTTAGTTGATTATGTATGGATGGATGGCTTCTGTTGCTGCTGTTGTTGTTGGTTATTTTTGCTAGACCTAGATATTGGTAGCATTTCAAAAACGAAGTCCATCTTGTTTGTTACCTGCTTCCGTCTTTAATTTGCTAGAAGTTGGTACTGTGCCAACTAATGAAATTGGTAGAGATGATTTTCCTGAAATGGTGTGTAGTTTTTGTTTTGAGCTTTGCAAAATCACTGAGCTGGGTATTTCATTGGTGATGTATTTCGCAGGTAAACGGGTATGCCCGCGGGCGACGGGTACCCACGGGTGACGGGTATGGGTGAGGTTTTTTACCCGTGGTACTTCGCGGGTATACCCGCGGGCATAAATCAAGGTCGCGGGTATGGGTATAGGCGAGTACTACCCGTACCCGCTGCGCCCGATTGCCATCCCTACTCTCCATCTTGGTTTCGCATGTGTTGCACGTGAGCGCACCGGATGAAACGCATCCAACAATGAAGGGCATTTCCGGAACAGTGTGGAAAAAAGGTTACTTCTGAGTTCTGACTAGCGACAGCTCGAAGCAGCCATGAAGAAAAAGCAGGGCCACTCACTTGTGATGGGATCACTTATGGCTTATGATTGGCTTATGATTTATATATATAATATTATATTAACTAGCTTTTAAATGATATGTTTTTAAGACGAGATCTACTAGTTGATTATAGTACACACTATATCGACTTTAGCTGTATCGGTCAAATTACATGCGACTATCTCCCTCTTTGTAATCTCCCTCACGAACAGTTAAAATTCACAAACCATAAGCCAAAAGTCATAAGCTACAACCCGAAAAATCCACCCCATGGGCACCCAAGAATTGTTTACAATATGGTCTTGTAGTAAACTTTTTTTTCAAAGATAGCCTTTAGCTGTTCGTTTTTTTTATCAAAAATAGCTCTCTTTTCGAGCTCGAAAGACGCGATAGATGACACATGTCACTCGTCGCACCCCCTAGCTCGACATGCTGGGTGGCGTGCGGTAGTAGGCTCGGGCACGGCAGGTCGGCTCCTGCCGAGCCGCCACTGCGCGGTTGCCTCTACCGAGCTATCATCCCACTATAGCATTGTAGGTGGCATTGCAGCGCACTATAGCGCCACTGTGCAGCACTATTACTTATTAATTAGCCCTAAGTATAACTTAATTAGTACTGATTGTAATTAATTAGTACTAATAGTAATTATTTAGTGCTAATTAAAATACTAATTTAATAGCATTTTATTTAGGGGCAATCGCATTTAATTAGCACTAATCCCAATTAATTAGCACTAATTATGTAGTGCTAAATAAGCGTGCATAGTATTTTATTGCACTCGCAATTAATTAGTACTAATAGTATTTAATTAGTGCTAATTAAAATTAAAAAGTCTTTTTGGGATAAAATTCAGGATTTACTCCTCTGGTTATCATCTTGCTCCGGAGATAAAGCAGGGGTTCACGGGTGCATCACGTACCCCACTCATCTCGCACCCTTCATACACAAGCATCTCTCCCTCTCTTTTTCCACCACTCGCCCCCTACTTCCAAAAGGCACTAGTTTTAACCATTACTTCCAAAAAGCACTAGTTTAAACCATTACTGGCTGAAATAAATAGTAATTACTGAAACTAGTGCCTTTAGAAGGAGGCTTGAGCAGTGGAAAAAGTAAGAAAAAGATATGTACGCGTGATGGGAGCGAAAGAAGTAAGGTACATAATGCACCCATTACCCCCCAAACTTATTCCTTGATCGAGACGGTAGCAAGAGGAGAAAATCCTAAATTTTATTCCACGAAAGACTTTTAATTTCAATTAGCACTAATTAAATACGATTAGTACTAAATAATTACGAATGCAATAAAATATTGTGCATGCTACAGTAGCACTATATGATTAGCGTTAATTAAATGCGATTAGCACTAAATAAAATGCTATTAAGTTAGTACTTTAATTAGCACTAATCAATCACTATTAGTACTAATTAATTACGCTTAGCGCAAATTAATGAGTAATAGTGTTGTGCAGTGGTACTACAATGCTACCATGGCATGGCATCTGGGCAAGAGGCAACCGCGTAGTGGTGGCTTGGCAGGGAGCCGACCTGCCACACCAGCTCGCTTGCTGCCGCACGCCACCCGGCCTGCCGAGCTAAGGGGCGCTGCAGGTGACACGTGTCGCTGGGGTGAAAAATAGATACGAATTATCCATGTTATCCAGTTACCGTATTCGATAGGATGCTAATGTGGTATAGATTTTCGCATGTGATTAACAATTTCTTTCCTATTCTTATTCGAATTCGTATAAAAAATATAGATGCAAATATGGTATAGATTTTTACCATCCGAAATATTATTTTATCTTTATCCGTATTCATATTCGTCGAAACAATATGTATATATTATTTTATATGTATCCGTATTTGTATTCGTATTCGATAGGCCACAATGTTGTATATTAATTTCTATGGATCGGAATATTGAAAATTTGCAAATTTGCAAATTTTATCTTTATCCGTATTCATATTCGTCGAAACAATTTCTTGCCTTGGTCTTTTGCAAATTTGCAGTAGTGTTTAACCATCATATTTCATTCAGTAGCTCCTTTATAAACGCATCGGAATATTGAAAACTTGCTGCACAGTTGTAGCATGTCTCTTGTGGTAGTTTTCTAAGCCCTCTGTCAGTTTTGCAAATTTGTTGTATGGTATCAACTAGCTAATTTTAAACATGTTTATTTGCTCTCAAGGCAAGAGGAATTACATGTTAGATTTCGATCTTTGTGTCTCCGCTCATGCCTATTATCCCTTTCTTGACATTGACTACACAGATTTAGGCCCCGCTCGGATAGACTGAAAAGTTGTGACTTATGGCTGAAATTACACTGTAGCGGCTGAAATTTCACTATAGCTGATGGTGACTTATTTGGCGTAATTAAATTTAAAAAAATTAAAAATAGAAAAAATATGCTAGCTCATCACGGACAACGCAAACGAATGTGGGAAAAAAAGAACCGGCAAAAAAGCTCAAAAAAGCCAAAAGTTCAGAAACTGACGAAACTTATGAATAGTAAAAATAAGCTAGAATTCAGAAGCTGAAACTGAGACGAAATTTATTGCCTAACAAGTTTTATTGATGTGCAAAGTCTATTGTGTGCGGTGTTGTATCCAGGGCATTGCAAACCAAAATTATTAGTTTGTCCTGGTAATTGTATAAAACGGAGGAAGAGACAGCTAGCTAGACTCACGGATTGTACCATTTCGTTGGTTATTTTCCAAACCTAGCACTAAAATAGTTTGTCCCTGTGTTCCAAAAGCTCTTTTTCCTGAAATGTTCATAAATCTTTACTTATTTTTATGCAGGTCTTTTCCAAAAGTACAGGTCTGCATGCCTATGCTTCTGGCATTTTTATGGCTGCTACTTTGTGTTCCAGTTGAAATGTATGCTCACATACTCATATTGTCATGTAGTTATAGTAGCAAAGATTAGTAGCTGTTTTCTTATGCCAAATTATGTGATACAGGCCATGATTTGAATTCAATTCTATAGCTTTCAAGGTTATTGTGTCAAAGGGAGTGATTTCCCCCCTATGACTTATAGCTAATAGATTAGTCACTGTACATTAACATATTAGTAGATTATTATAGTGATGTGACATTTTCTCATTCCCTACTTTATTTGTTGCAGAGGTCGATCATATCATTATGATGCGAATAAATACAGAATGAGGTACATATATACGTCTATCACAATTATTGTCCAATTCTTCAGTCATCGAGGTTTATCTATTCACATTTGAAATGAACATGTAGACAGGTATGGTGCACTGGGAAAAAAGTGAGGTACATATATAGTATCTCACCAAGAAATGAGTACATGCATACCTACAGTGTAATAAATAGAAACCATTCTTTTATATGAGCATGCTAAATTCTGGTGTGACGTGTTTTGTCTATACTTTTGTAGTACTAAAATTTTGCTCAAAATTGTCTTGTATTGTATGATGTATGAATGTTTCATAGCTAACAAGTCCTTTTAATCTATGTTTTTGATATCATTGTGAATGGATCAAGGGGCATAACTTTGATCTATTGGCTATTGCTTACTTAGCTGGTGCCCTTACATCTGATCATGGTCATTGGCATGATATAAGTGATCAAAATGCACTCTGAAATTTGTTGTGTTTTGTAGTCCTTCATATACTAATTACCTCAATTCCATTCGGCCTTTCAAGCAGAACATCTCTTTTTATTGTTTAGCTTGAGGATAAAAGATCTTTTATGGATTAGCTCTATCTTTGATAATTGAGATGTCCAAAAATTCAAATGGTTACATAAATTCCAGTTGGGTCTGAATTAGCTCACACTTAACTCCTTTGAGTCATGCGTATTAAGAATTAGCCTGAAGAGAATAGCATACCGAAGAATCGGTTAAGTCAGTAATAAATCTTTTTGTTTGCCATGAAAATTTTTTTAGTCACTATGTTGCAACACAAGCTGGAATAGCACTCAATCTTGTAAAGTACGGGCACTAAACTATCATTTGAGCTTTACAATCTTTATTATATGACCAAGTTACCCTTTCTAGCACTATATAATGAAATAAGCACTTTTAGCCTCAGGCATCACTTGAAAAGCCTTTTTTAATTCCGTAGCAACACACGGACATCTAGCTAGTACCACTTAAAAGAGAGAGTTAGTGGTGGTGGTTCATCTGCACTTCCCAGCTCCCCCTTGCACATTCTTAAAAAATTTCTAACAAAAATAGAAAAAATAATTTATCAAAAAATAAATTCTACTACTATACAAATTCTCTAATAAAAAATAGAGCTCTATCGGGTACGCGACAAAGCCAAGGGTGCAAAGGCACAACGCGGCCGAGCGTGGAGGTGGAGCCGTCAGCGTGGGCTAGACAGGCTAATTCTCACAATGTTAACTCGATATGCTACAATAATATAATTTTTTTTACTATTACTTATGTGACCCCAAACAAGATCTTGATCGCGAGCCACTTGTTGAAACTTGAGACAGTTTGCCAAACTCATCGATCCACCCACGATCGCTTCGGTTGGGATGGCTAGCGTAAGAGCAAGTCTAATAATGGTCTTATAGCCAAGCTAGTCAGCATTTTTGCTGATGTGGAGGAGAGAAGAGAGGAGAGAGATGAGAGCTTGGCTCTCATGCAAGCAACAAGCTGGGCACGGGAGCCTATGCAGTGGTGGGCTCAGATAATAAATGTATGTGAGGAGGAATAGGAAAGAGAATGTGAGACATGGTACCACATAATAATAAAAAATCTTTTGTAGACAAATAAAAGACAAATTATTGTATAACTTGACTCTTATAACTTGACTTATAGCCAAACACTTGGCTCTATTAGAGCAAGTACAATAATGGTCTTATAGCCAAGCTAGTCAGCATTTTTGCTGATGTGGAGGAGAGAAGAGAGGAGAGAGATGAGAGCTTGGCTCTCATGCAAGCAACAAGCTGGGCACGGGAGCATATGCAGTGGTGGGCCAAGATAATAAATGTATGTGAGGAGGAATAGGAAAGAGAATGTGAGACATGGTACCACATAATAATAAAAAACCTTTTGTAGACAAATAGAAGACAAATTATTGTATAACTTGGCTCTTAGGGCATGTACAATGGAGAGACATGAGTCCGTCTATAAGATGCTGAAATATGATATAGAGACAGTGAAAAGACGGTTCATACAATGGAGTATTTATTTTAGTGTCTTTAAGTAATTTAATATTTTACATGTGGTTAAGATGAACTTGGAGTCTCCAACTCATACAACGTCTTCTTTGTCTGTCTTTAAGCCTCGACTTCAGCGTAGAGACGAGCTGCTCACCGTCTCTTCGTGAAGAGACGCAGAGGCCGTCTCTTGACCATGCAAGGGGTATTTTGCAAAAAGTATTGAGATGGAGACGGCTTGAAGAGACCCATTGTACATGCCCTTATAACTTGACTTATAGCCAAGCACTTGGCTCTATTATTGGACTTGCTCTTATTGGACTTGCTCTAAGCATAACTCCACCGGCCGTACCGATCCCAAAGCCCCAACCGTGGTACAGAGACGTCTAACAAACAACGACACTACTGTGAGTTTGTGTACGTCTGGCGACTGGCCACGACGTACCGTTGGTGCTTCGGTTGGTGCTGTGCCGTGCATGCGTCCTTGGGACGGTTGGGATTCGATGCTTGGGATGCTCAAAATTGACTTCGAGCGAGACGAACAAGCCACTTGTCCAGAAGAGCATGGGAGTGGCAGGCAGGCGTGAATGGAGCCCGGCCTTGCGCCAGTAGGAGCATCCACAATATAACCATCTTTTTTTTGGTCTCCAAGCTCACAATACACACACAAAAGAGAGTTGGTCTCAAGGCTGTCTCCAAACCACCATACACAACAGTCTCCATGCAAATTGAGATAGACGGTAGATGGAGCAGGAATTGTTTAATGCTTTCTTAATTATGGTTATGGGCTCTATCTTCAAAGCAGTAGTAGCCTCTCTATATACTGTAGAAAAATTACGTTATGCCAGTCTCAGTGGAGGTTTTATGGGCATTAAATACGTTGACATGGCGCTGACATGGCACTGTATTGATGAAGAAAGAGATGATAAAAGTTTCATGGGAGTAGAGAGAGTTTCATGGGGATGAAACTCTTCTGCACTGTTTCCAAAATATGGGTGTATTGGAAATTGGGATATGAAACCTAGCTAACTAGTGGCTATAACACTTGTCCATTTCATCTATAGCCTTCAAAAAAATAGTTCATACAATAAGGTAGCTATTACAATAACTATTTGGCCCCATGTGTAAGAGAGTGAAATGCATATTTTTACGTGCTATAGCTAGCTGTAATTTAGTAGCCAGCTTCATTCTCTCTCTTCCTTTCTCTCTCTGCCACGTAAGATTTGGTTGATATTATATTTGCTATAGCCTGCTGACTAAGCTTTATTGTACCTGCTCTAAGACTGGCCTTAGGCTTAAAAACTATTTGTAGGTCTTAGCTTAGAGGCTATACAGCCTCTAAGTTACCGTGGATGTCATAAATGAGCATTTTTAATATAACTCTTTTGAGTTGGGCCATCCAACCCAAAAGGAGACGGTTGGCCCATGTTACTGGGCGACGGCCCATATCAACAGAACAGCACATATTTGACGGGCCGGCATAACCAAACCCCATCCCAGCACAAGATAAACCGCCTCAGACCGGCGCACCCCGCACGCATGACCTCGCCCACCTCATCCACGCACACCCACCCACCCAGAGACGATCCAACCAAATCCTTGAGCTGCCGCCGTAGCTAACCCTAACCCCCGCTCGCCTCATCCTCATCCAGTCATCCCCATCCCTGTTCTCCCCTTCCGATCCCGATCTCGCTGGGTGCCTCCGCCGCCGCCGCCACCGAGCTGGCCTCGCCGCGGGCCGGCTCTCCACGGCCTCCCCGGCCCCGAGGTAAGGTAAGGTGAATGGATCCCTCCCGGACTCACTCGGCCTGAGCTGTCGATGCTCGGATGTTTTGCTGTGGGTCCGTCTTCGTGTGTTTCTCCGGGTTGCGATTGGATGCGGCGAGTGGGGGATTGGGGAACAATTGCCTGTTAATAGTGTTTGGGATTGGTGGTGGGATTAGGGTTAGCCCGGCCCTATCGGGGATTCATCTTCCGCGCGTCATAGAATGGGCGTGATTTGATTCCCCCCTTCTGTGCTCAGAACGTGGCGCTCACGGGCCGGCAGGGGTGTTAGGTCGGGTAAAGTTGTGCGGAATGTGTTTTTTTTATAAAAAAAAAAGCTTTGATGATAGTTCTGCGTTCGTCGCTGATCGTGGGAGGAATCCGCAGGGTTATTGTAGGGGAGACCTCCGGTTGCACATGATATGCTTTCATTTCCTTTTCACTCGCTAAACCGAATGCCAAAGTTTAGTTTTCTAGTTCGTTCATGAAAACACTGTGCATGATTATGTTTCATTCTATGTATGCGAACGCCCATATTGGCATTTTAGCTCTTCCAATGTTGTATCGCACCAGTACCATGGATTGGTCTTAGTGCTTGAAGTATCGTTGTTGGTGTTAATCGGAAACCTAAGAATTTGGTCGTCTATTTTTTCCCCTTTGGGATCAATCATCACACTTGAAATATGCACGCTTCCTTTTGTAGTAATTGCAATGCTCCACTGCAACCATGTTGTCTGGTTCATGTGAGGTGACTTGATTTGCAAAAGGAGTTCTTGTATATGGATTTCCTAGTTAGTAGGCTGGCTTTTCACACTTGAATTAGAATTAGCGCAAAAAGTTTCTTGTGATAGTATTTAATCTTTATCGTTTTATGGTTCCAAACTTTGTCCACTGATTATTCTCATTTTCAGGTATCAGTGTTGAAGTTGCATTAAGTAAACCAACGATTGGTGCTAATAATCTCAAGAGTTTTGACAAAGAGATTGCATAATGGAGTTAACAAAGCAAGGCCAGTCACCCATGTCAACTAGCATGGTATCTCAACCGCTGCCCTCTTCAAATATCCAATCTACTCAGGCCGAGTATCCCACTGCGTTCTATCCATCCCTGCCTGCTGATTGGGGTGCACAGCCACAGCCAATGTTCTCTATGGGATCCTCGGTACCAATTAGTTCATATTATATTGTTCCTATGAGTCAACAAGCAGTCCAAGTTGGTGCTTCCAGGCCAGAGACTTCTCGTCCTTTGGGGGTGCAATCTCTAAGTAGAGTATCATTGAGGCCACCCCAGCAGGTGCTAAATATTCAAACATCTTTGCCAGCAATGATTGGATCACAGCCCTCACCATCTACTGCAGGCAAGAAGCTGCAACATTTTGTTGCTTCTCCAAAGGTTCAAATGGTGAAATCTACATCATCACAATCATCTAGCAAACGCCCTGCACAGAAGGAGCCACCATCAAAGGTCCAGCCTCAGCAATTTGAATCTGTGAGATCAAAGTTTAGGGAGTCACTTGCTGCCGCATTGAGAATGGATTCTGACCAGCAGAATAAGAAACAACCCGATGAGAACTCCCAGCCTGATGGGTCCGCAGACCAAAAGAAACAGGTGGAGGGAGATGCAGTGCAGGATCCAGTGATAACCACATCAAAAGATGCGAGCACAACCAATTCAGAGGTGGTCACAGCTGACGATGCTAAGAAATGTGAGGAAGATGAGAAGTTAGGCGGTGGTTTAGTATCAAACATGATCACAAGCGTGAATGATGACATGCAGCAACAGTTAAAGCATCTTTCTTCAGAAGATGAAGTATTAGGTCAATGTATGGTTGTTGCAGATGAACTCTTGCAAGGTCATGGACTTTGTTGGGTTTCTGATTTCGATGGTGGGATTTCTGAACCTATGGCACAACCTAATTTTAAAAGGGCCAGGATTTCTGATATTGACCCTGGAATTACAGAATCTTTGACAGAATCTGAGTCAAAAAGAATGAAGTCTGTAGATGAGGCAGCAGTTGATAAGGATAGCATTATTCAAAAGGCTGAAGGTTTGGCATTTAGAATTGAAGAGGAGCTGTTTAAACTGTTTGGTGGAGTAAATAAGAAGTATAAGGAGAAAGGTAGATCTCTTTTGTTTAATCTAAAAGATAAAAACAATCCTGAGTTAAGGGAGAGGGTCTTATCTGGAGATATTGCTCCTGAACGCTTCTGTTCAATGACTGCGGAGGAACTTGCTTCCAAGGAGCTTTCAGAGTGGCGTTTGGCTAAAGCTGAAGAACTTGCACAAATGGTTGTCCTTCCTAGTACTGAAGTTGATGTTAGACGTTTGGTTAGGAAAACACATAAAGGAGAATTTCAAGTCGAAGTAGAAGAAACAGATGGTATTTCAATGGAGGTTGAGCTTGGGGGTAATCTTCTATCTCATGTTCCATCAAATGCTATTGAAGATCAGACTAAATCTAATGATAAAACAAGTATGGATGATAAAGCTGATGTAGAAGGTAAAGAGAAGGCATCTGATGGCATGTCACAAGATGAGGATGGTGGGACAGGCGACAGCAATTTGTCAGGCGATCTAGAATATATTGATAACGAGAAGACTGATCTTATGCAAGAACTTATGGTGGATGACTTGAAAGACACAGAGAATCTTCCGCCAATTCCTTCATTAGATGAATTCATGCAGGGCTTAGATTCCGAGCCACCTTTTGAAAATCTCTCAGTTGGGACACCGCAAGATCCCAGTGATTGTGATGAACCTGACGCCACCTTGGAGTCTGAGAAACTTCCTGAGACAGAAGATAAGGTTTCTGCCCCAGAGAAGATTGGGTCTGAATCTGATCTTCCATCTTCACAGGGTAAATGTGAGTCCAAGTTAGAGTCACCCAAACATGAGGTTGGTTCAAATTTGGATCCTGCTGAACCGCATGAAGGAGATCTGATCAAATCCTCCCCTGATAAAGTCGAAGCCAAACAAGTAGCTGCTGATAATGTCTTGAATCCTGTTTCTGCTCTGCACAATAAGGCAAGTACTGTTCCTATGATACGCGAGAGTATATGGGAGGGTGCAATTCAGCTGACTCTATCTTCCCTCACGAATGTTGTTGCCATCTTCAAAAGGTTTGTCTTTTCTACATCCTTTCCTTTGAATGACAACATATGTATTTTTTTGTTGTTGTTAGGACGTCCTGTTGATCTAGACACATTTCTTCTTCACTTTCATCTTCTTTTTGAACCTTCTTAAGTCCAATTGACATTCTACCGAACAAATACCATTGTTTCATGCAAATAATAGTGGGCCACATATTGTAGCTTTCTTGGCCTTTCTTTTAAGGTTTCTTCTTGGCCTTATGTAAGGCTGTTATAGTCTCGGGGTCCTGACAAAGGGCATTGTGTTAGGCTATATACTTCATTACTTTTTCACAAAGCTGCAGGTTGTATGAACCTGAAATCAGGAGTTCTTGTTTAGCAACAACACTCATGATTATCATGTGGTCTAGACTCAGTTCTATAAAATTTTATCTTAGAAGTTACATAAATAGACTAATATGTGTTAGCTTTATATACCAGAAGTGAAGAGTGATAAACTAATACGTTAATAGCAAAAACTGCAACTTGCGATTTACTTCAACTTACTGTTTTTCTTTGTTTATCTGTCACTGGATAACCTATTTTATCAAGTATCAACTTCTGGGTGCAACTGCCATCAACATGAAATTTTGTTTGTAAATAGTTTGATTGAAATGGGAGAAGTCATTCTGATTTTATCAGTTGGGATAATGATTATAAAATGTACAGTTACATGTTGAATTCTTTATACTATGAGTACATGGAGTTGCATCACAGGATTTTGTGGTTAGTTTTCCTGTCCTATTAGCAAATAATATGTGTTCTACAGGGCCATCATCTAGCTTGTGTAATTGGGGTTTGGGCTTTCTTGTTCACTTTATATTTGATAATAGTTAAGCTCTTTTTGTTCTTTGTTCTTAGCTTATTGTTAGGTTGCTCCTATGGTGTAACCACTAACCAATAGATTTCACTTTGTTTATTGGTTCACAATGCTTGTCTAATGTTTGAATATTATTTTCTTAATTTGGTTCTTTCCAGTGGATCATTTCTTTTAATACATAAGGGTATGGGCACTAGTTTTTTCTTGGGCATGATGGTGTGGGTTGTCTGGTTTTGTAAACTCGACAAAAAAAAGGACTAGGGGACTCATCTAACGTGAACCAATCTTGCTTAATAACTAATATATAACATACTTTAATTAGATCCATTTTACACCATCTATTCAGTTCATTCTGCAATCATTGAAGCAAGCATAAAAGAAAGCATATTAAATGCAAATCTTATTTATCTCTGTTGATATTTAAAAATATGATGTGGGTCTTTTGGCTGGTTTCATTTTGGAAGTTGTAACCTGGGATCTGCTAAGATATCTGTGTTTTTCCCTGTGAACTATCATGTGTATGTTGAAGTACATTGCAGAAATTACTTGCAATCTGCATGAATTGGCTTAGCTCAAACAACTTGCTGATTCTGAACCAAATCGAATTTCTTGGGTTAATCTCACGTACGGAAGTTACTGTAATACCTATTGCACAAGATCTGCTTGAACAAGAAGATAAATGTGAATGTTAATGCCTAACTAATGAATGTAAACTGCTGTTTGGATACTGTTGACTTGATTCTATATTTCATATTTGTATCGGTGCTGACACATCTTAAAATTTTACTTTTGCAGCGGTGAAAAGCCATCTGTGAAAGAATGGCGTAGCTTTGTTGAGATCAAGGGGAGAGTTAAACTTAGTGCTTTTCAGGAATTTGTCGAACAGCTTCCCAAATCTAGGAGTCGTGCTATAATGGTAATTCTTATTTCAATGTATGGTTCGTTTATAGACACTATTCTTACTGGAAAAATCATGGTTTAATTAAATGCATTTGGCTCATCTTCATATGCTCAATACCTTATGCTTGTGTCTCGTTGTGGATGATTGCCATGTAGTAATCGGCCTCTTCTGTTAAATTTGGCATTAGAGGTTCATTATCCAAAGTTGGAGGCTTGGCTCTAATATTTAATTGAGATTGAACATATGCTGATGAATTGTGTGTTCATGTTAGAAACTATAGTTAGCTGTATATTTGGATAATGAACATACCACGACTTGTGCTTTGGTGGAATCATCTGTGGCTGATTTTGTGCATAGTTTTTGTATGGTTTTTGCTGTGGTTATTAAGGTTTAAGTACACTGCACTAGTAATCACTTCACAGTTGACTGTATTGAATACAATTTATCTGTCGATACGATGTTTAAGTACAGTGCAGTAGTAAATGCTTCTACTTCTGGATACATAATCGCTTAATTCCTGAATTACTATTGTTATATCTAGAAAGCTGAAGTTAGCTTCTTTATACTTTGTAATACATTGAAAGCACTCTTAACAAAGCACATCCTGTGCATATATAACTGTTGATGTGTTATTGCATATCTCCATGTGATTATCAAAATAAAATAAAATCAGAGACTAGGACAAGAAATGCTGTAACATTAACATCTGCCCTGTTTGGAGCTTAGGAATTTCGTTGGAATTATGGAGGAAAGTAACCATACAGTTCTTACAAAATTCCTACCTTCAAACAGGTCTTAAACTAGCAACTCATAAGAAAACCACAATTTTACCTTACATCCTTGATAAATAGGTCAATTCTTGTCAAGCTATCTGGTGCATATGTTGTGAATCAGAACTCCGTATATAACCGCAATTGTGATTGCGCTTAGGATCTAGGAGTATCATGCAATTTGGGTGTTACTACCCAATTTATTCTTTTAACTAGATGGCCTAAAATCCGTAGATAGTGCTTTAGGCTTTTTAAATTATGGTTTGTGTTGATACAGGTACATAAGTAAACTATGTGTTCTGTAATCTGCATGCACTCTTTCCTGTGGTTAGTATTTGAATATCCGTTCCATCTGTTTTAAGTACCTGGTACTTCTGTTATAGGTAACTGAGCTGTGTTGGAAGGAGGGTTCTCTGGAGAGTGGTCGCCAGCATCTCTTGCAGGTTCTTTTTTCTAAGCCATATTCCCTCTTCAGGAGCTAGCTTCACAGAAATTTTGAGAATTGGATTTACTAAATTGGTTTGTTCTTCTGCAGACAATTGATTCATATATTGCAGATGAGAGAGTAGGATTAGCTGAGCCTGCAGATGGAATAGAGCTGTACCTGTGCCCTCCTCAAGGGAAAACTGTGGAGATTCTCTCCCGGCACTTGCCGAAGGAGCATTTGGAGAGCCTCGCTGTGGCAGGAACATCCATCATTGGAGTCGTCGTCTGGCGGAGGCCGAACGTTCCTAGGATACCCTCCCACCATAGGCATGATGGTTCCAAGCAGTCTATCCTAAGGAAACCACAGGTTACTGGTTCTAATTCGGGCCCCAGGCCCTCCTTGCCTCAGAACTCTTATGGTGCACCACCAGGTTTTCCCAATCAGCGTCACTGCCACGAGGAGGATGTAACTGATGATGCCCCACCGGGCTTTGGCCCTGGTGTTGCTAGGGATGAGGACGATCTTCCTGAATTTAATTTTGTTGACTCGTCAAACTCTGCTGCTAATGTAACAACACAGGCCAACAAGGGCCGGCAGCATGTACCAACCTCTGCTCGCCCAGTAGAGCAAATGAGGGAACTGGTTCAGAAGTATGGTAAAAGATCATCTGTTCAGGCCCGTTCTTGGGATGACGACGACGACGATGACATACCAGAATGGAATCCCAACCAGGGTAACCACCAGCAAATAAGGCAACAGCCATTGCCACCCACCCTACAGCAACCATTGCCTCCACCCCCGCCAACCCCACCCGTTCAGCAAATGAATCCCTACCAGCAGCAACAGCAGCAGAACTACCACCACCCAAATGCAATGCAGCCTCTTCCAGTGAACCATCAGCCACAGATGCTCAGCAACCCCCTGCCCCAGGCTTACCTCCGGACCCAACAGCTTGTGCAACAACTTCCTTTGATGCAGCAGCTTCAGCCTGCGCAAACATGGCAGCAGCCTAATGCGTGGTGGCCGGCACAGGGCGTGGCCGCCGCTCCGGCCCCTAACATGGTACAGCAGCCCCAGTACGGTGTAATGCCTAACAATAACAGCGTCCAAGGATATGGCGCTGGGAATATGGGTGGCATGGCATGGAGGCCGAGATAGAACCTGTAAAATTCAATTGGTTTCCATTGTAGCTGTACAACCTGCGAGCGTCCGTTGTAGGGTGGTTTCCTTTCCTTTTTTTTCTTAGTTTACCGATTCATGTGAGTATGAATCAGTCGTATACACCGTTACAAAGGATGTAATCTGGATAAACTAGATAGTTGTGGGTTGTATTCATGATCGTAGGGTCTTCGTTCCGTTTTTGAACAATCTCGCTCCGGTTCATTGTGTGTTAAGCACTGCGAATAACAATTAATAATGTACTGCAGAACTAAAGTTTCGAAACTTTGTGCGCATCCGAACTTGCTCGGTTTAAACTCTCAAGTGACATTTGATGAACCTATGTATGCGCATCGAACTGAAGTTTGCCATAACTGTGGTTTCCCGTTCCATGAATCATGATGTTGGTGCTGAGGCAGGCGGCAGTGCGGTGCTACCATTTTTGTGCTATTATTCCGTGCATGGGATGATGGGATCGTTCCTGACCTTTTAGGCGATCGGATATTTGCAAAAATTCTCCTGTTTTTATTAAGAAATTTTCACCACTTTACACCTTTTGTTCTTTGAAACTACTAACAACTTTTGTTTGTAAAATAATTTCAGACTTTTCTGTTTATGTACACTGTCCTTTAACTACCATAGTGCAGAGCCTTTGGCTATATTCTTTTGGACTGTGGCTGATGGATTTTGTTTATGTTTTTTGAGACAGCGATAGACGTAGAGATATTAACGTATATGATACATATATTTTAAACTCAAAAACTATTTAGAGAATCATCTTCGAGAATCTATTCCGTTTACTTTGCTAAGCCAAAAGTAAGCAAAACAAACAGGGCTCTGTCTATTTGTCCTTTGGTGCCGGCTCCCCTCGCGCTGGTACCAGCTTTGCGCCAGGATTCTCTGACGTAGCCGAAGCTACGTCAGGGGTGACTTTGGCCCAAATCCGGCCGTTCATCTCAGGATGAACGGTCCAGATTATTTGTACCTTTATTTTTTAGTTTTTAATTTTTTGATTTTAGTTTTTTTATTTTCATCTTTTTAATTATAAAAAGATGAAAATAAAAAAACTAAAATCAAAAAAATCAAAAAATCAAAAACTAAAAAATAAAGGTACAAATAATCTGGACCGTTCATCCTGAGATGAACGGCCAGATCTGGCTAAGTCACCCCTGACGTAGCTTCGGCTACGTCAGAGAATACGCGCCGCTGTTTGTAGCTCCTAAGGGCATCCGTGTCTGGTGCCTATCTAGGAGCTTAAACGGCACCAAGTTTTAAATTTCTGCTCCAGTGTTTACTATACGCTTCTCTCTCCAATGTGAGACCCACTATGAATTGAATTAACGCCTCATCCATTTCAACTTAAGCTTCTGGTTTATTTTTCACTATTTATAAATTTCGTCTTTTCTGAACTTTTGACTTTTTTTGAGCTTTTTGCCGGTTCTTTTTTTCCTATATTCGTTTGCGTCGTCCGTGATGAGCTAACATATTTTTTCTATTTTTAAATGTTTTTAAATTTAATTACGCCAAATAAGCCACCTTCAGGTACAGTGTAATTTCAGTCAGGTACAATGCAATTTTAGCCATAAGCTACTATTTTTCAGCCCAACCGAGCGGAGCCTAAGAAAACTCCTCTATCACCGTTGCACTCTCTCTTCTCTTGTTCTCACTCTCTCCTCTCATGACGACCTTGTCACTGTTGCTTCATTTATTGCTGTTGACGTCTAACCTCAACACAGAAAATTCTCGATGGCAAAATGGTTCCATGCACAACGTTGTGGCTGCATATTTGTAAGTGGAGGCGGCGATTCTAAGGGCATCCACAGTATTCCACCGTGGCCGGTGGCCTCATCGGTCCACATCAGAGCCGAGCCACAATGGAGTGGAGAAGGAGAAAAGGTGGTGGTTTACAGTGAAGCGGTGTTGGAGCCATGCGCGACCAGATCCGGGCTGGGACAACGTCGTCGGCTGCCGGATCTAGTCGAACAAGGGTGGCGGCGAGGTCCGACCAGATCCGACCGGATCTGACCAGAGCCTGGCAGTGGCAAGGTCGACAAGCGGCACTAGCGCCCGCTCCTCCTCCACCGACATGGGCACCCCGCGCTCACAGAGCTCCTCGGCAAAGGGACAGAGGAGCCAAATCTGGCGAGACAATGCCATCAGCTGCTGTCGGAACGAGTTTCGATACTCTCTGGCCACCGCCGCCGCCTCCACTGTAGTGGCCACCTGCTTTGCCGCTGGTGCCTCCGTCGGCGTCGGCGGCGACTCCCCTCCTTGTGGTCGCCGACCATGGTGAGCGAGCGGTGGGGTAGAGATGAGTGCGGTGAGGTATAAAAAAAAGAAAGCTAAAATATATAATTGAAGCTACCACTTCAAGCTACCATGCACTGTGAGAGAAAATTTTTTATGTGATGGTTTGAGCTAATGTGATGGTATTTTCTCTCATGAGGCCACCACCTTATGGTAGCCTCTGCTGTGAATACCCTAATGGCTTACCTCAATTACGGTGAGCTGACACTTCCCCGTGGCAGATCTACAGGCTATTGTGGATTTGTATGTGGCAATGACTCCTAGTACCTCAACATGCAAGAACCCTCGCACCCCGGCAACATATCTACAGACATTCAGGCAATGCAACAATGACTCGACGTCTGATCTCGATGACGCCAACTAGTTCTTAGTGGTGGACTGAGGTGTCGGTATCTAACGGGTGCACCCATTTATTTTTAAATTGATTGGGGTCGGTTCCTTTAGGGGTGTTGGTACCAAAAGAGTATTGAGGGTGCCTTGCTGCTCTAATGTGTGAGTTGAAACACATAGGAGAGTGAGTATACTTGGTGCTAGGTTTTTTTTCACACATTGGAGAAGCCCTAATGCCATTGGCTCTCCATTTGTGCTACTCCAACTCTTGCATTCATGTCAAGTTCTTCCTTAAAACATGTGGACATTCGAGTAATTTCCATTGTTTCTAAAATGCTAATTCGAGAAGAAATATTCCTGTACTCTATTGTAGATATGCTTAAAGAAACAAACAAAAAGAGCACTCCCAACAAAAATACAAAAGAACCTCTAAAAAAATTCAAAAGCAAGACTTCCACTCATGCCCCTCGCGTCAGCATGGACGGAGAGGATCTCCTTAAAAATGATCGAGGAGCGACTAGCACCTGGACGTACAATGAGGGTTCCTATCGTACACTTGCCCAGCCATCAGAACTTACTTAGATAGATTTCAACTATCCAATTTGGTGCAAATAAAAAAGTGTGAAAACTTCTTAACAGATGACGATCTCTGGCTGCTGCTAGCTCGTCGGAGCTCTAGCTTGCCGAAGGAGGCGGCGGTGGATGACCTTCCTTGAGCATGAGCGGCGACGACCTCAGACTAGCGACTAACGTTGGAGCTCAGAACACTGTGGTCGCAACCTGCTTCCAACGCCTTAGAGGCACAGGGTAGGAGAGAGCTCATCTTTGGTGGTGATCTCCAACCACCATTGGCTCGTTGGAGCTCTAAATTGCAAGAGGGGGAGTAGGGAGGGAGGAGAGGAAAAAAGATCTAGATGGTAGTATTTCTGATTTAGCGCAACAAAAATCCGTGTACTACAACAATTAGTTCCCATGGAGGCAACGAAATTTCTGTTTGATGCAACAAACACAGCCACAAACTAAAAAAAGTGCAACAAATAAGAACTATTGTGGCAATGAATACAAGAATCTGTTGCAACAAAAATAAAAAAACCAATAAATCAGCTCCAACATTTTGGAGAGAGAGTGTTGCAACATTTGGAAATAACCACTGTAACAATTTAACTTACTGGTACCAATTTTTTAGATAAGCTCATAGTAGAAGGAGGGGGACAGCCCATAGGCCACCAAGTCACTAGCCGGATCTAGTGGCACCAACACCACATCCTCATTGCCCCTGACTTTGACCGTGCCACTGCTAAGTTCGCTGTCTACGAGGGATCGCTGTTGTCAAGATGATGAGTGAGCTTGGTACCCTAAATCCTATTCCGTGTGCAACAATCTCAATATGATGATTAAAATGGTCAAAGTATTTCATACGCATTGCAACAAATGAAAACACTTCATACAATAATTTGAACAAAGTCTTGCAACAAATAGAGCAAACATATACAACAATTTGAATAAACCCTTACAACAGTCAAGTAAACAAACTGCAACAATTCGAAGAAACATATGCAACAAATCAAGTAAACATATACAACAAAAGAGTACCTAAAGAAGGAAGGATGTGGGACAACGATCGCCAGAGGAGGCAATGTTCAAGAAGGCGGCCTGGGCGGCCGCCTAGGCGCTGCGTAGGCGCTAGGCGGCAGGTGCCGCCCGGCCTTGGCCCCTAGTCGGGTGGCTGGGCGGCGAGGTGGCGAGGCGGTCCAAGGCGGGAAGAAGGCGGTCCAAGGCGGGGAGAGGCGGCCTAGGCGCGGCGAATGGGGCGGCACGGAGAGAGCGGGGGGATGGGGAAAAGTGTTACCGCACACGAGGCCGTCGCCGCCGCCATCGACTCGCCGGATTCCGGACTTCCCGCTCCAGATCCCGCCACTCCCGTGGCCGCCGCCGCCGGATCCGGACTTCCCGCACCAGATCCCGCCGCCGCCGGATCCGGACTCCCCGCGCCAAATCCTGCCTCCGCCGCTCCTGTGGCCGCCGCCGCCGGATCCGGACTCCCCGCGCCGCCGCTCCCGTGGTAGCCGGTGAGGGAAATGTCAGGCGGCGGGGAGGCGCGCGAAGTGAGTGATTGGGAAGGGGAATGGGGAGGGAGCGGCAGGGATGGGGCGGCGCGGAGGGAGGCGCAGAGGACGGGGCGGCGCGGAGGGAGCAGAGCAGAAGACGGTGCGGCGCGGAAGGCCGAAGGAGTTAGGGTTAGAGGCGGCGGGGTCGGGAGGATAAATGTTTTTGTGATTTAGTCCTTATAGGTTTTAAAATTTACGGATACACTTTTTTAATGGATTTCTTTCAATCTAGACCTCTCTAAATAGCAAATATATATACATGATTATTTATTTTTGCCTACTATTCTTATTTTTAATTCGGCCGCCTAGGCCCCCTAGGCGCTAGGCCCCACCTTGCCGCCCGCCTAGCGCCTAGCGCCTTCTCGAACATTGAGAGGAGGAGGACCTGACCCACCTCATTGCTGCTAGGTGCAGATCTGGTGAGGCAGGGCCAACCTAGTGCCTGGCAACCCACACCATCGTCATGTCTCTCGCCCTCTGGTTGCCATTCCCCGGCCATGCTCCTCAGTTTAATGTCCGCTGTCATGGCTCCTCTACTCAACGGCCCAAATAAAGAAGAGAGATGGAGAGGGGATATACAACTTAGAGATGTGAGGGGGCGAGGAGGAGTGAGGTCACCCTTCTTCGCTAGTGACCTCCTCCCAATCTGATCGGTGGGCGTGAGCTCACGTTTGGTATGTGATATAATTAATAATTTATGTCTATACTTATAGGATGTGTAGCTGAAAGGATATGTTACCTCCTTGAATAACGTTGAGCGATAGAAACACTGTCGGACGCGACCCTGTTCTAAACGGTTTTAGCTTTTAGTTTTTTTGTCTTTCGGTTTATTTATGTCAGAAGCTACTTAAAACACGTCAGCTTCTAATTTTGATTTATTTTATCCTTTTTAGCTTTTTGTCACCTTTTTTCCCCTTTCTTTTTCCTTCATTCCTTTACATTGTCTGTGATGATATAATTATTTTTTCTTATTTTTAATTGAATAATTAAAAAAATCTAACAACTGTATAATTTCAACAAAAAAAACTATAGTTAAAGCCATAAACCAAAAGAAACTCTCTGTAGCGGGCTCGAAAATCGTTCGGACTGACGGCCTAGTCGTATCTTTTCCCGACCAACCAACCTCAAACCGGCACGAAATTCTCTAGACATCTACGATTCCTACGCAACCCAACCCTGACCAACATCTCCCCACCAGTGTTCTGGGCTCCCGCGCCACTCAAGTCCAAGTCCTGGGCGGACGTCAACGACGAGGACGACAACGACTACTTCGCCACTACCGCGCTGCCGCGGCCCATCTAAGGAGCCGGCCCCGCGGCCGTCGGCGAGGGCAAGGCCGGCGCCGAGGAGGTCAGTGCCCGTTTTCTCCTTTAACATTTGTTTCTTGCAGTTGGTTGGAGGTTCGCACGGATGTTATGCGAACTGTAACGCCCCCATTTCCAGGGCGCGTACGGACACGGCACCCCGCAACTATTCACGCATGAACAGTTATGGAGTGTCGCGCAAGAGTATACCATTGCATGCTTACAACAAAAGTCCAGCATATAATTCACATACGGATTAACATCCATTTTTCAGCAGCGGGGCGTGCAAGCCCAAAGTATACTTACATCACAGAAACTCCAGAATCCGCTCGAGCGCGGCCAAGACCTAAAGCCACGGGTCCTCGTCGAAGAAGCGATCCTCAGGGGCATCCTTGACGGGGAAACCTTCATCTTTGTCTTGATCCTCTAAAGAGTGGATTAAGCAAGTCGTGAGCCAACCAACCGGCTCAGCAAGTCCCAAAGGGACCCTAACTTATTACATGCACGGAACATCAAAGGGAGGGAGTATATTTGGTTTATTAACTTTGGTGGGTGCAGTTTTATTTGCAATCATTTTGATAAGACGGACCCAAAACTACTTCTTAAGATCTCAGGGGTTTTCATGAAGATTTCATCAACCAACTAATCAAGTTAAAGCATGTACAAAACTACTTATACTTCGCAGCTGGAATCACCCAAGTGACACAGCTCCATTAACCGGGAGCACGGCGTATTCGAATACCATTTATTTAACTCTGCAGAGTTTGCTCAGCTTTACCCACACGATCGCTTAACTCCCGCGACAGAGTTAAGAAAGCCAGGTCGTTTCACTGCTCAATTCTTTATATAGGCTCTACCCGGTAGCATCACTCAGTCACGGCCAAACATAAACAAACTTCTCTAAGCCGTTTTAAGTGTCTACTACCGTTGTTAGGTACCCAGCGGCATACCTAACTCCCCGGCATCCTGACATCTCATCCTGTAGAGTTTCAATTGAGTTGAGCAGCTACTAGACCAGTGTTGACAAGTCAACTCCTGTGGTTGAGCGATCACTGTGACATTCACTCAGCGCAAGGGTTTCAGTCCTTATATTTTCACATGGTCCGCAACCTCATCAGGCCCACGACCCAACCTAAGGTAAGCGGTGAGCGTAGACCGTCTCGCGGTTTTCCACTCACCCTTACCCTACCTTGTGCACGCCGGCACTCTCCGCTCTAAGATACGGTGTCCCATACCACCCTACCTTAGAGACGGGTTTTCCAAATTCTATTGGCCCACAGCCACAACCTTAACAGTGTAACACTTTGCATGATGATCATAATAACCTACAATTATCTAGATTAACAGATAATTAATTCTAGGGTTTCAATGCCATGGCAACAAATCAAACATGGCATTTATCGGTGGTAGGTCTAACTATATCACATGTCATTCTAAACATTTTATTTTACTTTAAATTAACATTTCACAATTAGCATAATGCAAATAGTATAATAACATAATTAAGTGGCATGGGTTGCAAAATGATCAAAGGATTTGAGACTTGCCGTAAAGTTGGACGATCTCGGCTAGCTCGAACGTAGAAGCACCTTGGTCCTGCGACTACACTTGAGCTTCTGGGAACTTCGAAACTAGCGCAAACACACAAAAATAAATAAGTCCAGCTTGAGACTAATCAAGCGAGGGAAAAATAAACTATTTAAAAAGGAGTAAAATGCATAAATCCTCAAATTGGAATTTTAGGAATTTATCTGGGATGGAAATGTGGAAGTGGAGGCCAAAAATGGGTCCAGGATATTATTTGGAGCAAAGTGGTGAAATTTGGGAATGTTTGGGATTTTCTGTGATTTTCTAGGATTTATTTGGATTTTCTGGGATTTTAGAAAAGATTAAATCGGGGAAAAATATTGTGAACAGTAACCGGCCCGGCCGCTTGCTACAGTGCGGCCCAGCCTGCGAAACGGCCCGCTTGGCCGATTCAACCGCGCGGCCCAACGCGCGCGCGCGGGAGAGGAGTGGGCCGGGAGGCCGCAGCCCAGCTGTGCTACGCCCGTGCGGCCTGGATGGCCGCCGCGTGGCGGAGCGGGCGGCATCGGTGCGGCGAGCGCGGGCGGCCCGGATCAAGGCGGGGAGGAGAGATCGGACGGCCGGGATAAAAGGGGGCGGGCGAAGCGGAGGGTTTGATCGGGTGGCTGGGGAGGGAGGTGTTTATGAGAATCGGACGGCTGAAAGGAGTTGCGATCCGACGACTCAAACGAGACGGCACCGGGAGGGATGGACGGCGGAGAGGAGGCCACATCAGTCGTCTTCCTCCTCTCGCCGTGCGCGCGCGCCAGAGAAGCAGAGGGGCGGCGCTGCAGCACTCCGGCGACGGTGAAAGCCTCCGGTGGCAAGGAAGGGTTCCAACAGGTGAGTCTCGGTGAGGGAAGTCCATTTCGGGGCTTTGGAAGGGGAGGGGATCAAAGGAGAGAGCGGGAGGGAGGCGGGAGTGTCTCGGCTATTTGGTGGCGGAGGGGGTCACCGGCGGCGAGAGGGTCCAAACGGGGGCGGCTACACGGACAGGGGATCCAGGGGCTCACAATGGCGGTGGTGGGGTCGGACGAGGAGCTCCGAGGAAGGCTGGCCACGGTGAGGCGGCTTGGGCGGCGGAGCTCGTCGACGCTAGGGCTCCACAGCAGCTCTCCTGGCCAAATGAGATCACCAAAGTGCTTAGCAAGTTGCAGAGGTGCTCAGGGACAGAGGAATTGGAGAATGGTGGAGGGTAGAGGGGGATTGCCGTTTTGGGGCTTGCCGGCGCAGGGGAGAGAAACGGTGGCGACTGGGGCGATGAAGGTCCAATCGGCAGCTCTAGGGTGCTCCTTGGAGTGGTAGGAGGCGATGGAGGGCGGTGGGAGAGCTCGGGAAGCAAAAGAGAAACGGGGAGGCCGAAGGGGGTTTTTATACCCCGGGCGGAGGGAGGGCGAAGCCGTGCGGGAGAAGGCTCGGCGCGGCTTGCGGGTCAAGGAGGAGGACGGGAGCAGGTGGAGTGTCTCCTCTGCGCAAGGGGGGGTGACGCACGGCCCTGCAGGGGGAGTAAAGGCGATGGACGGGAGCAGGTGAGCGTCGGCGAGGGCGGAGGCGCGTCCGCGCGCGGGAGAAGGAGGAGCTGCCGCTGCCAGGTGGGACCAGAGCAGGGGCGAGGCGACGTGGCGCGCGGGCGTCCACTCCTTCAGACCGAGGCTGTCGGGACGGCGCGGGCGCGGGCAGAGCCAGGGCGGCGCGGGGACAGGCACGGCGTGGCGCAGCGCGCAGCGCTCCGCGCGTGCGCGGGGAGAAGGCGGGGAGAGGCTGGGGCGCCAGCGGGAGAGAGAGAGCGGAGGGAGGCGCCGGGGCGAAGGGAAGGCGGAGTCGGGGAGCAGCGCCAGCGCCAGCGCGAGGGAGGGAGGCGTCGGGAGGAAAGAGGAGGTGGAATCGGGGAGGACGCCAGCGCAGGACGGAAGCGCCAGGCCGAGAAAGGAAAGCGGCGGCGAGGGGAACTTTCCCAAAAAGTAAAGTTTCCGAAAATCACTCAAAATGCAGCAAAAATTAGGAAAATTTTTGGTTTGAAATTTTAGGGGCTTTTCACGAACCCTATGTGAGTACGGCGATCTAGACTGGAGAATGTTGGAACCAATTTGTTCGTGATAGAAATGAATCTTTCGAATCGTAGAAAGATTCAAAATTTATCTGTTGCAGAGGAAGTTAAGTGAATGGAAGGTTGCAGACTGAGACTGTAGATTCTTATTTTTACCCAAGCACTTGTGGACATTGATGGTGGGTAGAACCTAACCGTTGTAAATTTTTCCACTGTGTAACATTCTTGGAAGTTTGGAGATGCGTGTGGTTCAGATGCCGGAATATATCGGTGTAAAGTAGCATGGAAACTATGATGTTGTCTTTATGCTGATTAATGTCCACCTATAGTTCTAATTTACTTTGAAAATTTTTCTCATTACTACATAATGATGACAGCATAATACTTTTGACACCATGTTTAGAGCAACTCCAGCAGGGCCCCTACTTGAGCCCTCAAACCTCATATTTGAGAGCCAGAGCAAAAAACTGAACTCCAACAGGGCCCCTACTTGGCTCTCAAAAATAGGAGGCCTCTCAAATGAGGCCTCCAAGCCCTCATTCCTAGGGGCCCCTTACTCCGGCTCTCATTTTTCACCTTTCTCGTTTTTTGTGAAATATTTGTGCTTTCAATTTAAATTCGGAACAAATTTGAATATTCGTATTTGAATTCGTATTTTAATATTCGTATTTGAATTCATATTTGAATTCAGAACAAATTTGAATTTAAATTTGAATGTTATGTGATGAACTTTGTGCTTTCAATTTAAATTCAGAACAAATTTGAATATTCGTATTTGAATTCGGAACAAATTTGAATTTAAATTTGAATGTTATGTGATGAACTTTGTGCTTTCAATTTAAATTCGGAACAAATTTGAATATTCGTATTTCAATTCGTATTTGAATATTCGTATTTGAATTCAGAACAAATTTGAATTTAAATTTGAATATTATGTGATGAACTTTGTGCTTTCAATTTAAATTCGGAACAAATTTGAATTTAAATTTGAATATTTGTATTTGAATTCATATTTGTGCTTTCAATTTAAATTCGGAATAAATTTGAATTTAAATTTGAATATTCGTATTTGAATTCATATTTGAATTCGGAACAAATTTGAATGTTATGTGATGAACTTTGTGCTTTTAATTTAAATTCGGAACAAATTTGAATTTAAATTTGAATATTCGTATTTGAATTCATATATTTAAATATTGTCCCTCATTGTGAAATCATAAATATTTTATTGTGTATTGTGCTTTTGTCCCATACATATGCATATAGTGTGTGAGGAAATAGAGAGAATTGAGAAGTAGGGGCCCTGTTTTGAGGGCTCCTGCTGGAGTGCAGCCCAGAAAACAGGGCCCTCAAAAATAGGGGGAGCCCTCAAATGAAAAGTAGGGGCCCTGTTTTGAGGGCTACTGCTGGAGTTGCTCTTAGCGTTTTGACAATTCCCTTGCCTTTTTCTTGTTGGCTACCCATATTCCTTGGAGCCATCAGCTTTCCATTTATGCGGGTCTTTTGTCTACACAAATATTCTCACCTCACGTAGTTGTAAACAGGATCTTGTTTTGTTCATATAATCTTATATCATGAGGAATCATTTAAAAGTTAAAATGCACTTGCTGCCAACAGGTGCATTTTTGTTGTGTATTTAACTAGCTTACCCCATGGTGGATCTAAAAAACAGAAGTAGGTCATCCCATAGTGTCATCATATCAAGTGATTGTGTGTAAGGTTTGTGGTTACACATCAAACTTTTGAGGTTGTGTGTTGCTAATAAGTTTTTTATAGAGTAAATTGCATTTTGCACCAGATAAATTGTCATTTGTTTCATTTTGTATCAGGGTTTACACATTCTTTCACTTTGCACCAGGATGGAGCAAATGTTGTTTCACTTTACACCAGGGTAAAAGTCAAAGCCGTAGCCGTGGTCGAAGTCGAAGCTGTGGTTGAAACCGAGGCCGTGGTCAAAACTGTTGTCGACGTCGAAGCAACGGTTGAGGGGCCGTGTCGAAGGGGGTCGTGCTCGAAGTCGACACCTTGGTCGAAGTCGAAGCCTTGGTCGAAGTCGAGGCTGTAGTCGAAGGGGGCCGTGGTAAGTCGGGATTCTGGTGCAAAGTGAAACAACATTTGCTCCACCTTGGTGCAAAGTGAAAGTTTGTGTAAAATTTGGTGCAAAATGAAAGTTTGTGTAAAATTTGGTGCAAAATGAAACAAGTGACAATTTACCTGGTGTAAAGTGCAATTTACTCTTTTTTATATATAGACATTAAAGATTAGAAGATGTTAAGAAGCAATATTTTTCCAACTCAAATAACCAGTCTTTCAAGCACGGACTTTGTCATATAATAAGAAACTGATAAGAAAATTTGCATGCAATAAATTTTTTCCTCACATCCAGTCTGGTTTAATTAATTACTTCTATATTTACACTACAAGAAACTGAGAGTGAAGATGATGGCCTTGATGTTGACATGGGTGATGACGAACCAGAGGACGAACCTGAGCATGAACATGAAATTGATGTACCATCTGAAGCTGAGGTTAAGAAATCTGCTCCAATGCCTGTAGTCCATTCTAAAGACACCGGAAGGCAACTTTCAAAGAAGGAATTGAAGAAGAAAGAGCTTGCAGAACTAGATGCAGTGCTGGCCGAGTTGGGGATTTCTGGGAATGCTACACAGGCTGACGTGACTAGTCAATGTATGTAACGTCATCATGTTGTGACTTGTACTAAAGTAATCAAGAATTTCAGCTATCTGGTAGCATTCATTAAATGTTGGTTTAAATGCTTTATAGTCGATCTGAACTAAACTAACAAGTATTTTGATTTTTTTTTTTGCTATTTTGCAGCTGAAATAAAGCCAGATGAACAGAACGGAGATGGGGATAAGAACGGTGCTCCTGTACCTTCAGAAAGCAAGAGTTCAAAAAAGAAGAAATCAAAGAAGGAGAAATCTTTGAAGGATTCTAAAGAGCAGCCCAATGAAATGGATTCCAGCAAGGACCATGGAGAGGCAGCTGATACAAAATCTGAAGAGGAAACTACTGCTGCGGATGTGAGGGAGAAGATGAAGAAGATAGCTGCAGCAAAAAAGAAAAAATCGAGCAAAGAGGTGGATGCTGCTGCAAAGCATGCTGCAATGGAGTCCGCTGCTAGGAGTGCAAAGCTTGCTGCTGCAAAGAAGAAAGAGAAGAACCACTACAACCAGCAACCTGTGCGATAGACTGCTTTCATCACGAACTTCAGAATAAGCAGCGTGCTCATTGGTTCTATTTGCATTATGTGATGCTTCATGCCTTCCAACAGATAGTCCCGTTTTGTCTGCTTGCTTTAGATGATTTAATGCAATTCTCATGAATATATTTACCATATCTGGTGACATTTTGGTTGTAGTCTTTTTTTATGTAACTTCTGTGAATTTCCATCTTTCATATGGAACTTATCAACACTAGAGATTAGTGGATGCAAATAGTGTTATCACCATGCACAATTCATACTCAGTAAGCTAAGGTGGTACGAGGTTGATATATTTCATCAGTGTCATTGACTTGATTTCTGGCTATTTTTGTTTGCACCTTTGCACATGCTCTAACTTATTAGATATTGCCTAGGACATATCTCTTTTTGTTTCTTTGCATTATGTCCGATGTTGTGTTATCTGGTCTCAGTTTGGATTCTCCACATGTGTGGGCTTATTATTTGTGTCTAGTGCTTTTCAGTAATGTACTGAAACATCTTGGACTTGGATGTGGGAAGGTGTGATCTCATCTCAGAGCTGAGATCAAGCAAGCTTAGTTGATGCAATCAGGAATCATGGAATATACATCTTGGATTATAATACATAACTGGGATTATAATCTCGAGGTAGCTCGAGAATCCTTAGCCCATTTAATTGCATCGTAAAATCTTTCTTTAAACTTTGGTGTGCAATGCATTCGAAAAGTCTATTAGAATTATTTATACTCCTAGATTTATTCATGTTTTTATATAGACAACCACAAGAGATATAGTTAAATACTACAATAATGGTCATGAAAAAAATTAAAGAACTCTTGGAATTTCTATATTTTTAGTGGCCTTGACCTCGGACATATGGAGTGGTTGTTCTAGGAATGATTATCTTAATGTAATCACTCATTATATAAATGATGACTGGGTATTGGAAAAAAGAATCATATGCTTCAAACTAATTGACATAGCACATATGGGTGAGAATATAGCAAAATGTATTGTCAAAATCGTGGAAGCCTTTGGTCTTACAAATAAATTTTTTGTAATTACCCTGGACAATATTGTAGTAAATTCTTAGGCAATCGATATTCTCACTCTCTTATTTGGTACATACGCCGAATCCTTCTTGCTACATCAGCAATGCGCCTATCATATTATTAATCTTATAGTTAAACCTAGTTTCTAGAGATTAGATCCATATATTCAAGCTTTTCGCAATGTAATTTCTTTGTAAATAATTCTAACCAACGAATTGCATCATATAATATCTACTGCATTATGATGGGTATATGTCTATGAAAGTTCACTGTGGACATGCTGGTAAGATGGAACCCAACTTATCTCGTGCTACAAAATCTTTTACCCCACAAGCCAATATTTTCTGTTTTTATCCACACGCACTATCACAGCCACACCGACAACATATTACTGATTAAGCAGCGCTGGTATGTTGGTGAGAAGTTACTAGACTTTCTCAAACTCTTTTATGAATCCATTGTTGCTTTATTCGGAGTCTACTATCAAATATCTCTAGTAATTGTCCATCATATTCTTGCGATTGTCGTTCATTTGAAAATTTTTAAAATGACGTTAGCGTTATGAAAGGTTGTGTGCGCTATGAAAATTAAATATTTAAGATATTAGAATGAGATTCTGTACTTATACGTATTTGCATTTATTTTATATTTAAAAGCTAAAATTAAAGGATTCACTAATATTCTTTTTATTATAGGTGATTTTATTGGGATAGATTATTCTAACTATTTTACAGCTGTTCGTTCATAATTGTTTAAAGTTTACTAGAAGTACGAGCATAAGTTTCAGGAAATTCGCTTGCAACGATCTCTAGCAGCATCCACTACAAGTAAGAAGACAAATATGTGGGGGCACCATCTTTTCCTCCAGAAGATCCTCCAAAAGATCAAGCTCCACATCGTTAAGTGCTGCAGCAATCCATACTAGGGACCCTGAGGAACCATCAGTCTTTCTGGACAACGATCCCGTGCCTCATCATACAGAGAACTTCAACATTTTGGACTGGTATCACAAGCACAAGCTAACATATATGGTGGTATCCATATTAGCACGGGATGTATTAACCGTTCTTGTCTTGATGGTTTCTTCTGAGTTTGCTTTCAATATTCCTGGAAAAATATTGAAAGAAAGAAGAATAAGACTCACGAGTGAGATGGTAAAAATACTTCTCACAGTGAAAGACTATGAACAAGTTGATGCACGACCTAAACATTGCGTGGTGGATACGGAGCTCAAACACACGTTCAACAATCTCTATCTAGATGACAGCGAAGGCAGTCAAGACACCACCGATGATTCTTAGAGCATCTATGTATATATTGTACTTCTTATGCTTTTTTTACTTGTAATGTTGAGCTGCAGGCTGTACTCTTTTTTCTTTGACAGTATTTTCTTGAGTTGAGTTTTTATTTGGCAAAGTTTTTAACAAGATAGCCATTTTAACATCAATAAAGCTCATTATTATATTTCTACAATTTATTGTGTCTTTTCATAATTTCTATAATTTAATGTGCCTTTTTGTACGATTTCTATAATTTATTATGTCTTTTTCGAACTCTACATATTTTTAAACTATTAAGTTTTTCTAATTTTTTGGTCCAAGTAGACATACCGTACTTCTATAGCCTGTTGGGCTAAACAGGCCATATATTGGCCCAACACAGCACAAATTCTTTCTAGGTTATGCTTGGGCTGATATCTCAGCTCACGGACTGATACGGTACAGCTATTTTGGATGACGCGCTAAATAAACCGTACCTAACAGACCCACCTCGTGCCGCACATTTGGGCACCACTGGCCGCACTGGCACTGCGCTCTTCTCCTGCTCGCCTCCCTACCCCAAACGATTTTTTTGTACGGATAATCCATTTTTTATTCGAAATTACAGAAATATACCGCAGGAATTTTTTTTACAAAAATAGGCTCAAGTCGCTCAATGGGAGGGCGACTGGAGCCTATCGCCCAACCAGAAGCCGATTCTGTCCCTGTCGTTCTACCATCAGGCGACTGCATCCAGTCGCCCTCCCATTGGGCGACTTTAATGCAGCCGCCCAATGGTTGAGCGACAGGGACCAAACCTTCGCCAAAAATAGTGAAAATTGGTGGAGATATTCTTGATTGATCCAAAAGCCTTCAGAAAAAAATTTGAGCAATTTCGGCTACGGGATCAAAAGTTATAGCAGTTTCAATCACTCACCGTTTCCTCTCTTTGTGTTCCTCGATTGCTATAACTTTTGATCCCGTAGCCGAAATTGCTCAAATTTTTTTCTGAAGGCTTTTGGATCAATGAAGAATATCTCCACCAATTTTCACTATTTTTGGCGAAGGTTTGATCCCTGTCGCTCAACCATTGGGCGACTGCATTAAAGTCGCCCAATGGGAGGGCGACTGGATGCAGTCGCCTGATGGTAGAGCGACAGGGACAGAATCGACTTCTGGTTGGGCGATAGGCTCCAGTCGCCTTTCCATTGGGCGACTTGAGCCTATTTTTGTAAAAATTTTTAACACGGGTATATTTCTGTAATTTCGATTAAAAAATGATTATTCGTACGAAAAATTCCCCCCAAACCCCACGAGAAGGGAGGGAAAAAGGCAAAACAAAAGAAAAAACTTTTTTCTTTATTTTCTTAGCACGCGCAGCGGCAGCAACAAAAGAGGCGAGCCTTTTCGTCGCCACCTCGCCGCCTCGGCTCCTTCGCACGCGCCCGCTTGCTCGCTCGCGCGCGCACCGAGGAGGCGCCGTCTCCGGAGGTGAGGGCTCGTCAATTCGCTCGTGGTCTCGTGGGAATTGTGCGCGGATCGGGCGGGGTTTCGCCGGATCTCGGGCCATTTCGGTGGGGTTTTTTGGTGATTTCTCGGTTGTGGTTTTTAGGGTTTGCGGCGGTCGGGGATCTCGGCGATGGCGAGCCGGGTGAAGGAAGACGAGAGGAACGAGCGGATCATACGCGGGCTGCTCAAGCTGCCCGCCAATAAGAGGTGCATCAACTGCAACAATTTGGTGAGTTCTCGGCTAGCTTTGTTCACTTCTCTTGCTGAATGTGGTGTTGATTTGGAGATCACGGTGGGGTTGGTGGGGTTGACGGGGAGCTAGGGAAGTGGAGGAGGGGATAAGTGTTTTAGAGCTTGCTTGGCTTCATCCGCGATGGTTGCTAGCAATGCTGCAGGTTTTAAAACTAATCGGTTATGTTACGAATGCATGTCGCGTACTGAGGGGTTTCGTAGGCTGGATTGGTAGGTGTCTGTTCGGAGAGCGGGGTCTTATTGTGTGGGTTAAGTGGTGAGTTGTAACTGGGGAGATGGAAATGTGGAATAAAATGTAGCCCCAATGCTGGAGATTATGCCTTGCTCCAACATTATGGTAGTCACACGGCATGGTGTTAGGACTTACGACTGGAAAAATGACCAACAGGAGCCTAAGCTATCAATAAGGAAAGTGACAATGGATTGTGGGTGTCTCGGAGTTGATTTCTGGCTACCAATGATGTGAAATGTGAAAGTCGCACTTGAGGTGTTAGCTGTTTGGTACCTACATTGCACAAGATGTGAAAAACAAAACAAAGCTCATACTTGAGAAGTGTCACGAGCAATGAAAAAAAACTTCCTTATAAGTTATAACTAAGTAACCCCATACAAATTTAGTGGATCTTTAGAATGAAGTTTGAGCGAGATATTCCTTGCTATTATAGATGCTCAATAATACACCAAAAAATTAGATAGCATCGCAGGCCATCTTTCGGAATAAAATTTGCAATATACATAGCGTTTGTAGCACGTGCTAGGTAGTTAAAAAACACACTAATACTTTACTAGAAGATCCCAAAGCACCTGCTGTTTGCGAACTCCAAGTGACAGCTAAGAGTTCACTAAATCTCGAGAGTTAAGGACCACTTTATTGTCTCATTCGACCTTGCCTTGGTCAATGGATCTTCTGCCTTTTTTCTTTATGCTTTCTATTGTAAACTCCATTATGCTGAGAGGTGCATGGTTAGGCACTGCACCTTGTAAAGCTTGAGGCGCTTTGCTGCTCCATATATGCCTTTGACTGAACTGCTACCTAGTATGAAGTATGAGCATTTATTATGGACCAAAGTTATCAATAAGGAAACTAGATTGCCACGGCCCATTTGGATGACTGTTGTTTTGGCATTTGGCCTTTACCCTTTTTTCTAGAGTTACGAATTTCACTCGGCGATTACTTTGTTATAATGCAAAACAGTGATTTTTTTGTTTTCTTTTTCTTAAACAGTTATTGCAGCAGTTGGATTTGGATGCTATAGTAAATTGGTGCCATCAATTGTTGTGAATGTTTCTTTTACTGTTCTCAAAAGGGGAAAACATATGCCATACACATGATATCTTCCATTATATGAGACACTTTTAGTAGTTTCAACTGATCTGCAGCAGGATGAGGTGGTTTGGAAGTCTCAGCGCTTTTAATCAGACATCACAGTGAAACTTCCGTAATTCTCTCTGCATCAAAATTGCATTAATTGTTATGCTTGATATCTCTATGGTGCCTTCAGTATAATGTCAAAATATAAATGTTTTTGACTTGAAGAATTTTGCAAAATGAAGTAGGTCTTGATGGAATTGACAGTAGAAACAGTTCAGTGTGCCCATTTAATTCGTATGTGAAGATTCTAGAGGATGAAGTTCTCTTGCAATTAGATGCTAGTTCTAAGGTCGGATTAGTGTCCAATGTTTTGCTTCAATTTAGTTGTCCTTGCATAAATGCCCCACATATATTTCATTTGTAAACTAAACTAACGAGTCTCAGCTGCTGAATAATATGTCTATCTTCTCTTTTATTTTTTTTAAACTTTTTCTTGTTTTGATTTCCAATACTTGTTTTCTGAAGTTTTGTGTTTCTCTAGAATGCTGATGCACATATGTTGATATGAACAGGGATCACAATATGTCTGCACAAATTTCTGGACCTTCGTTTGTACCAATTGCAGTGGAGCACAGTAAGATTTTTTTTTTCATTTTGTCTGTTATTTATGGCTTTAAATGATCAGCCTCTCTAGCTTCTGCCTTCCCCTGCTTTTTGTTAAATTAGATGCATTATGGTGGAACCAACTGGGATATGTTAAGTGTCCTATTCATAATAAGCTGCTTGATTTTTTTTCTTTTGTTTCTCCTAGTCGAGAGTTCACGCATCGAGTGAAATCAATTTCCATGGCTAAATTTACTGCACAAGAAGTCAGTGCTCTTCAAGAAGGAGGAAATGAGGTAACTTGTTTTTTTCCCCTGTTTTTGCAATTTTCTATCAATTTCATGTCTTTCTGTCTAACTTTGGCATGGCTTTTCCATAACCTGTAGCGTGCTAGAGAAATATTTTTCAAGGAATGGGATTCTCACCGGAATTCGTACCCTGACAGCAGGTTACCTTTCTTTGCTCATTAGTTCCCTCTTCTATGTTAAAACTTGTTTGCTTTGTCTTCGGAATTATGACCTGTTTCTTTTGGTCTCAGTAATGCTGATAAATTGAGGAATTTCATTAAGCATGTTTACGTGGAACGGAGATACACAGGAGAAAGAAGCGCTGATAGGCCACCGAGGGGAAAGGTGATGTTGGCTCCTTATAGCTCTAGCATTTTTTATGCAGTAACCGATGTCCGGTTTTGGAAATGTCTATTTTTTATGCAGTAACCGATGTCCGGTTTTGGAAATGTCTATCTTACTCTCTTCTAAGTTCATTGATGATTTATTTGCATCTTTCAGGATGACAAGGATGAATATAGTGAAAATAGGAGATCTGATGGAAATTGGGGTGGTTCAAGAAGTCCTCCATACAATGAAAGTTACTCTGATCGTCGGAGTTATAGTGGTCGGAGTGATGACAGAAATACCAGATACTCCTATGGAGAATGTAGTCCTGGCTATGACCAGAATGACTATAAGAAAAGTCCCCGCTTCTTTGAGGTTGTCGATGATAGAAATCGCGATGATAGATCTGGAAAAACGACTCCTGTTCAAAGGTTTGAGGACCGCAAGTTTTCTGAATCACGTAAGCCAGAGACTGGATCTCCAAATTACCAGAAAGAAGCCAATGGGTCTAGTCCTCCTGTTGTACGGCCAATGAGGGATATATTGGGTTATGATGCTCCTCAACTTTGGATTGGTGAACCTCCAAAGCCTAATGTAGCCAAATCGATTGATCCTCCAAAACCAAATGGAACCAGGACCATTGAGCCTCCACCACAACCACAGGTTATTTTTGTCATTCTTGATGTTTTTCTTTCCTGCAGACATTGCTTATATATTTTCTTGAAACCCCAGCATGTTCTTGTGCGCATATTATCCTTAAAGCTTAGAATTTGATACAAAGTTTTAATTGTTTGTCTTACATGTTGCATAACTGTAGAGGACATCTACTGCCAGTAGTATTGGTTCTTCTGAGGGGACTTCAGAACAGATGAAGCCAGCAAGTGCAATAAGTTTAATTGATTTTAGTGCAGATCCTGAACCTACTGCATCTGCACCACCACCACAACCGCCCCCTACACAACAGCAGCCTGTTAATGCACCAGCACCACAGCCTGTTCTTGAACAAGGAAAAAATGCTCCATCAGTGAGCTGTGGTGAATGGGCATCTTTTGATGTTTTTGGCCATCAACAAACACCACAAGCAGGCAGCAGTGTAAATCCCCTTGAGTCTGCACTTGCACAACTATCATTCTCTGAAACACCATCTGCACCCACTGCATCAGCATTTCCTGCTTCTGTTGATCCCACTTCAAAAGCAAATGAAGGACAGACATCCATGATAGAGCAGTCGCATTCTTCATTTTTTGGCACGCCCCTTGGGATTTCAGGCAACCAGGTTCTTCCTTTTGCGGGAGAATTTCAAAACATGTACATTTTAATTTATTGCCTTGGATTATTTTTTCATTTGATACCTTTTACAATTTACAGGCCTCAACAGGAATGTCCATCCAAGGATCTTCAGTTCAACAATCGGTTTTAGCTGCCCCTACGGCTGGTCTTCCATCTCAGTTGCCTGCAAATTCACAAGGAACCGGTGGTGCTCAAGCAGCAGCATCTTCTACTGACAGCAAAGCCAGTGGCCGAAAAGAACTTCAAGCGGTATGTGATTAACCGCTTGTAGAGTATTGAACATCTATGTATGAGCTATTCCATTGTTCTCCAGTCCTCGCTTGATTGATCTGTTGTACATAATATATTATAGAACACATAAGTTTGCATTTCCTACACTATAACTACTGTAAAATGCTATGCCGTTTTTAAAATCTAATGTAATAGATCATAAAACTGGAAGTAACCTGCTTTTGAGGACTAAGCATAGAATCATTTACTTATCCAGTTTAGGGCACACGTGGGATATGTTAAGGATATAAGGGTATTAGTGTTTTTTTCCTATTTTAGGGTTTGGTCTTGTGTTTCTTGAGTCTGGTACTATATGTTGCCCCTTTAGGCTATGCAGCACATTAACAATTCTTCTATTCATCTATAGATCTAACATGGTATAAGAGCAAGGTTAAAACCCTAACCTCTGCTCTTCTTCCGCATCTCCTGCCCTCGGGAGGAGCGATCTCCGCTCCCGGGGGCGGCCACCGTTGCTCATGCTGCCGCTGACCTCGACGAGCCTGCCACTGCCTCTCCTGGATCAGCACACCGCCGGCCTAGCTCTGCCCGATCTCGTCGTTGCCGCTGGATTGTGCCGGTCCGCTGCCTTCTCTCGTGCCGCCATCTAGTGGGCCGCCACCGCCTGCTTGTGCCTCTTCGGGTCGTCGTCTACCTCGCCGCGCCAGCTCATCGGCCGACGGTGTCATCTCCAGGCTCATCTTCTCCCATGCGATCTCAGCCTGTGTACTCTCGTGCTGCACCTCACCTCTCTCGGATCCAATCACCTCTGCTTCGGATCCGACCTCCTCCGCGCCAGATCTGGCTCACCGCCACCTCGAACCATTGTTTTCATCTTTCCGCTGCTGCCCGTCGCATCTCCGCCGGTCGGCTTCTTCTCCGCTTTGGGAGCTATTGACTGAATCCGACCACTACCGCTGCGCCGACGCCGGATCTGGCCATCCAAGGCAGGTCGCTGACGGTTCATGTGGCCAGAGGCGAGGAAGACGACCGAATCCGGACGCCATCGCCTACACCCTCGCCGAATCTGGTCGGCCCTACCCGAGCCGTCGTCCCAAGTAGCCGTTGTATCAGGCTTCTACTGCCCGCCCGACCACTACGCCATACCCGCCGCGCTTCATGGCTTCGTCGTCCAGCTCGGCTTTCTCACCCCCTTTTCTCCTCCCGGCCGGCCTTCCGGTTTTCTTCTTTTTGTGATGGGAGGTGAGGGAGTAAGGTGTTTTTTGAGGTGGCTTCAGTGATTGGGAGTGGGCAGAAAGGTGATGGATGGATGGTGACACCCTATGTTGGTTTTGCTTTCTGGTGGTTGCTAGTATCTGCATCTTTAGATTTTTGATGTTGGTGTTGCTGCTATTAGTATCTGCAGCTTTGTGTTCTACTGTTAGTATATGTAGCTTTGCATCTTTTTGCTTTCAATCTTCCGTTGCGTTCATCCAAGTCCGTAGCATTTATCTTTTAGTTCGTCAAAGTCATACGAGTCCACAAATTTCTTTGTCAGTCAGCCGATTGCTTTTCTTGCAACGGTCCATCCTCTTGGATCGAGTGTGGTCCTCTTCTTTTTTGCATGACCACAGTTGCCGTGCTTATCTTCGAGCCTGTTACGTACGTGGTACTGTAGTGCACAGTACTGGTCATCCGCGCGCGGTTACTGTAGCACACGGTACCATTCATCTGTAATTAGTTTCCTTTATTAGAGATTAGATTAATTTGGTTAGTTTGGAAGCTTATTTTCAGTTAGTTTTTCTTTAAATTAGAGATTGTTTCTTAGGGGCCAAGTCATCCCTATAAAAGGGATGTCATTGTATCTTCTTGAAGCAAAAATGAATAAACAAGTCTCTAGTCCCTAAAGTCCAGCTGTGGTCTCTCCCATAGACCAGCTATTCTAGATCTATTAGAGCAAGTACAACAATGGTCTTATAGCCAAGCTAGTCAGCATTTTTGCTGATGTGGAGGAGAGAAGAGAGGAGAGAGAGGAGAGCTTGGCTCTCATGCAAGCAACAAGCTGCACACGGGAGCCTATGCAGTGGTGGGTCCAGATAATAAATGTATGTGAGGAGTAGGAAAGAGAATGTGAGACATGGTACCACATAATAATAAAAAAATCTTTTGTAGACAAATAGAAGACAGATTATTGTATAACTTGGCTCTTATAACTTGGCTTATAGCCAAACACTTGGCTCTATTATTGGACTTGCTCTTACTCCCTCAATCGGTGCCCTCATTTGTCTAGCGCCGTTCTACTTCAAGTCGTCGCCGTTCGACCTCTCTCTGATGGATGATTACCCCCTTGTTGTGCTAGTTCACAACAGAACTACTGCAGATTGTAGAAGTTTTAATGCCACCGCTTCTTTTTGAGCCGCCGCCGCGCTTTTCTTTTGTGCCACTGTCATCTTGGACTTCAATATGCTTTATAGGCTATCATCATGCTTTATGGGGCTCAAGGTTCAAAAAACAGGTGGTTACTGTCCGGTAATCGGATTTCCCAGTGGGTACTGGGAAATGAAAAACCGGCTTGGTTTTTCAGATGTACATTTAAATTTGTGAGTTGTGACTACATAATGTACCTTCTAGGTTGGTTTAGGCCTTTTTGTGCTAGATTACCTATTATATGAGCTAAATATGCTTCGAAACATCCGAAATTTATTTATTTTTTGTGTTTTTCTTGTTTTTAGCTGTTTTTCCCTTTTTTTAGCTGTTTCTCTTATTTTTGGGCAGTAACCGTTCCGCTTACCGTTTTGAACACATCCCACATTCAAAATTTAGATTCAAACTTTAACCAATTTTGGCCGGTTTTTCCGATTACTAGCCGATAACCGTTACCGGCCGTCAGGCGGTATTCCCCCGGTCCCGAGATTTCTAACCTTGATGGGGCTACTGCACGACTCCGGATGGAGATCTTTTAGTCTCAATACAATTTTCAAAAGCTGCACGCTATGACGATATCTTTAGGACTTGGATTTTCTCTATTTTAATGTCAACCCTTTCAAATGCAATGCTATTGCATATGCCTTGCATTTGAGGGGGTGTTAAGGATATAAGGATATTAGTGTCTTTTCCTATTTTAAGGTTTGGTCTTATGTTCCTTGAGTCTTGTACTATATATCGCCCCTTTGGGCTATGCAATACATTAACGATTCTTTTATTCATCCATAGATCTAACAGGATAGACCTCAAAACTGTTAAATGATGGAGCGAACAAGTTGCTATGCTGAATAGTTCCTCAGAAATTTCAGAAAATAATGCAACGCATGGTGCACCAGGACAGAGATTAATGGTTTTCTTTTTATCTGTGACATCCGCCAGAGGTGGAGTTTTGTTTAACTAGCATGAGATATGTTAACATGTATGTAGAATAGATCATGGCATATTTGATTGACCATCATAGATTGCGTTTAAATGGGGACTAAGTGGTTGTTCATTTTAGCTTGCATTTCAATGGGGGATAAGTAGTTATTATGTAGATATAGAAGTATCTGCAGTAAATGCAGTTTCATAAAAATAATGCATGGCATGGTAGGGCCAGAATTGAGAGAATGGTTTTGTTTTGATGCCTTTGACATTTGGCATCTGGTTTGACTGACAAGGTATATGGGAAGAAACCAGGTGGTAGATTGAAAACTAAAGAAGTGGTTCAGACCATGATTAGGGGGCACAATGATATAGTTATCAGTTTGAGTCTTTAGCTATGTAGCACGGACACGGATACGTCGACACGACACCGACACGGGAATTCGCCGTTTTCCCAAAAATACCGATACAGCGACACTATATATATATTTAAATAATAAATAAATTATATATATATATATGTATTATTTTGTATGTTTCCACATGCTTATTAAACTGCAATAATATAAACTGTAAACTTGTAATTTGTAAAGTGTATACTCGGAATTTGTAAACGGCTTCCATTTTTCTAGAATAATGAAACAAGCAATCGAGCATGACTATTAAACAAGCAATCAAGTATAAATGTTAATCGCGTCTAAACTCAACCGCATCTAAACTCTACGGCATCTAAAGAATATAACCGTGCGTCTGTGCCGACTGCATCTAAACTCAATCGCACTCCTAACCTCCCGACTGCAATAAAGAAGGCAGTATTAACTGCATACTGCATACCTGTGAGGCGGAGGCTGGCAGCGCGCGAGGTGGAGGCCAACGGCGCGCGGTGAGGAAGCTGGCGAAGCAGCAGAGGTGCGCGGGAAGCTGACGGCGCGCGGGGAAGCGGCGGCGGCGCGCGGGGAGGAAGTCGGGGAAGCGACGGCGGCGTGCGGGGAGGAAGCTGGGGAAGCGGCGACGGCACGCGGGAAGGAAGCCGGGGAAGCGATGGGCGCGGGAAGCCGACGGCGCACGAGGAGGAAGGCTCGGGTACCGGCGGTACGTACCCCGTCCCCACCTCGACCTCCACCTGAGGGAGCCGACGGTGCACGGGCGGGCGGCGGCGCGATGTTGGAGCCGGCAGGCAACAGCGCAAGCAAGAAGACGCGGGTGGCGGCGAGCAAGAAGATGCGCGTGGGGAATGGCTGAATGGGGGGTCTCGGGATGGCCTAGGGTTAGGGTTAGGATGGCACACAGGATGGGCCGACTCTCTCTTGGGCCGGCTCTAGGTCGGCTGTGTCCTGGGCCGTGTCCGACTCGTGTAATTATTGTGTCCGACACGTGTCGAGAATTTTAGCGATTAAAATTAATTCCAAAATTGCTCGATACGTCGCCGACACGTGTCCGCGACGTGTTCGTGTCGTATCTGTGTCGGACACGGATACGGCGGTTTACACACGTGTCCGTGCTACATAGGTCTTTAGTTTCAGTAAAGTAGTTCTTTGCATGCCAGACATGTTGAATTGACATTAACCATACGTGGGTACATTTGCAAGATCATTACCTTATCGTCAGTTGAAGACAACTGTGACATTTTTTTAAAAGAACTTGTTAGAAAAAATGAGTTCTTTAAAGAACTTGTTAGAAGTTCTTTAAAGAACTTGTTAGAAAAGAAATGATTTATTAAAAGGCTTTCATTTCTTTGACTTTGAGAAGGTTTCATTCCTATTCTACCTCAACTTGTTTGGGATAGAAAGATTTTGTTGTTGTTGTTAGAAAAAAAGACACTGATGAAGTTGACACCATGCAATTCAACAAAATCATTGCATCAGCATAACTGACATCAGATCCAATATGCAGGATTTCTTTACTTCACTCTATCCGCCTGCAGCTCCAACAATGCCTGGGTGGCAGAGAGCTCCCCAATTTGGAATGGGATATGCCATGCAGAACCCTGCTGGAATGGTATCTTTGTCATTCTTATATTAGTAATTTATTATATATCATTTTTTGTGTGTAATTTATTATATATCTTTATTGTCACTATTTATCTTACAAAATAAATGATCTCCCAGTTACAGGGAATGCAAGCATATCCTCAGGCAGCATTTCCTCAACCTACATTTCAACAACCTGTATATCCGCAACATGCGTATCCCCAATCTATAAAAGCTTCCAACCCTTTTGATCTTGTAAATGAGCCGGCTCCAGTTCAAGCTCACACAGTATGAAATCTTTCTCTCTTTGGAAACATTCGAAGCTGGGATCATTTTGCATATTCGGCATGTTCTTGTAAACATTGAGCCCAAAAAAATTACTGTTCAGCGAATTATTTTGAAGTACTTGATGATGCACTTTGATATCCACATTAACTTGGTTTTTTACCACATTCATCATTTGCTCCATTAACATGATCATTTTTGTTGTGTCCTTGAGCAGCCCCTATATGGGCCACTAGGAGCATCAGCAGGCACAGCTCCCCCAGCCTTACTTGGCACCTCTAGTTTTGGAGTTCCACCACAACCACCTCAGCAGTTGTATCAGTCATCTGCACCTCCAAGTATTTACTTCTGTCCTTATTACAATCTCTACAACGTTTCTCTTTCTTAATTCTTATTATTTGTGCTTTGCTAATTTATGGTTCAACTTCAGACCATTACATGATGCAGCAAGTTCCAAACAACATGCCTGAGCAGCTACCTAATAGCATGCTTCCAATGTGAGTTACTGTTGTATTTTGCACATCTCGTAAGTTGAAAACTTGAAATATGTAGTGCTAGGTTTTTGCATACGAGCTTAATTATCATTTTTCATTAATCTAATCACATCCCTGGTATGGAATGTATTGTTAGAATAGGCATATTCTTTTGTATTTTCTTATATATGTAGGGCATATTCTCTTGTACTCTCTGTATATACTTTATATTGGGTCTCATGAATACACACACAATATTCATAACATAGTATTCCATTGTCGAACCATCGCCGCGAGAAGGTCACCGCACGCCGGAGCTACCGCCCACAACGCTGCTGTCCTTGGCTGCTGCCTCTACCATCTGCCATTTGCTGCCACATAGGGCTGTAAAAAAAGCTCGAGGCTCGCGAGCTGCTCGAGCTTGACTCGCTCTAGACTCGATTCGAGCTTGGCTCGAGCTCCAAACGAGCCGAATTCGAGCTTCATCCTAAACTTGCGAGCTTTAACGAGCCGAGCTCGAATAGCTCACGAGCTTAGGATTTTTTTTACCCCCTCCCCAAATCCCCCCACCCCTCCCGGCTCCCGCCTCCTCTCAAATTCACCCACCCGTGAACCGACCCCAGCGGCCCAGCCCCAGGCCCCCCGCCGCCACGCGCCTCTCCCCCACCCGCGCCCCGCGGGCCTCCGCGGCTCCGCCTACCCCCACCCCCACCCGCGGCCCCGCCCCTCGTCGCCCCCGCCGCCGACCCCCTCTCCCGCCCCCCGTCCCCTTCCTCTCCTCTCCCCCGCCGCCGCATCCCCGGCCCCCCTCCTCGCCCCGCCGCCGCCTCCCCGCCCCCCTCCCTCCTCTTCCCCGCCGCCGCCCCTCCTCTCCGCCGCCGCCACCGCCCCTCCTCCCCCCGCCGGCGCCCCCCCTCCCCCCCGTTCCCCAACTCGACTCCCGCCCCCGCCGCCTCTCCTCGCCCCCCGCCGCTGCCCCTCGTCCCCCCGGCGCCCCTCCTCTCCCCCGCCGCCGCCCCTCCTCTCCCCCGCCGTTGGCGCCTCTCCTCCCCCCGGCGCCCCTCCTCCCCTGCCGGCGCCTCTCCTCCCCGGCGCCCCTCCTTCCCCGCCGGCGCCGCCCCTCCTCAACCGGGATCCGGCCAGGTATGCACCGAGCCCTACACGAGCCGAGCTCGAGCGAGCTCGAGTTTTGTCCGAGCCGAGCTCGAGCCTAATTTGAAGTTCGATGTTGATTTTAGGCTCGCTCGAGCTCGGCTCGAGTTTCTACCGAGCTCGAGCTCGGCTCGTTTACAGCCCTACTGCCACAGAGGGTCCATGCAGTCGCCGTTGCATCGACGAGGAAGACTGTCGCCGCAAGAAGGCCGCTGCCACCCTAACTGCTGCCACTCTGACCGCCGCTGATGCTTGCTTGCAAAGCTGCCCGTGTGTCAGCGCCTCGGCGCCAGAGGCCGACCTCACACGCCGCCGCTAGGAGGTCGCTGCCTGCCAGAGCCGCCTCGCACAATGCCGCCGCTCGCTGGCCCGTCTCCTGTTTTTATAAACCAATCCAAGTTGGTTTCTATAGCAAGCAGAGTTATCCATAAAAAAACGTCGATCTAACTGCCACGTCTAGCATCGTCTATTAGACTTCGTTGCCTTGGTTGCCACGCCATCCAGCACTGTCTATCGACGGCTTTTGTTCCATCAGCTGCGATCTTATTCTCGGGAACAAAACTCCATGAGACAAACAATAGGCCGTGGTCTTCACTCATGGAGATCACGCTTGATGGTCTCTGCCTTTGGGGACATGTCACTGGTGCACGACCTTATCTGCCATCGCCGTTTTAACCTCCTAAGTACCCTACTTTTGCACTGTCTGCAGAAGATGAGGATGCCTTCCCCAGGTCTGTCTCTAGTGGTTCCTTCTGTACCCCCCGCCTCTTTGTGTTGCCTCCTGCAGCATCGCCTCTTGTTCCTGCAACACCACCATCTTGTTTCTCTGGTATTCACTATTCCAGGCGTCCTCGTCCTTCACCAACCGCCTCTCCTAGTGTCTTGCCGACACCGACATCTGATCCTACTGATAATGCTCCTCGTTATGTCCTTTATAATCGGATATCCCTTCGGCCTTCTGATCGTCTTGATTTTGCTCCAACAGCTCATGCACTCTGTCACTGAGTCTAGTTCTTATCATGAGGCTGCTCTTTATTCTGAGTGGTAGCTCGCTATACCAGAGGAGCTTGATGCTCTTCGGTGCATGGAGACGTGGGATATTGTACCAACATCTGGCATGCTCGTCCTATCACGTGCAAGTGGCTGTATAAGATTAAGACCCAGTCTGATGGTACTATTGAGCATTATAAGGTTCGTCGTGGCTTATTCTGTATGTGAATGACATGTTCACTACTGATGATGCCCTTGTTCATCACATATGTGAAGAACCATCTCAATGAGCAGTTTCTGATGACTGATCTTGGTTCTCTTACATACTAAGGATTGAGGTCACGTCCACGCTTGAGAGCTGCTATCTCGCCCAGCAGAAGTATGTCTAGAATCTTGATAATTCTGGTTTGACTAACACTCGCACTGCTGAGACTCCTATGGAGTTATCTCTTTAGCTGGAGCCACCGATGGTGATCTTCTGGAGGATTCTACTCGATATCGTTTTTTCATTGGGAGTTTAGCGTATCTTGTGAGCACTCGTTTTGATATTGCTCATGGTGTTCATATCTTGAGTCGATTCATAGCTCGTGCTATCCACTTTCATTACAGTCACTTTCTTCGCTATTTGCGTGGGACTTTCTCGTTGTTTGTTTTTCTTAGCTCTAACTCTCTACAACTTCAAGCGTACTCCGATGTGACCTAGGCTAGTGATCCTTCTGAGTCGTTCTCTTTCTGCTTACTGTGTTTTTCTTGGCTCCTCCCTAATTGTTTGAAAGACAAAAGAGTAAATTGTAGTTTTTTGTTCGAGTGCTGAGGCTAAGTTGGGAGCTATGGCAACAATGACAACAAAGGTTACTTGGTTGAAGTGGCTACTTGCAAATTTTAGGGTGTCCGTAATGGGACCTACGACTTTTGTCTGACAGTACGTGCTATCAGTATTGCCCGTGATCCAGTGAAGTATGAGCTCACCAAGCACATTGGTGTGGATGCTTCATATACTCGCCTACAGGTGTAGGGGGGAGGGCTTGCTTTACAGTTTGGGTCATCAAAGTTACAAATTGCTTATTTCTTCACGAAACCACAGACTAGGGTATAACATTTGTATTTTCTTTCCGAACAAAGTGTATGTGATCCATCATGAGTTTGAGGGTGTTAGAATAGTCATATTCTTTTGTATTTCCTTACATGTGTACGTCATATTCCTTTGTGAAGTTCCCTTGGACTTACGGCATATTCCTTTGTGAAGTTCCCTTGGACTCTATATATACTGTCTATTGAGCCTTATGAATATACATACAATATTCATAACATGTATCACATAGAAACAACCTTAAAATAGAAGAATTAGAATTTGTGAATCTTGGCCATTGGATCAGGGTAGATGGTTGAGAATCAACAATTGAAGGCCACCAACTTGCATGGCAACCCCGGGAATTTTTTCACCTTTATTCTACTAGCCATCTACCTTCTAGTGGCATGGACAGCCTTGTTTGCATCTTTACATCAACCTCTTCTTCCAATTCAAGAGTAGTTCCTACAAGATACACTCCTTCCCTGGTAATTGGGGTTCTAAATTCTAAGGGCCCTTCAACTATATTTAGTTCCTTAGCATGATATAAAACTTCCCAATACACAATACGCCAGATACATACTGCCAGTGTTACATTGTGTATTTTGTTTCAACAATCAACACTGATGTCTGACTTGTGGCATCACAGGCAACAAGGAGGGTTGGATTCCTTCAATATGGGTTTTGATCAACAAGCTGCTCCCAGATACTCCCAGCCAAGCACCTCACCTTCCTATGGCTCTGTTGGGGGGAATCCTTTTGGGTAAGAAACTTATCAAATGCGGGCATACCAACTCACCTGTTGTTTTGGAGTCTTCTGCATCTTCGGACAAGGGTTTGCGGTGCCCAGTGAGACCAGAATGCATCAAAGCCCTCGAGAGAATCAGAGAACTTGTTTCATACGACTGGTTGTGTATTTGTGGACTGTTGTTCCCTGTAACTTGTTCGGAAAGGACGATGATCGCATATATCTCTTGTCTGGGCATAAGCATCAGGAGCAAGAGTTCTGGGGGGCTTCCAGCCCTATTTTCTTGTATATTTGTGTTTGCTGGCATTTCGCTTGCATTGCATCATATGTATATTCAACAGGGCCTTGTGCCCGGAATGGTTTTTGTTTGGGATCTGAGTGGACAGAATCCGATCATGTATTCATAGTTCAGAATGTTATGGCTACTCCAGCTGGCTATTCAATTTAATGTGGACGATAATCAGACTAGGGTGTGTTCTTTTGATCTTTTCTGCTGTGATTGATGCCTTTGTCTTGGCGCGAATACGTGCGCGAACGAACCGAATGTTGATAATTTGTTTTGAAAATGTTGTTTCAATAAGTTGTTTCGAAAAGATGGTGGAGACTCTGGTTATTTGTTCGAGAGTTCTACAAGTTGAAAAGAATGAGGCTATAATCTTTGAGATGTATAATTGTGATTAATCGAAATTTCCCCTTGAGCTATTATATTGCATATGGTTTCGGGGTGCTTCTCAGTTCTCACCTCATTTTTATGCGTTTTCGGAGAGGATCATTTTAGACTTTAGTTCTTATGGGGGTCAAGGCCACTGAAGGAACTAGCAAATATCAAGCGAATGCCTGAGTACGGGGCTGATACAAGATCTGACGGCCAGGCCTCGGCCAGCTCGAATCTGATTAAATTTCACTCCATGTGATACCGGATCTGCCTATACACGGCCCATAGCTAAGTTTAAGCCCAGGTCACTAACGTATAGGCTAGCCCAGTCCTACTCCATCAGGCCACGTACAAGATATATTCTGAGGCCCATCCAAGCCCATTTCTACAGTGGCACCAGTGAGCTAGCCCGGCAGGCCGTGGCCGCGATACGCGTTTGCTTTGCTCTTTTCGCCGGACCTACGCTGCAGAAAGTGCAATTTACTAAAAAGACGGTACTCACAGCGTAGCAGCATAGCATAATGGCATTCACGCTGAAACGCAGAACCCTTTTTAAGTATTTACTACAGCCGCACAGGTACAGGTATAACACGAATGATACAGAGCTCCCACCAAGTCCAATATACTGTCTTCCAACCATTTTGAGGTTTACATCACGGGAGTACAGGACGGGAGAAAACGTTCTCAAACCGACAGGCGACTGCACTATGTACTGTGTAACATATAGCACCTCCAATCCCCAATCAAATTCAATGTCAAAGAGGAGTCTCATATCCCCTATAATAAAACATCCCGAAAACCTACAGACCTGGCATCTGTAAAAAGGGAGTGCAAAATTTTCTACCTGACTCAAGGGCAAAGTGCTGAGTAATTGTTGTCGAACTTTGTAATCGGATAGGCCAATCCTTGAGCACATCCAATGTTTATACAAACGAAGAAAGACAGCTTTTACATGGTCTCGGACTCTCGGTAACAGTCAGCAACCTGCAACACGAAAATACTGTATAACTAAACACAATGACTCGAGAAAATGAATATCCGAGATAAATGACTATCTGTGTACTGTGCAATTGGAAGAACACTTCACCTTTACAAACTAAACCACTGAAGCAGGCAGCTGTCCAATTATCCACTATTGGTCAGGAGTCAGCACTGCAAAAAGATACGACAACCATTAGAAACATTTTGTATCCAATCATGTGAGGCAAAGATCTACTTTGAAAGGTTGAGTGGGTCTCATGTCCAAATACCATTTAAACAAAACTGGTCAAAGCAGCAGATTAAATAGAATTCCAAAATAATGTCCATACAAGAAACTATAACTGATCCCTATGTCAATTTAGTTTGCCCATCAAAAACTCCGTTCGTTTACCACACACACACACACACACACACACACACACACACACATATATATATATATATATATATATATATATATATATATATATATATATATATATATATATATATATATATATATATATATATATATTGCGCACAATCAATCAGGGAAAGGTATCAAGGAAGCACACTTTTTAGTTAAATAGCCTAAGGGAGGAAGAGAAGAATTGGCCTTGGAGTTATTTATTTATTTATTTATTTTAGAAATAGTTTGGCCAGTTTCATAATCAAATTGATGTAACTTTAAGTCGATCAAAACTCCCTGAAATGCCCCATGCAAACACTTGAACATCGAGCCAAGTCAAAAGCCCAAATGGCAACTGGTGAGGCAACTGAAGATAAAGGCCAGCTGGTGTGGCAACTGAAGGATCTATATATGTCCAGAATAGACACTATTATCCAGCAGCAGGTTTTCCCTAAGATCACTGGTGCGCTGGGAGAAAATAACAGGACAAAACAGATTTAGGACTGTACACTTGCTCAACTACAGCTTTTATGCTGATGGTTCTTCATTGTTCATACCCCACTGTTCCTCACTATCATTTCCATTAACAAGGATATTGCCATCAGTTGAATCATCAGCCTCAACCTCAACAGCATCTTCTTGACTCTCTTCTACTCCGTCATCCTCAATAACCTGTCAAACCAGGATTGGTGTTATCATTTATGCAAGAATAGAGAATGAAGAGGAGCTAGAAGAAAGTGGTTGTAGCGAAAATAATGAAAATCTTCAAAGCAAAGTGAAACAATAAGTCTTTAAGTTTAAATAGAAGTGCAGAAATACATGTACAACCAACTAATCGCACGAATTCTCATTAGAAATGCCGGTACTAATGGTTACAACTGCTCCAATTAGTGGTGGCCCGTTTAGCCAAGTGCAGTGGTAGGATTAGTACCACATCAAGAGTTTAAAGTGTAGAGTAGTAAAATACAAATGCTTGAGGATCCAAATGCAATAAGTTTTGTCACTAACAGCTGACAATTGAATTTCATGGCACAGACCATGATTAGCAAAGTTTTCAATGTTCCGTTTTACACCCAACTCTAATTGATTACGAGTTGGTTAGTTTTACACCGTTGCAAGTGGCTCAGTTGTTTCTACTTGGGTGATTTTTGGGAACTACATCGACCGATTTTCAAATACACTAAGAACCATGTAAAGAGTCATATTAATTAACAATTATGCAAAACTCATACCCACAGGTTCCTGAACAAGCCTATTAATTTGCAACAATAATGTGCGCATGATTGATTAGTTCATTGTCAGTATTTATCAGATATGTCTAATTTTGTAGGAAGTGCATGTGTTATCCGTTTCACACGAACACATCATAAATCAACTACTCCCTCTGTTAAAAAATATGATGCTTTAGAAAGCGTGCAGTCGAATTTCCTTAACTTTGACCACTAATATATAAAAAAACTATTTGGATTGGTCATGTGAAAAGGGTATCATTAGATTAGCCATGGAAAATATTATCATAATATAACAATTTTATATTATCTTATGAACATATTCATCTAAAAAGTAGTGATCAAAGTTGTACATTGGAGACCACGTTGATGTCCAAAACATCACACATTCTTAAACTAACAGAACATCTTTGTTGTATATGGTGCTGTCAAAAATTTGTGGGAATCAACTGGCTGTGTGAAGAACTCTTTTTTGAAAGAGTAATACCTCGTGAACAGTATCACCATTTTCATTTGTTAGCGCCTCTGCTTGATGTACATCATCCTCTTCATGTACATGCATATTTTTGAAAACTTCCACCAGACTCTCATTGGACCTTTCAGCATGAATCATGTACTCCTCAGCAGGTGGATAGATACCCCTAATCAAATAAGATTTTGTCAGAACAGTAAATGAATAGCTTTAAAAAAGAGTATTGACACGACAGTAAATGAATAGCTTTAAAAAAGAGTATTGACATCATTTTCAATTTCATCAGATGTGTCCAATTAAAGCAAACTCTAAATCCTCATGCCATGCATAGAAGAGGTAATTAGGTAAAACTTCACAAAAAGATATATCTTTATAAAGATATAAAAGAACCAAAACCTCTTGGGAGCAACAGTAGCTTCTACATTGAGAGCAATCTGCCAGTCTTCAAATAAGTTTGGGTACTCGTCAGGATCTGCCAATGACTCTGCTGCTTTTGGGTTTACCTATAAAAAGCACCATCATTTAGTAAAACATAGCCCCTGGAAATTAAAGACAGTGCAACATAAGTCTAAACATGAGAGAAATCAACTACTAGAAGATAACAAGCACGATTTTAGCCAGTTTTTGCATCCTCACCCAAATAATACACCAGCACCCTGAACTTAGTGTATTAAAGTTAGCTGGTACATTGTACTTGTTGGACTTGAAACATCATTACAGGTCAATCAGCATTACTGCTAGCAATGGATTGAATACCAAGCAACAATTCCATGCTTGAATGTGCAAACTTAAGTTGAAGAGACAATTTGTGCTAAAGAGATGTGTGCACGAACATCAAGTTGTTATTATTAAACTCTGGAAAAAGATTTAGCATGGGACTGAATAGAACAAAGCAAAGGAGATTTTATAGGACAGAAGGTACTTTTTGGAGATCCTTTTTCCATAATGCTACAATCGCAGGGGCTTTGCTCGGAAGATAAGATCTCGCCATCAATGCAGCTTCCGGAATACGATTGCTGTATTGCAAGAGGTAGCATGATCAACATAAAAAAAAACTTGTTTGAACAAGCATTGTAAAAAATAGGACAGTCTCACCAAAATGCCTATACCTTTCAATTAACAATTCAAGGCATTCTTCCAATTTTCCTAGCATGAAGAAACAAAGGAACGCAACGTTGTTCTTTCCTTGTTCTTTAGCCGTAGATGCCAATTTTGTTATCCCTTCAGCATCCCCAAGGGATGAATACAAAAGCAATAAACCACTGAGGTCCATAGCGTGTAGAAGACACTCCTCTGCCATCTCGAGCTGCAGAAAGTTGTATGACATGTAAGAACAAGAGTATGCGACTTGAAGTCAAAGGTTTGCATCCTAGTGCAATGCAGAAACATAACATGGCAAAGTAATACTTCTACACAGAATTCTATTTCTTAAAACTAAGAACGAAAGAGCACAAGTTGGATGCTAGTAATATACTTCTGATTCAAGCATAATGCTTAGCAACAAGCAAAGCACCTCCTTCCCATCAAAATTGTAGTATAGTATTTCTGTTTACAAATGTCCTTCTCATATTATATTAGATCGTTTTCTCCCTGGTCATAGTTATTAACTCATTCATTTATTAATAATTAAGAAACTCAAATGCTATGAGAGAACAATCCCAAATCATTAGCACAATATATAGTGAGCATACAAGATAACTGATACACCTAGTAGCTGTACCTTTCCAGTTGACATAGCTAACTCCCCTAGCTGCTTCCACTTGGACTCACTTTGCACCTCAATAGCAATTGCCTGCAAAGCAGCTGCTATTAAGAATATTTGAATATAGGAAGAAACTTTCTTGGAAATGTGAAAAACAATATATAATCAATTATGCCTTTGCAACATCGACTCGACCAAGCTGCACTGCCAAGTCAAATCTGTAATTAGAGTCTGTTGCTATCTCAAGGGCTTCCTCCAACATGCCCCGTGATTCCAAGAAACGTGCCACACTGCAAATAAAAGGTTATCTTTGTATGCTGAGGCCTGAGTTGCAGAGTACAACAATTAGTAGAACATGGGGCACCTGTCATATTGTTCCTTTGGTATAGATGGTAAAATAGCATTTGCACGATCGAAATCCCCACGCATTACAAGTGTTTTATACTCAATCAAACTAAGGAGTAAAGTGTACCCCACAACACTGCAATAAGAAAACATGTTAGCCTCAGAAGTTCATTGTAGGTTGATACCATAAAGGAATATCAGAGCAACAAAGATAAAACTCACTTAAATTCCTTATCAATAAGATAGACACGGCTTTGGTTAGCAAGATATCCTAGTAAATACATGGGCCGATCCAAGTGAAACAAGGTCGTGACCTGTAACACATAGAATGGTTATAACTAAAGAGATAGCACTGGTAATGAATGATCTAACTGAAAGCATACATAAGAATGTCTTTATATATGATGGAACATTCACCTCTCCTCCTACACAGTAATTAAGCCGCAATGAAGAATTATTGTAAATAAAACAATCGCCAACCCATAGCCCAGTTCGGATGCGTTCATTGATCTCATGAAGCAGTTCAAAGGCATCTTCCACACCTTCCTCACCAACTGAACCCCCTCCATCAAAATGAGAAGAAACTACATCCCTCTGGAAGATAAAAAGTTACTGTTGTATTAATACAGTTATATTAAAAAAACACTTTCATGTAAGAGTTGGGTGTAAGAGCTGCTGTTGTATTTAACACAACAAAAGCAAAAAATGTACATAAGCAGCAGATGTAACAGAACTGACAAACTGTATAAAAGCAACAGAATTTACAACAATACTCACATTGTACTTCAACATGTAGAATGATGAATCACTTGCAACTGTCACTAAATCACCACTGTCAGCCCAGTAGAGATTCTACAACAAAAAGAACAGACATTTTTAGTGGCATAACATTCCAATGACATGAAAACAAGTTTGAATCCATGAAGCAACAAAATTAACTCACTTTCACATTGACATCAATTCGACGTATCAACCTGCATTCCGCCCAGTTGTAAAAGCAAATGAAGTCATTTGTACACATAGCCAGTAATACTCCACCAAATATACGTTCTGCAGAGAATGTTGGTCTTATACTTTTCCTCTCCTGAAATTGTCAGCTCCCATTATCAGATTACGTTTCAGGAATTATAGTAAAGGAGATTAACATATGGAATATAGGTGGGTTCTTTTTGGCTTATATATGGATTATGCTCGTATTGTCTACAGTAACTAGTTTTTAAATGGTATGTTTTTTCAAAAGAGTCAATAGGAAGATTGTAGTAAAAAGTAGATTGAGTTCAGCTGTACCAACCAAAATCGTATGCGACTATTTTTCTATGTGTACTATACTACCTCTTGCGAACAGCCCAGAATTTAAATATTTAAGCTATAAACCATAAGCTATCAGCCTAAAAGAACACACCCATAATATACTAGTAACTAGATGTTCAAGTAACATCTTGATCCTGAAGAAGTAGGATAAAGTACTTAATATCCCATATTCACATCGCAGTTTACATAAGAACAAAGGATATTAACATATGAAATATAATATGTTAACTACTAAATGGAATGCTCAAGTTCGCAGTCTGATCCTGAAGCAGTAGCACAAAATAATTGTGCATATCCTATATTTACTTTGCACTTTACATAAGAATTACTCTGTTTCATAACAAAAGGCCCCTTTCCATTTTTCACACAGATTAAAGAATGATGAAATCTTTGTAAGATGAGAAAAAAGAGACATGCCTACCCCTATTAACATAGGGAATCAATTGCTCACTGCCATCTCTCTAACTATTAATCTAGGCATAGTAGGCAAAAATACTCTATGTTCCCTCAATTTCTATGCGGAGTTGAGGACACTGTATTTTGATACAAGGCAAGAGGCAAACAAGCATTGTATTATGAAACAGAAGGAGTAATGAACTAATGATTAGCCTATTATTCGTTGATATCATTAAATTGCAGGAATTATGGTTTCATGTATGAAGATGACTACAATATAGGGAATATATGCATGATAAACAAGCATGATGTTTGTTATCTATAGAAGTTTGTCAAAGAGATCCCCTACTGCTGTATAAAGATAATTAAACAAATCAATAGTAAAGAAAATCAAAACAAGTTATATTGAATACAAACCTGAAAATTTTTACTGTATATCTTTATCCTCGAGGTGCTTTCTCTGACAGCAAATTCCCCATCAGATGACCAAACGAATTCAAGTGCAGACCCAAAAGATCTATTTCTCCATGCTAGCGCTGTGTATATTATGTATTCTCCATCTCCACATACAACAACAAATCTCCCGTTCGGGTTGTGCCTTAAGCTCTGAAATGAATTATCAATATTAGTCACTTGCTAATGAAAACTAGAACAAAGGACAGGTACAACTAAAAAAATTCTTGTTTCACCAAGAAAACAAAATCCTGTTAGTTCAAACTTCAAAGTAACGTTCAATGTTGTTCAGAAGAATTTGTTACTGGTCATAACATCCTCATGAACATTTTGTTTAACCCAAAAAGTTAAATTTCAAAACCAACACTTTCAGTTCCATAATTGAGTCTTCTTAGACTCCTTCTTTCTTCTTAATATAATGATGCGTAGTTCTCCTGCGCGTTCGAGAGAGAAAAAAGTTCCATAATTGAGTTACTACTAAACAGGAACCTTATGCATTTCATTTTAGTATTTGAGCTTAACTTAATCATACTGCAGTAACAGAATATCCTTATATAAAAGTGTGGTTAAACAAAAATTAACCCACCACCAACCCTGCAAATTTAAAAATAAATAAATAATATTTCAACATGCATGTTGTAATGATGTATTGCAACGTGAATCTTGTATTAAATACAAAAAAAGAACTTAACCAGAAACTTGGGACTCATTTGCAAACATCTAGTTGACTCATGGTGAAGAGCATCACTATGCGAATGACATATTCATTTAGATATAGAATATAAACTTACATGTGGGTAAAGATCACAGCTTCCCAACTCCTTCACTGCCAACATTAATCGCTCACCATCTGCAATCTGACAAATGAAAAAGGTTAAAGAACATACATAAAGCCTATATCAAACTTAAGAAGTTTTCAATACATTAACATGGTGAACAAGGACAACCTCAATGTCTGCACCAACAGTCTTGATATTAACAGTTTGGATTTCATTATGTTTTGCCCATATGATTTTTCCACCGCTGTCCATGCTAGCAACAGGAACTTCACGGCCAATTTTTATCATAATTGTCCCTTCATCGTATCCAATCACAACCCTACAAAAAATAAGGTATTCCGTGTCACTAGCTTAGCTTGTGGAGGAAAGAACAAGTTAGTGCAAGCATGAAACACGACATGTTTTGGTGAAGAGCAAAGTCTGGAACAAACAGTTTAGCAGACAAACAAAGATGTTGTTGCATTGTAGGAAGGCTCCGTTTGGCCGGGCTTCGGCTTTAGTTTTTTGGGCTTCGAAGCCATTTTCCCGGCCAAACGCGCAGGCTTCAAAGCCTAAAAATGAACTACAAATTTGAAGCTGAGCCCAAAATGAACTACGAATTTGAAGCTGGGATTTCCTAACTTCTCTTGAAGCCAGACTTCAAAGCCAGAAAAGGAGAAGCCGAGCTCAGCCAAATGGGGCCGAAATTGTGACACAGAGAATAAATATGCCAAAATACTTATTTCCTCCGAATGGTTGAGGAATAAATGTAAGAAATACAAATCTGTATGCGGTGTGGCTGGATTGTTGGTGTGTGGGGACTGGGGAGCTTCAATAGTAGATAAGAAGACATGATTGATGATATTCAGTCTCATGACACTTCTCATTGGTCATAGCATTCGAATAGCACAAGTGCAAAAAATTTTCATTACCTTCTTGACCCCTTCATGTATCCTAAAGCCCAAACTCTCTCATGGGCGTAGTTAAGAGTGTTCTCAAGCCTGTCAGTGCATCAAGCAAAGTGTTATTAACTTGTTCAATAAGAACAGAAAGAATTAAATGCTTGACAAAAATGGAAATCCAAAGTATAGAAATAAGATTAAGGCTGAAGTTCACTACCAAGTTGGCAAATGCATATACAGTAACCTATTCATGACGGTGTCATTCATCTAAACCATAAGCAGAAAGTGTTATTAACTTGTTCAACAAAAATGGAAATCCAAAGTGTTATTAACTTGTTCAATAAGAACAGAAAGAGTTAAATGCTTGACAAAAATCGAAACCCAAAGTATAGAAATAAGATTAAGGCTGAAGTTCACTGCCAAGTTGGCAGATACATATACAGTAACCTATATTAATGATGGTGTCATTCATCTAAACCATAAGCAGAAAGCAGCAGTTTTCCATAAATTCTGATGTAGAATGCTAATTTCATAATTTTGTAACAATTCAAGAGATTCTTTTTCTAATTACACCAATTCTGCAAAAAATTATAGCTCCAAGAATTTCTTTGTTTTCAGCACTACAAGAGATTCGGGTGTGGTGTGTTGCTGAGAAGGAAAAGGCAGAGGAAGGGGCGAGAGAGAGACGGGAGGAGGCAGGATCTACAGACTACAGCCGTGGTGGGTGGGTCTACAACTGTCTCCACCTGGGCTCCTGCTCATCACGTGACTTCTCTCTGATCACCTAGATTGTCTCAGCTCATGTCCTGCTAATCACGGTGCTGATATTTGTCTGAGGCTTTATGTTTCTCCGGAGATAACTGCTATGGTATCTCTATTTTTTTTTCAGTCTTCCGTTGCGTCCATCTAAGTCCGTAGTCTCAATTTTTTTTAGTTCGTTCAAGCTGTGCGAGTCCACAAATTTATTGTCAGTTATAGAAGTGCAGGAATTTTCTTTTGCATAGTCGCAGCCGCTGCTTTTATCTTTGAGCTGGTACAGATCGTAGAAGTCTCTATGATGCTGCCGCTTCTCTTTGAGCCGCCGCCCCGAGTTTCTAGAGCCGCCGCGCTTCTTTTGCACCGCGCCTCCGTTGCGTTTCTTGTGCACTGCGCCGCCGCCATCTCGGGCTTCGATTTGTGCCACTATGCTTCTATCTATTCCTCTTCGGCTTGATTTGACAATTTATTCAAAGGCTGCACGCAACGACGACATCATCAAGACTCGGACTTCGGATTTTTCTTGTTTTAGTGTTAGTCCTTTTTCAAATGCAATGCTATCGCATACGTCTTGCATTTGAGGGGGGGTGTTAAGGAGATAGAGTTGTATTAGGATATAGAGTTTGTATTCTATTCCATATATGCCTTATCTCTATGTGGTATATCCTCTTGTACTCTCCTATATATATGGCCCTTTGGGTCTCATATCTATATACACAATATTCATAACAGTAAACAGCTAAGCATATGCTATCTTTCGAAGTTGCTATCTATTATATAGATGAGTGTTTAGGGTTTATATACATACCATATTATCCAAGATTGTTAGGAGGCACCCAATTTATATGAAGGGGCCGGAATACTTTGGGAGGCAATAAAGAATCAACTAATTCGGTCAGATGACAGCCTCTGCCGCAAGGGCAGAGGGTGATCTCTCCTTATCTATCCTTCCCCCAAACCCTAGCCACATCATGACTGCATAGATGTTAGTTTAAACACCAGATTTTCTGACACCACACTATTATTGTCATCTCAAAACATATCATACTATGATCAAATTAGTAATGCGTACTCGAGTTTATTCAATCTGACTTAACAAAATCTACTATCATTTTTAAGAAACAACTCAAGAATTAAATTCTTAAAACCACTGATGAAGGGGCACGGCTAAACCATAAATGAAGTAACATATAAGCACTATTATAGCTCCTCATGATAAATTTTGCTTAAAAGTGCAAGATTTGGCCTCAAAAAGAAAAGACAGGCGACAGAGAAGAGAAGGTGACCAACTAGATGAAAACCAATACCTGTAGGTAGTAGAGTGCCACAAGCGAACTGTCCCATCCTCTGAGCCAGTAATTATTATAGGTAGCTCTGGATGGAAACAGACAGCAGAGACATTATGTGCATGTCCTTCAAGTGTTTGAACACAGCTTTTTGTTTGGTAGTCCCAAACCTGATTCAACAAATTATGTCGTAACAATGTCCAATGTGCTCAAGTACAATTCAGTGCAGATGACACACCTTTGCAGTCTGATCATCAGAGCCAGTAATTAAATATGGCCGATCACCACCAGTAAAGTAATCAACACAGTTCACGCCTTTTGAATGGCCATCTAATGTGAAGTTAGGATCAGCAGAACCAAGACTCCATATCTGCAATTAAATATTAGGATGTCACAGTCAGGCTCAGACCAAGATAACGTTAGTAAACAAAACACAATTTTAGCCAACTAATATTTTTTTAAGGAAAATACACAAACCTTTATTGTGCGATCAAGGGAAGCACTAGCAAAAGTGTTGGTATCCTTTGGGTTAAATGTGACTTGCATCACATAGTGAGAATGTCCCTCAAAGATTTGAGTGCACACCCAGCCCTTATCCCAATCCCAAAGCTTAATGAGCATGTCATCGGATGATGACAGTACAAAAGGCTGGGTTGGATGAACAGCCACACACCTGATGTAATCAGAATGAGCTTCAAAAACCTTGACCTTATCCATTGTATTGTAATTGTACACACGGATGAACATATCATCAGCACCAGCAACAACCCATTGCTTTCGTGCAATAAATTTAGCCGAACGAACTGTAATTGACATGATTATATTAGCATGATGGTATATCAGGGAAGAGAAGAAAGCAGCAAGGTGGGAAAGCATACCTGGTAACTCTGTGACTTCAAATGATTTCACCATTGTCTGGGGATAAATGAATATACTTTCATCAGTTTAAGTTTTAAGAACAACTATACTGGCATATGTCTCAATTTAAGAAAAGATACTTTTATTTTCCATCTCCTATGTCTTGTTTCCTTACAAATCCTGAATTCGCAATGTGCATGTTTCTCTTTTCTTCCATCCAGTACTGGAGTTTACTTTTGAGTTTTGCCTTTTTTTCGTTTCTTGTATGTTGTCTGCAGACCTTTTACAAGTCCCACTTACATAGCTAACACTCATCCATCTCAATATCCATCTGGAAGGTCCTTGTTACTTTTGTCTTTACCAGTACACTTTTTGAAAATGCCATTAAAGCCTTCTTCTCTGGGTTTTATGTAATCAGTAATCCGTAATTATTCAACAACCCTCTTTTTCCCTTCCAGGAAAACTCATTATCACTGGCACATCACCAAGTTCACTATTAAATACACCTTAAATCCAATTGTGCCTTGATTTTTATATATGTATAGAAATATCCATATTTCACTAGAAAAGTGAGGTACAATGCACAAGTAACAGCCAGTCATCATTGCATAAAACTTTCAACCAATTTAGCTGAAAGTTGCGAGAGAAATCTAATGTTTTACACGTGAGAACGTTCATGCGATTTACCTGAGTCTGGTAGTTCCAGATGCAGACACTCCCCGAGTAAAGGCTCGACAAAATCCTGTATCACACAAGAGAACGTTCATGCGATTTACCATGGTTTGGTCGAAGCATTGATCATTCACACATCATTTTTGTACCCAAAACCCAAATCATATTCATATGACACAAACTGCCCACTCACCATGGCTCTGTCGGATGCAGATCCACGGACTTGACCCTCTCCGACCTCTGCGAGAGCTTCCTCTGCTCCAACCAAACACACAACCAACATAAGCTAAACCACACCAAACATTAACCGCGTAGATACACCACAAAGGAACAAATTAAGCAGATTCTAGTAAGAGGTATCGCGATTACCTTGATATCCAACCGGAGCGGCTGCCACATCCATCACGGTCATCACCAGTCCACCACCCAGAAAAACACACGACAAAAAGGGAATCACGTCAGTACATAACGCGCCAAAACCCCAGATCCGCGCGGAATTCGATATGTCTGTGGCGGATCTCGCCACGGCGCGACGTAGCCGTCGGTCGACACGAACGGGCCAAACGTCTTAGCCTAGCCGCGTGATCTCGCGATCGCGTTTGCGTCGAAGCAGCGATGCGAGGCAGGGGGAGGAGGTTGGTGGAGAGGGTGGGAGAGAGGCACGTACCATTGTGGCGCCCGCGCGAAGGGTACGGCGGCGAGGCGGAGGAGGAGGTGAGCGGAAACGGGAACCGCAGAGGCGAGGATCCTAGGGTTTGCGGGCGCGGGAGCGGGAGAGCCGGAGCCGCGCCGGTGGCCTCTCGCCGGACGGGGTGGGGGAAGGCGCCGCGCAGGGGAGAGGAGAGAGGATTTGCTAATGGAGGGGAGGGTGGAAGGAGGAAGTGGGCGAGGTGGCAAACGGGTAAACGGGTCTCGGGGTAGTAGTCTATTAGGGGTGGATTGGATCCGAAGGTTGTGGCTTTTTTTTTTTGTTTTGTTAAACACTATTCGGATGTTTTTTTTTCTAACTATCATTCAGATTTAGCATTGTTAGATTAGAAATTCATTGGCCATAAATTCTCCCCTCTTCCCCTTAAATTTCACCCCTTCCGACTTAAAAAAAATCTCTCCCTTCAAAAACAAGGTGCCCCTTAATCTCTAATCCAAGAGTCACAAACTTAGATAATAGTTAAGAAAAAACATCTGAATGATACTTAGACACTCCCTTTTTTTGCTTTCCGAGGTTGACTTCTCAACGTTCCAGTGCTGACTTAGGGGGTGCTATATTTAGCTATTCTAAAATAGGTACGGGCAGTGAAAAAAGTTTGGGAGAGATGCTTGCACGATATGAGAATAATAAAAGTGTGGTACGTGATGCATTTGAGAATCCTATCTTATCCTTGAAGCGAGATGGGAACGAGAGTAGTGTGGAAACCACTTCAAAAAAAATCAGATATTTATATTATCTTCTGGATTCTCTAAACACAAGCAAATACGAACACTCCTTAGGAGCTAAGCAACGTTGGATTGTCCTCTAAAGTTAGTCCCCGATCCAAACAATTTTTACTTTTGGCTTCTGGATTACCGTCTTTTTCATAGTTTGTTTTTTCTTATTCTTTTGCATTGTTTATAATAATATAACTTTTTATTTTTTAAATTTAATTACTCAGGAAAAGTTAAGTCGCTATAGTATAAATTCAACAAATAGTGCAAAAAAAAAACCAAAAACCAGAAGCCTATAACTATTTGGAGCACTACGTTACCTACTACTACCAGTGTTTATGTCAGATGGTCACATAAAACATTAAGATGCCGCTCAAAACTTATATTTGATTTGTCGATCACTACGGATTGCAGGGGTGGACTTTGAATTAGCTCACGGTCTAGGCTGGATCAATGCATATTATAGATGAGATCTTTCGTGCCATATAAATTTTACAATTTTCTATAGTGCTTTGGGGACGTTTAATTCTAGACTCAGGTCTGAAGCCCGGACAGCTCTAGACCTAGATCCGTTCCTAACGAGTTGCATGTTGTTAACGTGGTTTTTGGATGTTACTCGTATCAATTGAACGCCATTTTGGGGGTAAATACTTGTTACAAAAGAAACAATATCCTAGTGCATAGCATTATGTGGCTTATTTCTCCAGAGTTCAGGTGCACTAGTTACTGTGTTATCGGAATTGCTACGTGTACGACATGATTCATGTAGTACTTGTACGATCCTGGGGGCGGCGTTAGCGATTGGCTTAAGCATAGCCTTGCCGTTAACACTATTCATACATGACTTTCAAGCATCTCGTAGTTGAGCGGTCCTGCCATGGGTGAGGGCGCGTTAGCGATCGGCTATTAGACTTCGCTCGATTGGGCTAAAAAACTATCACTTATGACTAAAATTACACTATAATAGTTAAAATTTTACTATAGTTGAAGATAACTTATTTGGTGTAATTAAATCTAAAAAATTTAAAAATAGAAAAATATGTTAGCTCAACACGGACAACGCAAACGAATACAGGGAAAAAAAGAACCGGCAAAAAAGCTCAAAAAAACCAAAAGTTTAAAAAAACGAAATTTATAAATAGTAAAAAATAAGTCAAAAGCCATAAACTAAAGCTGAAATACGCAGGACCTAAATAAAGAGAAGTAGGCCCACATGATCCCGCTTATATACCAAAACCTACCGGGCAGAGGACGCCGTCGTGAGCTTATTGTATGAATCATGACGTACGTATAGCACTATTTGTTGTGATATATCGCATATTTAGTTGATATGAAACCATCAACGTCTAAAATAAATGGTGGAACTTTTTTTTTTTACCATATATGCTCTGCAGTATTTAACAAAGACCGGCCATTAGATCTTACTTGCCAGTTTATGACCTGATCGGTTCGGCTTGAGCTTCTGGCTTATTTTTCACTATTCATAAATTTCGTCTTTTTCTGAACTTTTGGCTTTTTGTTGAGCTTTTTTGCCGATTCTTTTTCCCCGTATTTGTTTGTATTATACATATTGGGCTAACATATTTTTTATTTTTTTAAATTTAATTATGTTAAATAAGCCTCTGTCAGCTGTAGTGTTTTTTTCAGCCAGCTACAGTGTTTTCAACCATAAGCCATGAGCTTTTAAGCCCAACTGATCACCACCTAGTCATTTTTGTTACGTTCATTCACATTGAGCGCGGTATAATGATATGTCAGAAAAAGCCTACTAAAAATCTGGTCTTTTGAATTGTGGTTTATGATTGTTAGCTGAAATTTTTTGTTTTTGACTGTGTGCGAGAAAGTATGGTTTTTGGTTGCGGCTTTTGTCTTTTAGACTGTTCATGCGGTTTTTGCCGATATAAGGGCCTGTTTGGGACTGCTCCGCTCCAGCTTTTTCAACTCTGCTCCAAACTTGTCTAGCCAAACGGGTCCAACTCCAAGAACTCTGCTCCAAGAAAAATGTGGAGTTGAAGGCCTACTCCACGTTTTTTCTGGAGCTCCTCAAGGGGTACTCCATAAATTGAAGTTTTGTATCTCCTCATGGAGTTAGGGAAAAATTACCCATCACTGCCATTACACAATTTCTCTACTCCATACCGATTCGATTTCTTTTCCTTCTCCACACCCACCCGCGCGCCTCCACCTCGCCGCCCTCGCGCTCGTCTCCGACATGCTGTCTAAGGGCCTCCTCCCCAGCGCGCACACCATCTCCGCCTCCCTCCCCGCCTGCCACGGCCTCGCCCTTGGACGCGCACTGCACGCCTACGCCTTCAAGCTGGCCCTCTCCGGCGACTCCTACGTCGCCACCGCGCTTCTCGGCATGTATGCGCGGGCGGGGGACGCCGCTGCGGCGCGCGCGCTGTTCGACGGAATGCCGAACCGGCACGTCGTGTCCGTCACGGCGATGCTCACCTGCTACGCGAAGATGGGGGCACTGGACGACGCGCGCAGGCTGTTCGACGGGTTGCCCAAGAAGGATTTCATCTGCTGGAACGCTATGATTGACGGGTACACGCAGCACGGGAGGCCTAATGAGGCGCTCCGGTTGTTCCGGCGGATGATGAGGTCGGGTGTTGAGCCAGATGAGGTGACCGTCGTGCTGGCGCTCTCCGCAGTTGCGCAGCTTGGTACGCTAGAGTCAGGGAAGTGGCTTCATTCCTATGTCAAGAGTAGTCGGCCAGTTCGACTCAATGCCAGAGTTGGCACGACGCTCGTTGACATGTACTGCAAGTGTGGCAGCTTGGAGGATGCCGTCTCTGTGTTCGATGGCATCAGTGACATAGACATTGTTGTGTGGAACGCTATGATCAACGATTATGCAATGCACGGCCATAGTGGAAGGGCACTGGAGATGTTCATGCAGTTGTGGGCGCAGGGTCTCTAGCCAACTGATATCACCTTCATTGGGTTGCTCAATTCCTGCAGTCATTCTGGGCTAGTTGATGAGGGCCGTGAGTTATTCCGGTCAATGGAGCAGGAGTACGGCATTGCGCCCAAGATCGAGCACTGTGGTTGCATGGTCGACCTTCTCGGTCGTTCAGGGCTCATAGATGAAGCATGAAACAAAACCAAAATTCAGAAAGTTCAAAATCTGAAATTTAGCTCAATTTTCATTTTTGATTTGTTCTCCCAAATCCTCACCCTATTCTCCACCAATCTCAACATCTAGCTGCCCTAATCCATGCCATCTCAGTCAGTTGGGAGAGGGAGAAATGCCACCACAGTACTTGACTGAAAAAGCTCCACCGCCATGCCCAAGTTCCGCCGCCGCTCACGATATTTTTGTGACCCCCTCCACCTCAGTTTAGAGGACAACAGGGAAGGAGATTTGTATACATGCCTAAATCACAGCTTAAGACTAGCCAAAGTCCTATGACATCTCAGCAGAATGTCAGGCAAATTTCTATGCTGAAGTGCTATAACTGTGGAGGGAATCACTTACAGAGGCAATGCCCGCAGTTATATACTGTCTGTTATCACTGTGGCCAAGCGGGCCATTACAAGAATCAGTGTCCACGAGGAGGATTACCCTCAGAAGTAGCAAAAGCTCAAGTTAGGGCACAGGCATCTTCGCCACGTCAATTCATTGCTGTGCCAAAGCAAGAAGGAGGACAGACTAGACAGTTTGCAATGAAGCCAGCAGGAATTCAGACGACAAACCTGATGTCAGCAGCAGACAAAGGAAAAGGGGTACTGAAACCAGTCCAAGGAAGGATAAACCATATTTCCGCAGAAGAAGCAGCGGGAGCCAACGACGTCATCGTTGGTACGTACCGTGTTAACTCAAAGCCTTCTGTGGTTTTGTTTGATCCCGGAGCAACACATTCATTCCTCTCCTTGGCTTTTGCTGTGAAAAATCAATTGTCAAACTGCTGGGAATAAAGTGGAATCTCGCTTTGGATGCAAAGACCTAGATTTAGAAATCCAAGGAGTCAAATTTAAGACAGACTTGCTATTATTGGAGATGAAGGGATTGGATGTTATATTAGGAATGGATTGGTTAACTGAGTATAGAGCCAATGTGAGTTGTGAAAATAAGCTAGTAGCTCTGGTAAGTCCAGAAGGACAAAAGATATTAGTGAAGACAGATCCAGTGCTAGTGGAGAAAATGAAGGCGAGTACTCAGAATATAATGGTAGAAGAGGGAGTATCCCAAATACCTATAATTCGGGAATATCCAGATGTTTTTCCAAAGGAGCTACCTGGAAACCCGCCAGATAGACCCATAGAACTTGCTATTGAATTGATACCAGGGACTAAACCTATCACAAAGCGTTAGTACCGGATGTCAGCCCAAAAGCTAAAGGAACTTAAGAAGCAGATGGATGAATTGATGGAGAAAGAATTTATACAACCTAGTATATCTCCTTGGTCAGCCCCAGTACTGTTCGCGAAGAAAAAGGATGGTAGTCTGAGAATGTGTGTGGATTATCGAGGATTGAATGCAGTGACTATCAAGAATAAATATCCTATACCAAGAATAGATGACTTATTTGATCAGCTCCAAGGAGCCAAGGTGTTCTCAAAAATTGATCTAAGATCTGGATATCACCAGCTTAAGATCCGAGAGCAAGATCGCGAGAAGACTGCCTTCACCACAAGATATGGATTATTTGAGTTCACAGTAGTACCATTTGGCTTGACAAATGCACCTGCATATTTTATGAACCTGATGAATATGGTATATATGGAACAGTTGGACCATTTTGTGATAGTATTCATCGATGACATATTAATATACTCCAAGACGGAAGAAGAACATCGTCAACATCTGCATATCGCTTTGAGTAAGCTAAGAGAACATCGGTTATACGCCAAGTTCTCTAAATGTGAGTTCTGGATGAAGGAAGTAGCCTTTCTCGGACACATTATCACATAAGGAGGAGTAAAAGTAGACCCTGAGAAAGTGAAAGCAGTGATGGAATGGAAACAGCCAACCACAGTAACAGAAGTCCGAAGTTTCCTTGGTTTGGCTGGATATTATCGTCGTTTTATCGAGGGATTTTCGAAAATAACAAGACCCCTCACCCAACTTCTTAAGAAGGATAACCCCTATAAGTGGACGGATAAATGTGAAGAGAGTTTTCAGGAGTTGAAAACGAAATTAACCTCAGCCCCAGTACTTATACTTCCTAACCCTGAGAAGGAGTTTCAAATTTATTGCGATGCTTCAAAGCAATGATTGGGTTGTGTACTAAGGCAAGAAGGGCAAGTAGTGGCGTATGCTTCAAGACAGCTACGGCCACACGAGATAAACTATCCAACGCATGACTTGGAATTGGCAGCAGTGGTACATGCATTAAAGATTTGGAGACACTACCTATTGGGAAATCGTTGTGAGGTCTTTTCAGACCACAAGAGTCTGAAATATATATTTACTCAGCCAGATCTAAACCTCCGACAACGAAGATGGTTAGAGTTAATCAAAGATTATGATCTGGATCTCCAGTATCATCCTGGGAAGGCAAATGTAGTCGCAGATGCACTAAGTCGAAAGAAGTATCCCAATATATCTTCTATTTTGGAATGCTCTAGTTCGTTACAAGGAGAAATTCAACATTTGAACCTGTGTGTTGTTGAACAAGGTCAGATAGCAGCTTTAGAAATTCAGCAGACTTTAACAGATCAAATCAAATCAGCACAAGAAAAAGATGAAGAAATACAACAGCTCATAAAAAGAAGTCAAGAAGCAAACTCGACTGAATTCGTTAAAGATGATCAGGGAATCTTAAAATTTAGAGATCGATACTGTATACCTGATGACAAAGACTTGAAAGATTTGATATTGCGAGAGGCTCACTCATCTCAACTCTCTATTCACCCAGGAGGTACGAAGATGTATCAAGACTTGAAAAACAGGTATTGGTGGAGTAAGATGAAGAGAGAAATAGCAGAATATATTGCACGTTGTGATGCTTGTCAGAAAATAAAGATAGATCATCGGAAACCATCAGGATTGCTAAACCCTTTACCAATCCCAGAATGGAAATGGGACGATATTGGTATGGATTTTATTACAGGGTTCCCAAAAAGTCGAGACGATTACGATGCTATTTGGGTAATCGTAGATCGACTAACCAAAGTAGCACACTTCATACCGATCAAGCAAACCTATGGTAAAAATAAACTGGCAGAGCTATACTTAACAAAAATAGTGGTATTACATGGAGTTCCAAAAAGAATAGTATCTGACAGAGGAGCACAGTTCACGTCTGCATTTTGGGAGAAACTGCATGAAGCCGTGGGAACTGATTTAGCGTTCTGTACAGCATACCACCCACAAACCGGAGGACAAACAGAACGAGTGAATCAAATCTTAGAAGATATGCTTCGAGCATGTGCATTAGTCTATGGAGCAGCTTGGGACATGTGTTTACCGTTTGCGGAATTCTCTTATAATAACAGTTACCAGGCCAGCATTAAGATGGCACCGTTTGAAGCCCTATATGGAAGAGAGTGTAGAACACCGTTAAATTGGACTGAAACTGGAGAACGACAGTTCTTAGGGCCACAAATCGTCCAAGATGCAGAAGCCCATGTCAGGCTTGTCCGAGACAAAATGAGAACAGCCCAAAGTCGACAAAAGAGTTATGCTGATAACCGTCGAAAAGACTTAAGCTTTGAAATCAGAGATTGGGTATATCTCAAGGTCACACTGTTCAAATCAGTAAAAAGATTTCAAGTTAAAGGGAAGTTAGCCCCGAGATATATTGGCCCGTTTGAGGTTCTTGAGAGAATAGGGGAAGTGGCCTATAAGTTGCAGTTAACACCAAATCTGGCCAGAGTGCATAACGTATTCCATGTATCTCAATTACGCAAATGTCTCCGCCACCCAATAGAGCAAATACCAGTTGATGATATAGATCTACAGGATGATTTGTCATATGAAGAAGAACCAATTCGGATCTTGGAAACCACAGAGAGGTAGTTGAGAAGCAAGAATATCAGATTTCATAAAGTTCAATGGCGAAATCATACAGCAGACGAGGCAACATGGGAGAAGGAATCGGACTTACAGCGAGAATTTCCCAACCTACTTCTTGGCCCGAGTTGATCTCGAGGTCAAGATCCTTTTTAAGGGGGTAGGTTGAAACAAAACCAAAATTCAGAAAGTTCAAAATCTGAAATTTAGCTCAATTTTTGTTTTTGATTTGTTCTCCCAAATCCTCACCCTATTATCCACCAATCTCAACATCTAGCTGCCCTAATCCATGCCATCTCAGTCAGTTGGGAGAGGGAGAAATGCCACCACAGTACTTGACTGAAAAAGCTCCACCGCCATGCCCAAGTTCCGCCGCCGCTCACGATATTTTCGGCGCTCTTTTCCTGCCAGCTACACGCGTTGGACGGCCGCCGTACCCGCCCCCAGAGCCGTGGCAGCCGCCTTGTTCCCCGCTTTGCCGCCGCCCAACTCTCTAATCGCGCCACCACATCCCCGCGCCGTTTGATCGTGCCACCTCTACCGCGCGGACAAGCCTCCCTTTCCACCTCCTCTCTACCGCCCTGACGCCCCAACCTAACCCCCAAGCCGTGGCATCGCCGCCGGCCGCCACGCACTATTGCCGCCATGAGGAATATCCAACGCCGAACCGCATAAGCTGTGATATATAACCGGCCAAGCATCTCTAGCCACCGCCACCAACCCCGCCACCCACTCGACGCCCCCAAAGCGTCCCTATCCACCTCCATTGCCGGTAATTCCAAGAAATCCCCAAACTCGAGCCCTAGACCAATGTCCCATCTCCGGCCCTCCGTTCTCCAATTCATTGCTCCTATAGCTTCGCCGGTACCCTAGAAGCATGCCCCAACCGCCGCCTTGGCCCCCTACTCACCCGTCTTCCCCGGCGCCGATCGCCACCCTACCTCCAAAACCGACCACTGTGGCCAGCCCAACGTGGACTTCCCGAGCTTCGGCCAACCCCTCCTCGAGCATACCCAAACCCTAGTGAAGCCCCAAAGATGGCCCAATGACCCTAGAAGACTCCCCTTTGCTCTAATTTCCAAAAATGGCCGCTAGAGGGAGGAGCTCGCCGCCGGCGATTGCCGCCTCCGCCGGCCCGGCCGCCGCCCAAAATGGGACCCTCTCCCCACCCCGCACCCGTCCATGGCCTTCGCTGCCGTCGCAACCCACTCCTCCGCCGCCGGCAGCCACCATCTTCTTCCCCTGTTCCTTGCGTGCGCACGGGCGTGAGGAAGAAGAAGGCCCTGTGCACTCGACCGAGCCACCCCGCGAAGTGGTCGAGCCGCACCAACCGCTCGCACCCAACCGCACCGCGTCACCCGTACCCGACGCACCCACCGCGCCCGCGCCCGAGTCCGACCGCGCCGCCCCGCGTCCGACCGCACCACGCGCCCGTGCCCGACCGAGCCGCTTCCGTTCGGTTGAGCCGGACCAGCTAGCCCACAACCGTTCCAACCGACCCGAGCCAGGCTGATTCGGTTGAGCTGAGTCAGTTCGCCGAGTCCGACCCGATCCCAATGAACAGTACCCGAACCCGATGAACAGTACCTGACCCAAAAACCAAAAATTCATGTTTATACTCCCCGGATTCGTTTTGAGCCCGCCAACCCGAATCCAAGGCCCATTTATCCATATGACCCTCCTATAAGCCCAAATCTCAATTTATTTGGATTTTATCGGATTTTATTTCTTTATTCCTAGCTCATTCCTTCGGGCATGGAATTGATTTATTTTATTTGCTTTGCGCTAGCTTCCGGAGTCGAGGATTCACAGGACCAGGAGGGAGAAGCTCAAGCCCAGATCCAGCCCACCGAGGAATTTGAACTCGTTGAAATCATAGACTCGCAAGGCAAGTCGCACATACCTCGATCATATTGAACCTATCATGTCTCTATTTAATTATTTAGCAGTATTTTCATTATGTTATTTTTAAGTCATTATTTTGTGTATAATTACTGTTTAGAATGACATGACTTATTAGTTATGACCTACCACCCGAAAAAGCCCCGTTTAACTTGATGACCATATTCATGTTGACAAACATAGTATTATTAAATATAATAGTGATACAAACATGGTAGTTTAGGAATTCATTAAAATCTTTTCACTGTTAAGGCTCTTAAGTATTTGTTTAGAATTTAGAAAAGATGGATCTAGGGTAAGCGAGGATCGTGGATCCGAAGACCTTATCCTAGGGTGGAGGCTTGGTTGAGGAATGGTGGCAGTACAGGAAGGTACTGAATATGGGTTTGTGTTTGGATGATGCCTCAAGGAAAAATATAAGGACTATACCCTTATGCTGAGTAAAGAACATAGTACCCGCCCAACCACAAGCGTTGATTCTATCAAACCTGGTTTAGTAGCTGCTCAAGTTCAATTGAACCTCTGCAACTGGCGGGGGGAGTCCGAGGGTGAGTTCGTATGAGAGGGGGTTAACCATACAACAGTAGGACTGCTATAAGTCGGAGGAGATCCGTGGGGTCATCCAAGCTTATGGGGATCTAGGACCTACTGGGTGGAGGCTATATAAAGAATTGAGCAGTGAACCACCTTGTTTTCTTAACTCTTGGCCAGATTTAAGGGATCTTGTGGGTAAAGCAGGGCAACTCTGCAGAGTCATAAAATAATTGTATTCGAGTACACCGTGCTTCCGGTAAATGAAGCTGTGTTTAATGGGTGATTCCAACAGCGAAGCATAAGTAGTGTTGAGAATGGTTTGGTAATGTGGAATGTTGATAATTACGCTTGAAAACCCCTTTACCTTAATGAAGTTGTTTTTTTTCAAGTTTTTAATTGATTCACAACTAAAACTGCATCCACGAAAATAATAAACTTGTTTCCTTTTAATTGTTATACCATGCATATAGTTAATGTTAAGCTCCGTGTGGCTTGCTGAGTACGGTGGTTGTACTCATACTTGCTTAAAAACATAAACAGAAGCAGTTAACTTCGAGGAGCCAGGCGAAGGCGAAGAGGTGGTATTCTATGAAATGGAAGAAGCGTGGGATTAGGGTCGTTCTCCGCTCAAGTATGCCTGTGGTGTTTCTTTTTGTGTAATATATCTGAAGGCCGTCAGCCCTACTGTTAAACTTGGCTTTAAGCCCTTTTATTGTTATAAAGTCGACTTTTGTAATTGAGCTTGCGTTGGCAATGTTATACACTCGAATGATGTAACTCGCAACTGAACAATCCAGGGCAGTTGCGAGGAATTCATAACGCTCCCAAAAATGGGGGTGTTACAAAGCATTCCATCTTGTCCAGAGCATGACGATCACGCCCGACGTTGTCATGTGGGTGTCACTGCTCGGTGCATGCCGGCTTCACAAGAACATGGCGTTAGGCCAGCGGATCGCTGACTATCTTGTTGCCAAGGGGCTTGCCAACTCCTGCACTTCGAGCTGATAAAGGTGGAATGTTTTTGCCTCAACGAACCTTGTCGATCTAGCCATCTACCTGTTAATCTTCAATTGTGCTTAGATTGTGGACAGTAAATGTAACACCCCCATTTCTGGGAGTATTATGAAAACCCTCGCAGTTGCCCAGGACTGTTCAACTGCGAGTATATCCAACGAGTGTATAACATTGCCAACACAAGCTTAAGAGCAAAAGCGAACTTTATTACAATATAAAGGCTAAAAGCCAAGTATCACAGTAGGGTCAACTGCCCTTAGTTACATTACAAAAGAAACCACAGGCACGCCTGAGCGAAGAACGATCCTAATTCCATGCTTCATCAACCTCGTACAGTATCACCTCATCGTCTTCTCCTGCCTCTTCAATATTTGCTGTTTCTGTTTATGTTTTTAGCAAGCATGAGTACTACCACTTGTACTCAACAAGTCACACGGAGCTTAATAATAATTTCATGCAAGGTATGTCAAGTAAAAGGGAAACAGGTCTATTATTTTGTGTGGATGCAGTTTTAGTTGGAAACCAGTTAAAGATGAAAAGGGTTATTTTATTAAGGGGTTTTCAAGCTTGATTATCAACCTTCAATATTACCAAATCCTTTCCAATTCTACTTATGCCTTGATGCTGGAATCACCCATTAAACACAGCTTCATTTACCGGAAGCACGGCGTATTCGAATACTATTTGTCATGACTTTGCAAAGCTGCCCTGCTTTACCCACAAGATTCCTTAACTCCCGCTAAAGAGTAAAGGAAACAAGGCTGTTCACTGCTCAATTCTTTATATAGCCTCTACCTAGTAGGTTTCCTCGATAAGCCCAGGCAAAAACCTCTGACTCATCTCAGCCTACTATTGTGTGGTCATCTGATAATTAAATCAGTAATAAAAGCAACAATGGCACCAATTTCCATACGGCCCTTCTTAACTCCCTTCCGTACGGACTCACACTTTGCCTCCGCCTCGCGTGTGTAGAGGTTCAATCGAATTTGAGCAGCTACTAGACCAGGTTTGACGCATCAACGCTTGTGGTTGGGCGATCACTATGTTCTTTACTCAGCATAAGGGTCTAGTCCTTATATTTTCACCGGTGGCAAATTCCCTTCTACAAATCTGTCCAGTGCTTTAACACTCCCATTGATTTGTAACATTTACCTTCCCCCTAGGTTAAGGTCACGGGATCCAACGATCCTCGCTTACCCTAGAACCACTTTCCCAAATAAATACCGAATCTCTTAATAATAGAAGATGTTACTGATTCTCTGAACTACATATTATTTTATTTAATAATACTATGTCTTGTCAAGGTGAATATGACCATCAAATTAGACTGGGCTTTTTCGGGTGGTAGGACATAACTAGTATCATGTCATTCTAAGCATTTATTGTATACAAAATAATAGTTCACAAATAACATAATGAAAATACCGATAAATAATTAAATAACGGGAATGTAGGTTCAACATGATCAAGGTATGTGTGACTTGCCTTGCGAATCTGTAATTTCAATTAGTTCGTATTCTTTCGCGGACTGGACCTGTGCTTGCGCTTCTCCTTCTGGCTCCTGTGCAAACTCGAGTCCGGAGGCTAACGCAAAACAAATAAAATAATATTAATTCCATGCCCGAAGGAATGAGCGAGGAATAAAGAAAATAAAAGAATAACGAAAATCCGAAAAACTCCATTAAATTGGGCTTTTGGGCTTATAGGAGGGCTATATGGGGAAATGGGCCTTGGATTTGGGTTGACGGGCTCGAAACGAATCCGGGGAGCATAAATATGTATTTTGGGCTTTGGGTCGGTTACTGTTCATCGGGCTCAGCATTGTTCATCGGGCTCGGTCGGTCACTGTTCATCGGGTTCGGCGAACTGGCTTGGTCTAACCGCGTTGAACGGGCTCGGGTCGGGTGTGACCGGCGCGGCGAAGCAACTTGGTTCGGCCGAGTCGGGACGGCGGGGTCGGGGGAACAGTGCCTGGGGCACTGTTCTTCTTCCTCACCCGTCTCCCGCGCGCGCAGAGAGCAGGGGAAGAGGGCGGCGGCTGCCGGCGGCGGTGGAGCGAGTTGCGACTGCAACGGAGGGTATGGTTGGGTTCGGGACAGAGAGAGGGACCCATTTTCGGTGGTTAGAGGTCCGGTGGAGGCGGCAATCGCCGGCGGCGAGGTCACCTCTTCCACGGCCAATTTTGGAAATTGGAGGGATTGGGAGGTTCATCGGGCAATTGGATCGGTGCTAGGGCATCCTTGGGGTGTGGGGAGGCTTGGAGGGAGGTTGGCCGAAGCTCGGGAAGCTTGAGCTAGGCTGGCCACGGCGGAGGTGGGCGGCGGTGGAGTGGCTCACAGTGCCGGAGAAGAGGGGACTTTGGGAGATCAAATTGGCGGTTGGGACTTGATGCTGGGGCCATGGAGGTGCTATAGGCGGAGGGAATTGGGAAGTGGATGGCCGGAGATGGGACATTGAATTAGGGCACGAAATTGGTGCTTTCTTCAATTACCGGCAATGGGGAAGGAGAGGGAGCTCGGGGTTGCTTGGTGAGCTTCAGGGGAAGTCGACGGGTCTTAATGGAGGGCTTGGGGGCGCTTAAATACCTGGGGAAGGCGCAGAGAGAGGGCGCGCGGGCAACGGCGGCGTTGCCACGCCTTGCGGTCGTACCAGAGGCGATCAACGTGGGGATTGCGAGGTGTACGACGCCATGACCAGAGGGGATGGATTGGCAAGGGCTGGAAGCTGCGGGGAAGCTCACGACGGCTTGGCAACGAAGAAAACGGAGCGACGGTGGGATTTCGGACAGCACAGTGCCGCGCGAAATCCTCCCGTTCATGGCAGCTAGGGCTAGGATTAGCAGGGGATTTGCGCCAAGATTCGTGTGGATTAGGGCTATGGAGGAGATGGGCAAAGGAGAATAGGGAATTCAAATCCAATTTTGATTTTGACAAAATTTTGCTTTGTTTCAACCTACCCTCCTTAAAAAGGATCTCGACCTCGAGATCAACTCGGGCCAAGGAGTAGGTTGGAAAATTCTCGCTGTAAATCTGACTCCTTCTCCCATGTTGCTTCATCTGCTGTATGATTCCTCCATTGTATCTTATGCAATCTGATATTTTTATTCCTCAATTGTCTCTCTGTAGTTTCTAATATCTGAAATGGTTCCTCTTCATAGGACAGATCATCTCTCAAATCTATGTCATCAACTGGCACTTGTTCTGTAGAGTGGCGAAGACATTTCCGTAACTGAGACACATGAAATACATTATGGACTCTTGTCAGGTTCGGTGTTAACTGCAATTTGTAAGCTACTTCTCCGATTCTCTTGATAATCTCGAACGGACCAATATATCTCGGTGCTAGCTTTCCCTTAACTTGAAATCTCTTTATTGACTTGAATGGTGTAACCTTGAGATATACCAGATCTCCAACTTCAAAACTCAAGTCCTTTCGACGATTATTAGCATAACTCTTCTGTCGATTTTGAGCTATCCTCATTTTGTCTCGAACAATTTTGACATGGGCTTCTGCATCTTGTACAATTTGAGGACCTAAAAATTGTCGTTCTCCAGTCTCAGTCCAATTCAGTGGGGTTCTGCATTCTCTTCCATATAACGCTTCAAACGGTGCTATCTTAATACTAGATTGATAACTGTTATTATACGAAAACTCTGCAAACGGCAAACACATATCCCATGCTGCTCCATATACTAAGGCACATGCTCGTAACATATCTTCCAGAATTTGGTTTACTCGCTCTGTTTGTCCTCCAGTCTGCGGGTGATATGCTGTACTGAATGCTAAATCAGTTCCCATGGCTTCGTGTAATTTCTCCCAAAATTCAGATGTGAACTGCGCTCCTCTGTCAGATACTATCCTTTTTGGTATTCCGTGCAATACCACGATCCTTGTTAAATATAGCCCTGCCAATTTGTTCTTGCCATAAGTCTGCTTGATTGGTATGAAATGTGCTACTTTCGTCAGTCGGTCTACAATTACCCAAATAGCATCATAACCATCTCGAGTCTTAGGAAATCCTGTAATGAAATCCATACCAATATCATCCCATTTCCATTCTGGGATCGGTAAAGGGTTCAACAATCCTGAAGGCTTCCGATGATCTATTTTTACTTTCTGACATGTATCACAACGGGCAATATATTCTGCTATCTCTTTTTTCATCTTACTCCACCAATATCTCTTTTTCAAATCCTGGAACATCTTGGTGCCTCCTGGATGAATAGAGAATTGAGAGGAGTGAGCTTCTCGCAATATCAAGTCCTTTAACTCTTTATCGTCAGGCACACAATAACGATCTCTAAACTTCAGGATTCCTTGTTCATCTATAACAAATTCAGTTGAATTTTCTTCTTGACTTCTCTTGATAAGCTGTTGTATCTCTTCATCCTTCTCTTGGGCTGTCTTGATTTGATCTGTTAGGGTTGGCTGAATTTCTAACGCTGCAATCTGGCCTTGTTCAACAACATTCAAATTCAATCGTTGCATTTCCTCATGCAATGGTACAGAGCATTCCATAATTGAGGCTACATTATGGTACTTCTTCCGACTTAATGCATCTGCGACAACATTTGCTTTGCCCGGGTGGTATAGCAGATCGAGATCATAGTCTTTGATTAATTCCAACCATCTTCGTTGTCTGAGATTCAGATCTGGCTGAGTGAATATATACTTCAGGCTCTTGTGATCAGAAAAGACTTCACAATGATTTCCTAACAGATAATGCCTCCAAATCTTCAACGCATGCACTACTGCTGCTAACTCCAAATCATGCGTCGGATAATTGGTCTCATGTGGTCGCAATTGTCTTGAGGCATATGCTACCACTTTTCCTTCCTGCATTAGTACACAACCTAACCCTTGCTTCGAAGCATCACAATAGATTTGAAAATCTTTCTCGGGATTAGGGAGTACTAGCACTGGGGCTGAAGTAAGTCTTGATTTCAACTCTTGAAAACTTTCTTCACATTTATCCGTCCGTATAAACGGATTATCCTTTTTAAGGAGCTGAGTGAGGGGTCTGGTTATTTTTGAGAATCCCTCGATAAAACGACGATAATATCCAGCCAAACCAAGAAAACTTCGAACTTCTGTCACTGTGGTTGGTTGCTTCCACTCCATTACTGCTTTCACTTTCTCAGGATCCACTTTTACTCCTTCATCTGTAATTATATGTCGGAGAAAAGCCACTTCTTTTAACCAAAATTCACACTTCGAAAATTTTGCATATAACTGGTGCTCTCTCAATTTACTCAAAGCAATATGGAGATGTTGACGATGCTCCTCTTCTGTCTTGGAATATATCAGTATATCATCAATAAACACTATCACAAAGTGATCTAACTGCTCCATATACACCATATTCATCAAATTCATAAAGTATGCAGGGGCGTTTGTTAAGCCAAACGGCACCACTGTAAACTCAAATAATCCATATCTTGTAGTAAAAGCTGTTTTCTCACGGTCCTGTTCTCGAATCTTGAGCTGATGATATCCTGATCTCAAGTCAATCTTCGAGAATACCTTGGCTCCTTTAAGCTGATCAAATAGGTCATCTATCCTTGGCAAAGGGTATTTATTTTTGATCGTCACAGCATTCAATCCTCGATAATCCACACACATTCTTTGACTACCATCCTTCTTCTTGGCGAACAGCACTGGGGCTGACCAAGGGGATACACTAGGCTGTATAAATTCCTTTTCTAACAGTTCATCCATCTGCTTCTTAAGTTCTTTCAACTCTTGTGCTGACATCCGGTATTGACGCTTCGTAATCGGCCTGGTTCCTGGTACTAACTCAATGGCAAGCTCGATAGGTCTATCAGGCGGCTTTCCAGGTAATTCTTTTGGAAAGACATCCGGATACTCCTGAACTATCGGCATTTGGGCAACTCCTTCTTCTACCATTATACTATGAGCACTTGTCTTCATCTTCTCTACCAATGCTGAATCTGTCTTTATAGCTACCTTTTGCCCTTCTGAATTTACCAAGGTGACTAGCTTGTTCTCACAATATATACTAGCTTTATATCTAGCCAACCAATTCATTCCCAGTATGACGTCAAGTCCTTTCATTTCTAACACTAACAAGTCAGCTTTGAACTTAACCCCTTGGATTTCTAGATCCAAGTCTTTGCATCCAAAGTGAGATTTCACATTGCTCCCAGCAGTGTGAAAGGAAAAGGACTTTTGCAATGTTGAGAGGGGTAATTGATTTTTCACAGCAAAAGCCAGAGAAATAAACGAATGCGTAGCTCCGGGGTCAAACAAAACCAAGGAAGGCTTTGAGTTAACAAGGTACGTACCAACGATGACATCGTTGGCTCCTGCTGCTTCTTCTGCGGAAATGTGGTTGATCCTTCCTTGTACTGGCTTCAGGATTCCCTTTCCTTTATCTGCAGTTGGTGTTGAAGTTGTAGCTTGTGTCCCTGCTGGCTTGACTACAAACTGACGATTCTGTCCTCCTTCTTGCTTCGGCACTGCGATAAACTGGCGAGGTGTAGATGTCAATGCCCGGACTTGGGCTTTGGCTACATCTGAGGGTAGTCCACCTCGTGGGCATTGGTTCTTGTAGTGGCCGGCTTGGCCGCAGTGGAAACAGACTACATGTTGTTGTGGACATTGCCTTTGTAAGTGGTTTCCTCCACAGGTAAAGCATTTCAAGGTATTGGTTTGTTGAGACGTCGCGGAACCTTGACCAATCTTGAACTGAGGCTTCGGCTTGAAAATGAACTTCTTCCCTCGTTGTCCCTTGGACTGCGGGGCTATAAACATCCGCTTCCTAGGTGCCTCAGGAGATGGCGACACATGCACTATTTTCCTTTTCTGTGTTTCTTCCAACTCCTTCTGTGTTTCTTCTGATATAATAAGCTTGTTTACCATTGAAGGTAAATCTTTAAAATCCATGGCTGAGATATGGTGCTTTAATGCTATCTGCAATCCTTCCTTGAATCGTTCCATCTTCTTATCCTCAGTTTTCACGTCATCAGGGGCATAACGTGCTAAGGTATTGAACTGGTGGAGGTACTCCGTGATCGTGTGGGTTCCTTGCTTTAGCGCGAGAAACTCTCGGCGCTTAGCGTCCATCACACCAGCAGGTACATGAGTCTGACGAAAAGAATCCTCGAATTCTTTCCAAGTTATCTCCCGACCTTCTAGCATAGTCTGGTAGTTCATCCACCAGGCTGCTGCTGGACCTTGTAACAGATGAGAAGCGTATAGCACTTTTTCCTTTTCATTGCACTGGATTGTATTCAACTTTCTTTCGACATCCCGGAACCAATCTTCTGCTACCATAGGATCAGGTGAAGCAGAGAAGACCGGGGGTCGAGTCTTCTGAAAATCTGGCCATTTGGATTGAACAGAAGGTGCTGGCGGGTTAATTCCTCCCGTTCTCGCAGCAATTTGCTCCACTAGCTTCATGTGTTGTTCCATCATACGTGATTGATTCAACTCAGCCTGATGTCTATTTTCTTCCATCTTTGCTAATATGGCTGCCAGGCTGGGCTGTGGTACATCTCCTTGACGAGGGCTGCCTGATTGTTGGGATCCTTCTCCTGTTCCAGCCATCTTGATTTGCTCGATGGAATTGAGAGTTCAGATCTGCAGCGAGTTTTTAAGGAGGTCAGATAGGGAAGTAAGAATTCAGAGTTAAGGTAAGATCAAAATGAGATAGATAAGTACTTCAGAGTGAAATAGAAGGATTGAAAGTTGAAGGGAATAGACTTAGGGATACTATTGGCAAACAAATTATCCACTAGGTAAAATAGTCTTTATTCAATCATTATACAAGTTGGATATATACCATTCATACAAGGTACACATCTCAACTTGTTTTACACAGCAAAAGATACTATTACAAAAAGGGTCCAACTATACTGACGCACAAACCCCTTTTTTCTTTCACTTTTTTTTCCAACTACTCACATCGCCAGATTTGAAATCAGACAAGAGTAAATATAGCTAGTATTGGAAAAACAAAACTTAACTTTTAAATAAGATTGATAGATAAGGTAGACAGGGAAGAGATTACACAGGAATAATATTGATATTTTATGTAACTCATTTTTACAAGTAAAATAGTTTTCACAATTATCCTTAACGCACTTAGGGTCATCCTACGGTCAAGCAAGCGGGCTCTGATACCACTCTGTAACACCCCCATTTCTGGGAGTATTATGAAAACCCTCGCAGTTGCCCAGGACTGTTCAACTGCGAGTATATCCAACGAGTGTATAACATTGCCAACACAAGCTTAAGAGCAAAAGCGAACTTTATTACAATATAAAGGCTAAAAGCCAAGTATCACAGTAGGGTCAACTGCCCTTAGTTACATTACAAAAGAAACCACAGGCACGCCTGAGCGAAGAACGATCCTAATTCCATGCTTCATCAACCTCGTACAGTATCACCTCATCGTCTTCTCCTGCCTCTTCAATATTTGCTGTTTCTGTTTATGTTTTTAGCAAGCATGAGTACTACCACTTGTACTCAACAAGTCACACGGAGCTTAATAATAATTTCATGCAAGGTATGTCAAGTAAAAGGGAAACAGGTCTATTATTTTGTGTGGATGCAGTTTTAGTTGGAAACCAGTTAAAGATGAAAAGGGTTATTTTATTAAGGGGTTTTCAAGCTTGATTATCAACCTTCAATATTACCAAATCCTTTCCAATTCTACTTATGCCTTGATGCTGGAATCACCCATTAAACACAGCTTCATTTACCGGAAGCACGGCGTATTCGAATACCATTTGTCATGACTTTGCAAAGCTGCCCTACTTTACCCACAAGATTCCTTAACTCCCGCTAAAGAGTAAGGGAAACAAGGCTGTTCACTGCTCAATTCTTTATATAGCCTCTACCTAGTAGGTTTCCTCGATAAGCCCAGGCAAAAACCTCTGACTCATCTCAGCCTACTATTGTGTGGTCATCTGATAATTAAATCAGTAATAAAAGCAACAATGGCGCCAATTTCCATACGGCCCTTCTTAACTCCCTTCCGTACGGACTCACACTTTGCCTCCGCCTCGCGTGTGTAGAGGTTCAATCGAATTTGAGCAGCTACTAGACCAGGTTTGACGCATCAACGCTTGTGGTTGGGCGATCACTATGTTCTTTACTCAGCATAAGGGTCTAGTCCTTATATTTTCACCGGTGGCAAATTCCCTTCTACAAATCTGTCCAGTGCTTTAACACTCCCATTGATTTGTAACATTTACCTTCCCCCTAGGTTAAGGTCACGGGATCCAACGATCCTCGCTTACCCTAGAACCACTTTCCCAAATAAATACCGAATCTCTTAATAATAGAAGATGTTACTGATTCTCTGAACTACATATTATTTTATTTAATAATACTATGTCTTGTCAAGGTGAATATGGCCATCAAATTAGACTGGGCTTTTTCGGGTGGTAGGACATAACTAGTATCATGTCATTCTAAGCATTTATTGTATACAAAATAACAGTTCACAAATAACATAATGAAAATACCGATAAATAATTAAATAACGGGAATGTAGGTTCAACATGATCAAGGTATGTGTGACTTGCCTTGCGAATCTGTAATTTCAATTAGTTCGTATTCTTCCGCGGACTGGACCTGTGCTTGCACTTCTCCTTCTGGCTCCTGTGCAAACTCGAGTCCGGAGGCTAACGCAAAACAAATAAAATAATATTAATTCCATGCCCGAAGGAATGAGCGAGGAATAAAGAAAATAAAAGAATAACGAAAATCCGAAAAACTCCATTAAATTGGGCTTTTGGGCTTATAGGAGGGCTATATGGGGAAATGGGCCTTGGATTTGGGTTGGCGGGCTCGAAACGAATCCGGGGAGCATAAATATGTATTTTGGGCTTTGGGTCGGTTACTGTTCATCGGGCTCAGCACTGTTCATCGGGCTCGGTCGGTCACTGTTCATCGGGTTCGGCGAACTGGCTTGGTCTAACCGCGTTGAACGGGCTCGGGTCGGGTGTGACCGGCGCGGCGAAGCAACTTGGTTCGGCCGAGTCGGGACGGCGGGGTCGGGGGAACAGTGCCTGGGGCACTGTTCTTCTTCCTCACCCGTCTCCCGCGCGCGCAGAGAGCAGGGGAAGAGGGCGGCGGCTGCCAGCGGCGGTGGAGCGAGTTGCGACTGCAACGGAGGGTACGGTTGGGTTCGGGACAGAGAGAGGGACCCATTTTCGGTGGTTAGAGGTCCGGTGGAGGCGGCAATCGCTGGCGGCGAGGTCACCTCTTCCACGGCCAATTTTGGAAATTGGAGGGATTGGGAGGTTCATCGGGCAATTGGATCGGTGCTAGGGCATCCTTGGGGTGTGGGGAGGCTTGGAGGGAGGTTGGCCGAAGCTCGGGAAGCTTGAGCTAGGCTGGCCACGGCGGAGGTGGGCGGCGGTGGAGTGGCTCACGGTGCCGGAGAAGAGGGGACTTTGGGAGATCAAATTGGCGGTTGGGACTTGATGCTGGGGCCATGGAGGTGCTATAGGCGGAGGGAATTGGGAAGTGGATGGCCGGAGATGGGACATTGAATTAGGGCACGAAATTGGTGCTTTCTTCAATTACCGGCAATGGGGAAGGAGAGGGAGCTCGGGGTTGCTTGGTGAGCTTCAGGGGAGGTCGACGGGTCTTAATGGAGGGCTTGGGGGCGCTTAAATACCTGGGGAAGGCGCAGAGAGAGGGCGCGCGGGCAACGGCGGCGTTGCCACGCCTTGCGGTCGTACCAGAGGCGATCAACGTGGGGATTGCGAGGTGTACGACGCCATGACCAGAGGGGATGGATTGGCAAGGGCTGGAAGCTGCGGGGAAGCTCACGACGGCTTGGCAACGAAGAAAACGGAGCGACGGTGGGATTTCGGACAGCACAGTGCCGCGCGAAATCCTCCCGTTCATGGCAGCTAGGGCTAGGATTAGCAGGGGATTTGCGCCAAGATTCGTGTGGATTAGGGCTATGGAGGAGATGGGCAAAGGAGAATTGGGAATTCAAATCCAATTTTGATTTTGACAAAATTTTGCTTTGTTTCAGTAAAGCATCCATCTTTCTCTACAGAAAAGCAAAACCTTACAAAGATTTTTAGTATTTCTCCACACCGGAAAACAAAGATACCAATACCATTCCTAATTTCCCTAGCACATAAAGGTTATCTATTTTTAGTTGATTACGCTCTTTTGAGTTATCCGACTGATAGTTTGACACTGTTGCTCGGCATTTTCAGTGGTTATGTACTTTTGTGTATACATGAGTTTTAGCCTTTTAAGGCTAATTCAACGTGATGTAACTGGCAAGTTTGGGCAAATCTTAACCGTGGGCCTCATGAGTTACAAAGCTGATTCATCGTGTTACAATTTATGAATTTGAGCAAGTTTCTACCAGCTATAAGTTTGTAATTTTTTGGGTGGTTTATGTTGTAGGCTATAGGCCTATAGCTTATGAATCAATGCCATTTTAGTCAATTATGATTTTTGGGTTTGTAGCTAAATTGACGTGATATAGCTCACTGGTTTGCATAAATATTTTCAATGCATCAAATTGGCACCTTGCATCGGTTAGCCATTCGTGCTGTAATTTACGCATCTGGCAAATTTCAGTTAACCTGACGAGCTTTCCATTGATTCGCTTGCTATAGCCTGTGAAATATTATTTTTGAACTTGCAAGTTTTTTTGGGTTATTTTTCACGCTATAACTTTTTTTGTTGATATTTCTCTAGCTTGGAGCTAGAATTATGTATCGGAACACTTGCATTCGTAGTCATTTTGGTTTAAACTACTCTGTAGTTATCTATGGACAATTATTTGTATTCGAATAGACTTTGTTAATTATCTATCATGCACGTTGCAATTTATGGGACAAAAGGATGGAATTATTTGACCAAAATATTTGTTTTTTGGTTTTCTCGAATAAATTAATTGCGATTATAATATTTTACATCATATTTCAATTGGCAACAAAAAATATTCAGTTACATATGCTCCGCACACATCAAAACATACACCAAACATCATTCAGGGGCACATTGGACCTTTCTCAGGGAAACCTCACATTCCTGGAGCTGAAGTTAGGCTGCGTGCCAAACAGGATCACCTTATCCAGAAACTCCACAGTGAAGCTGCTCCATGGTGGAGTTGGTGGAGCAGAGCTAGAAAAACTGGAGTAGAGCAGTCCCAAACAGGCCCTAAATGAAGTCAGTATAGTATGTAGTATAATTAATTAGTTGACCTCATCTTGAAAAGACAATCCTTTAAAAGCTATTACTATAGAAAAGCTAAAAACCGAAAAAGAATAGACCCTATACTAGTACTACATAGCAATCTCCCTCTTCTCACTCTTTAATTTTCTCTAAAAAAAATCCTAGTTCAACTTATACATCGAAGTGCAAGTAGGGGGAACTCTGAACCGACGCGGAAGCGCACAGAGACGCAAAAATCCTTCCTCCCCCTGAGCTCGCTAGCTCTACGGGAGCCGAACAGCTAGTGAAGCATGTACGTGGCGACGAGCGCGACGGCCATGAGCGCGTAGGCGATGCCCCGGTCGACGGCCTGCCGGCCGATCCGCCGCCGCCCCTGCGCGGCCGTCTCCTCCGCGGCCGGCATCGAGCCTGCCATATCCTGAGAGATGGGGAAGATTGATCGGAACAGCCGATTCTAATGCTGCTGCGGGAGAAGAAATCAACTGACGATGAATGTGCCGGGCGAGAGTTGGAGGAGGGCTAGCTGCCACGACGCGTGCTTTATATACAGGCACAAGCGCCGAGGAAGGAAGGAAGACTGCTCAAGTAAGTTCGATCGCCGCCTCGTTTGACCGGAGAACGATGTCCTTTTGTGGGTGGGAATTTGGAGGAGGTCGCAGGCCGTGGACGGACGGATGCGACTGCATTTCTAGAAGCGAAAGGCCGTGCGATGTATGGTCGGTCGGTCAACGGAGCATGCAGGGGTAGGCCTGCTTAGGGGCTTAAACCCACTCTGAATTTAACCCAACCCATGCGAGAAGTAGCTAACCTACTAGCCTAACCCAACCCATAAATTAAGTTTGTTAGACCATGTGGCCAGGTCTAGGTTATTTTAGATGATGAATAATTGACAACGTTGGTTATGATATTACTGTATTATTTATGGTGTGTTGCTTCTTTATATGCTTGTGATAGCATGGTGATATGATAGGTTGCATGATACGCTCGTGTGAGGTATTGTGCGGATTGACTTGAGTCAAGTCGTGGACTTGTGCTCGTACGCGGTTGTTTGTTTATTCATGTGCAGGTGTTGCTTGAGGCGGAACATGGTCGATGACGGGACTGAAACTAGGTTCGGGTGGAACTGAGGTTTCGGGACTAAGTTCAGGGAGGAACTGAGGTCCTATTGGTCAAGGATGTCATGTGGGATGTTCAGGCTAGAGAACAATGCGCATGGAGATGACGCGTGGAGAAGATACAGGAGGTGCGGTCCTGCAGGCTTCGACACGTGGAAGGCTGAAAAAATCGGAAGCGTAAAAAGAATTAAAAAAACCCATGTTATGAAGGTTTTGGGTCACTTGAAAAGTAGTGGGCCAAAAAGCCTGGTTGAGGCGAAAAGGACCAGGATGAGTTGTATTAGGACTGAGGATTCGTATTAGAGTAGGTTGATGAGAGCATTAGATAAATAGAGGGCTGGAGGCTGTTTTTTGTGTACGGCTTTTGGAAGAAAAGAAAGGTTGTGTGCAGTTTTTTTGTTTTGATTGCAGCTTTTGAATAGAAGAAAAAATTGGCGGCGGTTTGCATCTCATCGTTCATCGCGTCTGGCGTCTTCACGTTGTTTTTCGTGTCTCTCGGCGGAAAAGAAAAGAAAGGCGGTGCTGAGAAAAAGAAAAAGTGTTCGTGCGAATCGTGAAAACATTGCACCAATTCGGCTGGCCGTGGTTTTTCACAGAAGAAATAGACTCAGCGAGTTGCATGCATGCGTGGCGCTGAAAAGAAAGATTATAGGCTGGCAGCCGTGATCTTCCGAGAGAAATAAAAAAGAAGCGGCAGAGGCTTCCGTGAGGAGTTTTGAAGAAATAGAGATTAAGCAGCATGATCCAAATTCACGAGAAGTCAGGTAAAGTATGATTGCATGGTGATTAATTCCTTAAGGAGTTTGCTTAATCGCATAATTAGGGTTTAATCAATTTTCGTCATTATCTGCATCAGCAATCTTGTTTATTTTAGATCTTGAGTTCTAGACATCCGTTTGACGTGATTCCAGTTGGGTTAGCTCAATAATTTTGTCTAGTTTATTCTGTAAAAATTTAAGATCAATCGAAGTTACGGTTTTTTTGGGGATCAGTTTTAGTGAGAGCACATTATTCTGTCCAGAATTTTTAAACGAGATTTAAATAGGTTTTGTGTTTAGAGGAGAATCTTAAATTTTATTTTTAGCTTCCGCAATCATTCACCCCCCTCTGATTGCCTATCTTAGTGTGAATCGATCTTACAAAGTTCTAGAACCCAACTCAACCCGTCTAACATGTACGGGTTCAACCCAATCATCAACCTGTACGGGCTCAAAACCACCACTCCAACTCCAATTTTGTTTCACAGGTTTCACAAATTGGTGAGTTCAGGGTTTCGAAATTGAGCGAACAAATCTTGAGCCGGCAAGAGGGAAGCGTAGGAGGGGCAAGGAGAGAAGAGGAGGTGCATACTAACCAACAAGCATAGGGGGAAGAGGGGGGCTTGACGGCGGTGGAGATCCAGGGGAGGAGGGGGCTGCGGCCATGGCGAGCGGTGGAGATCCAGAGAGGAAGGTGGTGGTTGGCGGCAGTAGAGATCTAGAGGGGCCTAGATCCAATGGAGAAGCCCCATAGACCAGTTACAAGGACTTGGATTGTGCTACATGCGCGGCAACTGGTGACGGGGAGCCCAGATCCGGGGACCATGGACCCAGCACACCGAGCAGAAGGGTGGATCCGCGTGACCATGGACCTCGGCTGCATCACCACTGTTGAATCCAGCGGTCCTTGGCTACGTGCGATTTCGACCACAAAGAAGAAAAAAATCCATTACCATGGAGGCATGGACTCGTCGGTAGAGTGGTGTAGTGTGGGGAAAGCAAGGGGGAGGGGACTCGCTAGTGGAAGAAATTTGGGGGTGTAGAGGGATGCAGCGCAAGTGTTAATTTGTTGTCAGAGGGGAACTCAGCGGTCGTGGAGATCTGGGGGTGGATGGGAAGACAACTCTGGCTATTGGCAGAGAATAGGAGGAGATGGACTTGGCGATGGTGAATAACCCAGTTGGCGAGCAGCGACGGTGGCGAACAACCCAGTCATCGTTGTCGGCGGCCCCTCACCCACTTCACGTCTCCTCCCAAGGCTCAGCAACCACAATCCATGGGTCAAACCCTATCCCAGCCCACAGGTTGAACCCATTTTGAAACTGAAATATTAGTACCCAACCAAACCCATTTATGCAATGAACCCAACCCATTAAACACATCAACCCGCTCCCACCCATCCAAAGCCAACCCATTAGCATACCCAACCCGTTGAACCCATTTCAACCCAACCCATTAGCAGACCTATGTTGGGGGAAAGGAAAATAGTCAGAATGGGCACAGTTAGTGCAGGGGAAGCACCGACCGAATGAGCAAGCGGTGTGTGGACGTGCAAGTGCCGTCTTTGACCCGTCCAGGGTGGTCGGGGTGATGGATACTCCATTGATCAGGCCCAACTGCCTGCTTACATAATTACATAAGCTTGTTTTGCACATAAGTGAATAGCAAAATTAGCAGCATATTTGCTAGAAAAAACAAATCCATAACTCAATAAAATCCTTTGTTATAAAACACATGATAGAAATAGATGATCAAAAGAATGAGAGACGAGAATTTAATGTGAAAAACCTATGTTGGAAAACCCACGGACATGCGAAGGCGAAATTCACTATATGAGGAGATATTTACAATGAGCCCCTTGCTTTCTATGGACCACATAGGTACATATATAGGCTATGAAACAAGAGTCCCTAACAGAGAAGAAAATCAAATCAAAGTTAGATACGCTAGCCATTGCTACATTTGACATGGCTAGGCACATACATTGCTCGGCGCCACATTTGGCGCAGTGTTTGAGACACACATGATGATGAATTCAGATCACACTTTAATAATCTCCATCTTGAGATGAATTAGCTACTGTAGCCAAAATATCAAATCTCTTCAAAATAAATTTTCATCACCAGATCTTATGTCTTAATGTCCATCAGACAAGAAAGACTTAAAACAATTTTATACAAACACTTCTCCCAAGTAAAATTGAGTAAATCACTAGCAGGTTCAAACGTACAGCTATCAACAAAGCAGATGAATAGATCTGGGTCTTCAACAATTCATAAATGCAACAAAAGTCTTACGTAGCTGATCTCCTCGAACAAATGATCAATCATCGAACAACATGAGCCAAAATATCACGTGTGGCACTGGATAGATAGCAAAGAACTCATATCATAGAATTTGACATGCTCCACTTGAAATACAAAACACGGCAAACCACGCTTATTGAAAGAGCAACTTGTACGTGCGGCCATCATATACATTGAACTGCATCTGATGTTCAATCATAAATGGATACTGCGGGTGGATAACCCACCACAGTCCCAAAGATATGAGCCAAAACTTGGCTCTAGTCTATCATCTACGAAAGTTCTGAGCAGAAAATATTTTAGATTTCATAGCATCATAAGAACCATACATTGCTGAATTACAACAAAGTTCTCAATAAGGTTTCTGGAATATTGAAAATGTGAGCAATATTTTTAATTCTAAATTTTACTTGAGACAGATACAACAAAATATCAATGATATAATAAATGAAATTAACAATTGGCAACTCATTGTATTTAAAAAAATACACAAGAATAATATTATAATAGAGTCAATCGATCTCGTGAATGGCATACAGTGGGGTTGATGAAGAAAAGAGAAGCAACACAGAAACAAGTAGTCGTGGAAGTAGTCAATGCCGAGTTTTTAAAAGAAGTCAAATGGTCGCGCAAGCAGCGCTGCCCATAAACCTTATTGCCACCCTATGTAGGTTCTCTCAGCGATAATGGTTTCGAGATCCTGCTCTCTCTCTCTCTTCCCAGTGCACGCCAATAAGAAAGGACAGCATGGTTGAGCAGCTTGATACTACAATACAACCATCCAAAGAGGAGGTGGAATAATGGAGGATAAATTCTGTCTTTTTTTCTAGACGTCTCCAGGTCCTTTTAAGGATACTGCAATCACTTACTAGTAACTGTCGTGATTAAACAGAATTAAAACATAGGTAATTGCCTCATCAAACCATATAATGATATTTATATAGTGTTTATCAGCTCTTGGACAGTTCAAAAAGGAGAGAGAAATACACGGTTCTCAAAAGAAAAGGTGGACTTGGTCAGCCAAATAACGTGCCACGTCATGGCGCGGTAGCGCGTCGCAAGTTATAAGTCACACGATTTTCTATGCGCAATAAGTGAATACATGCGTCCGTGTGCGCACATGTGTGTTTAGCCAAAGCCCTCATACCATTCCTATTCTATGTATAACATGTTTCAAGGAATGGCAATGACTTCACCTTATAATTTACCTTTTTCTCCAATTGGATATGCAATATAGTATTAAATTATGCATGCTTTGAAATAATAGGAAGTGGGCCTCATACTCATATGGTCCTAATTTCTAACATAACACCCTGTACTCGGGCAATGTCCAGAGCTGGTGGGTCTCGACAAACTTGTCGGCGGCTGGGCACATCACCTAGGGCTACTGCAGTCGGAGGTTGATGTCAGCTCTCCTAGCAGCATGATCGCCAATGGTAGCACACTGCTTGCAGGCCGACGGGCTCGGCCATCGTCATGTCCAGCTTGTTGGATATAGCTCCGACAAGCATCGGAGGGAGCTGGGACCAGCTGCGCTCTTCTTTCGGTGGCGGCGGCATGCGTAATGGTTTGATACTAAACCTTCATACTAGGAGAGAGTGATTAGATGGGATTTTAGAAACAACCATCCCAATGGTAACCTTCATACTTTGGGGGCCCTCATTGTTGTATAATCTCTCATCTCTAAGGAGAGGGATGGTCCATAAAAATAGTATAAATACTTTTAACGCACAATTTATTGCTACTTTTTTTTGGCTTCCTAAAGAAGTTTGATACGAGTATGAAACTCATTTTTTTTGTTCCCTCTCGCTTTCACCTTACCAAAAATCTGATGTGGCATGGCTATAGTATTAAACACAAGAGAAGTGCTAAGGAGCACTTGTGTTTTTTGGGGTTTGGGAGTACTCAGATTTTGGGGCATTGGATCTTTCATCCAACGGATCCCCAATATCACTCCATCTAAAAAATGAATCTAGTGCGTTGGATTTCCATCTAACAGATCCCTCCATACCTCCACCCCCTCCAAAAAAATATGAGTACTCTAAATCTGAGACGTTGAATGGAGATCTAATACCAAAAAATCTAAGTGCTCCTAACCTCAAAAAATAAATACTTGAGTGTTTCCTAGACTACTTCTTCAGAGCGCCGCGCTGGAAACTCCGGCGAGCACTTGATCTTGGCCACGACACGAGGCAATCTCAAGAATGATCAGACCGCCTGGCTTCTTCACGAATTGAGATCCTCTGACGTTACGCCGGGTCACTGACGCGTGGGCCCCACGCGACGCGGGGGCCACGCGCAGTGACCCAACGTCACTCTGACGTTACGTCAGAGGAACTCGTTCCCTTCTTCACACGACCTTCAAAGGATCCTTCATTTTTGCTCTTTGCACGAAATTCACATGCGGCGATCTTCTAAGAGCAAGTACAATAATGATCTTATAGCCAAGCTAGTCAGCATTTTTGCTGATGTGGAGGAGAGAAGAGAGGAGAGAGATGAGAGCTTGGCTCTCATGCAAGCAACAAGCTGGGCACAGGAGCATATGCAGTGGTGGGCCAAGATAATAAATGTATGTGAGGAGGAATAGGAAAGAGAATGTGAGATATGGTACCACATAATAATAAAAATTTTTTTGTAGACAAATAGAAGACAAATTATTGTATAACTTGGCTCTTATAACTTGACTTATAGCCAAACACTTGGCTCTATTATTGGACTTGCTCTAATAACTGACATCTTTGGTACTAAAGAACTCTTTTCGAAAATAGAGAACTAAAGTACTCGGTGTTCGGAGCCCTCAGCTCACTCCTCAACAACCTCAGAACACACGAGTAGATTTGCTCAAAAAGAAGGCAGAAGGATATGACGGACCGCCGCCGGCCAGCGTTCCGCGCGTAGAACGATCGCGAGAGATTCTCAGGCTCCCCCGCCGCGGCGCCCTCGTCGAAGTTCTGCACGTACTCTTCGTGCCCGTACTGTTCCTTCACCGACAACCCGCTCTAGCTCATCACCTTCCTCCTCCCCCTCACGATCCGCCTCCACAGCGCCCGCACTAGCCCCATGCCGCCTGGCCGCGTCGCGGGGACGTAGTACACATCACCGCCGAACTCTGCTCCCTCCTTGCCGTTGTCGCCATCGTGGTAGGACCCAACCTTCCCTCCCAAACGCCCGTTCCGGATGCTTCTCGGCGCCCGACCGCCGCAGCCGCCGCACTGCACGACGGTGTTGTGCCGTGACGGTGCGGTGTTGGATTTCGTGTCGGCGGTTCGCGAGCTGCACACAAGCCAATCGTGGGGTGCGGCGAATTTTTTTTTGCTTTTTAGCCCAAAATTTAAAAGTTTTTTACATATGGACCCCTGGAGAAAAGATTTGCAAAAATGGACCCCTAGCACGGCGCCAACTCACATGGCGCCCAGGGTACACGGCACGGCGCCATATGCTTTGGCGCCATGAGAGGACACGTAGGATCCACGGTGGCACACCACGGCGTCAAAGCACATGGCGCCGTGCCATTCATGCACGGCGCTAACGGTCGTGGCGCCGTTTCCTGGGACTTAAGACCGAGCAGAGAGCAGCCTCCGCCGCCGCCCCTCTCTCCCCCCTCAAAATCCACCCCCAATCCATCGATTTTTTTCGCGATTTTGCTTCCAAACCGAGCAAGCAAGGTGAGCTCCCTCTCCTCCTTTGATTTGTTGCAGTAGATATGGATTATTTGAGGTACATTTCGTAGGGCAAAAGTTGAAACCCTAGATGAAATTAGTTGGATTTGGCTCGGTTTTAGGTTCGATTCGCAATAGATATGCGTAATGTATTAGCAATAATGTGTATAGATCCGTTTTTAGGTTGAAATTAGTTGGATTAGGGTTTGATTTGGGTAACTAGCTAACCTAGGGTTAGAAACGAGAAAAATTATAAATCTTATTCATTTCACATTTTAGGTTGTCATGGGCTTCACTCGTTTGCCACCTCCATCCGTTGTTCCCGTGCCGATGTGTTATTACGGCGATCCTTGCAAAGTGGAAAGGTCGGATGATCCGGATACATATAGGCAGAGGTACTGGATGTGCGCCAACTGGGCGTTCGATCCGCCACGTGCCGCCGTTGTCCTCGGCAAGATGGTATGTTGTATTGTCGATTCATCGAATTGGTATTAATTCTGTTGGTTTAACGAATGCGTACATTTGCAGGAGCCTCCACCGCTTTGTGATTTTGAGCAGTGGATCGACACCGCGATAGCTGAGGATGATAAAAAATATCTTGACGCCAATAAGAAGTGGGATGAAGAACGAAAGGAGAGGTGGGAAAGGAGAAGAAACAGGAGGAGGCCGCGAGGGAACACCGTGAGGAGGAGCGTAGGAGGGCCGCGGCAAAGCGCAAGGGAGAAAGGCAGAAGAAGCTAGAGAGAGCGCGGCGTGCCAAGGCAGCCCTTGAGCAGTACCCTGATGCTCAGAGGAAGGGGAAGTGGCCTCGATGCACTCAGTAGGTTATTGCTATGTATATTTAATGTTTGATGTATGTGGACGTATGTATTTTCTGAAAATTTATAAACTATGTATGTGGACGTATGCACTCAGTATGTTATTTTGGGCTGTGCTTATTCATTTGGTGAATGCCAATTAGTATTGTTTGTGCGGATGGAACGAAACAACTAGGCCGAGCTTGCAGTTTTATGCAAGTGCTGTACTCACGACGCCAAACACCCTGGCGCCGTATTTAAGTAGCACGACGCCAAACACTCTGGCGCTGAGATATTGAACTACGGCGCGCAAAACTTTAACGCCACATCCTGGCGCCAAAGTTCCTGGCGCCGTTTTTCAATAACTTGGCGCCAGAGTGTTTGGCTCCGTGCTACGAAAACCTACAAAAAAACAGCAAAGAGCTGTCTGTTTCTGCATATACAAAACACATGCACATATGTATATACATACATTCACATATAAAACACATACACATAACTCTAAATAAAGTCTAGATGCATACATTTTACATATATATATCTCAAATCATACATACATACATATATGCACACATACACATATAAAATACACATACACATACATATATGCACACATACATCGTCATGCACACATATAAAATACACATACACATACACACAACTCTCATCATCATGGGTTGGAGGACGCAGTATGGGAATCATCGTGAGCTTGCCGCGGTGCTCTCTGTCGTAGAACTCGTCCACCAGCCGGTACCTTGCCATCCTGTGCATTCAAAATTACGTTAGTGATAAAAATAACAAAATATCTAAAAATTATGCTCTCTAGACCTAACGCTGCTAACCTGAGTGGAACGACGTTGACACGTCCGTGAATTGTGACCCAATAGACCACACATACCGCAGTGTGTCTCTTGTGGGTCCTCAACGAAGGGATTTGCCCTACCCCTCTTGGTGCGACCAGGTATCCGATCCATGTCCATCTTGTACCTTGACCGCTTCCTGCTGCCCCTCTTGTGCCAACGTAACCCCACGTCCGCTATGTACCTGGGACCCGAGTAAAGTGGCCACTCGCTTTCATCACGATATGGCTCGAACCGTGGGGCCCATGTCCTCACCAACGAATCCACGCTGAATAGTCTCGGGATTTTGGTCTCAACATCGACATTCCGGGCCCTACATGCGGTCACCATGTGGGGGCATGGAAAATGGAACTTGTCGGGAACACCGCATGTGCATGTGAAGGATGTAATCACGACCTTATGCTTTCGGGTCTCTCGGAGCTTTCTATTCTCGGTTGTCCCTCCACCCTCAACAACCTCATACGTGCCCGTCACATGGTCAAAACAGTGGTACTCCTGTTCATTGGTTTGCATATTCGCTTTGGTAATGAAGCCATGAGGACGAGGTGGCCAACGTGCATGTGCCTTTAACATGTCTGAGGCTTCCCGATGCCGGTTGACAAACCATGCAACACACTTGTAGAAAGTGAACGCCGCAATTGCGGTAACTGGCAATCCACGTGCCCCCTTAAGCAGCCCGTTGAAGCATTCTGCCATGTTGCTAGTCATGAACCCATACCTCCTTCCCAATGGGTCATGAGCCCTTGACCATTTGTGCACATCCCTCATTAAACCCCTTATCCAATCACGACCCTCGGCATTAGTTTTCGTTTTCAACTCCTCTAACTTCTCATCGAACAGCTTTACCTCCCTCTGGCGACATACCTCCTCGAAAAGTGCAAAGTTGGCCTTCACCCCATCTTTTTTGAACAAGTTCTCTGCAAGGTGCCTTGTGCACCAACGATGATGTACAGGTAAATGTCCTGGTATCACTTCCTTAACGGCGCTCAAGATCCCAGCGTGCTTGTCAGACAACACACATACCTCCCTCTCCGGGCCAACCACATGGATCCGTACAAACCGTAGAAACCAAGCCCAGCTAGATTTGTCCTCCTTCTCCACCAAAGCAAAAGCCAACGGCACAAGCGAGTTGTCCGCATCACAGCCAATAGAAATCAACAACGTTCCCTCATACTTGCCCAACAGGAACGTCCCATCAATTGACAGAACAGGCCTACAATGTTTGAAAGCTTCGACACACTGACCAAAGCACCAGAATGCTCGAAAAAAATCTGTCTTCCATTAACCCATAAATCGGGCTTAGGCACGTACTCATACTGCATTCCTGCATTGGCCACTTTCATTGCGTTCAACATGGCCGGCAAACGCTCATACGCCTCCTCCCAATCACCATAAATCAACTTCAAAGCACGTTGTTACGCCCTCCATGCTTTCCCATACTTGATTGTGTAGTGCCACTTTAGTTTAACGACCTCTATCACTGCTGCCATGCGCATCGTCGGCATGTGCTTTATCATGGGGTACAGGCGGGTTGCAATGAACCGAGAAGTCAACTGACGATGTTTCTGGCTGGGCTCGGAAGACCCACAGCTGTGCGGTCCATCCACAGTTGTAATCTTAAACCTCTCCGTACCCTTCACCTTCCTGGCACAGACTTTCCATGCACACCCTGTGCTCTCACATTTGATGGTGTACCGACGTTTGGCGTATGAGTTCTTAACCCGGTATGGACGGTTGTGCACGATCGAGTACTCTTTCAACCACATCTTCAATACCGACATATCGTCAAAGACATGACCCTTCTGAATTATGATACTAGCCCCAGGCCTAGGTACGTCCCTCTGCATTTGCCCTCCATCCGCGACAGCCCTATGTGCGTTGCTCAGGTCATTATAATCGGACACTAGTGGATCACGGCCAGGAAACATTCTTCTCAACATCTCAATTTCGCTAGACGTCAAACCTGTGACTGGTCTGTCATCATCTGAGTCCACAGCCCTCGCATCCTCATAAGCAGCCTCGTCTCCTGCAAGCTGTACATCCACCCTGTTAGATGCTACACAAACCATGGGTTCCTCAAACACCGTCTCCTCGTCAAATCCACCAACAAAGCGGTCATCGACATCCCCAGAGTCAGCTTCTACCTGAGTCAATGGAACCTCACATACTTGAGCCGAGGATACAACTTGCACCTCGACCTCTTCATGATCTGGTGACCCAACCAACGGTGAGTCATTGGGATCCAATGCAGCCCTAGGAGGTGATTGATCTCTCACCACCCTCTACACAAACAAGTCAGGTGCTCTGACCTCTGAGTCCAAAACAATGGCCACATAGTTATCCCATTCACCGTCGCTGCCAATCGAAACCAATCTCTTTATACGCGGCCCCTTTGACGACCCAACATCAATCAATCCTTGCATAACGACATCACCATGCTCATCTGTCCATCCCAACATCTCTTTCAAGCGATAAATGACCTCACCATACGACGGACGTGAACTAAATAACAATGTGGTCTCTTCCATGCCCTCCAAATCAACACCCCCATTGTCATTTCTCTTCACAGTACCACCATGGTGCAAAGTCACAACCTTATCCATCTATAGCACAACAAACAAACATACCTCAGTCATTACGTACAATAATCAAACCCTAAAAACGGATCTATACACATTATTGCTAATACATTACGCATATCTATTGCGAATCGAACCTAAAACTGAGCCAAATCCAACTAATTTCATCTAGGGTTTCAACTTTTGCCCTACGAAATGTACCTCAAATAATCCATATCTACTTCAACAAATCAAAGGAGGAGAGGGAGCTCACCTTGCTTGCTCGGCTTGGAAGCAAAATCGCGAAGAAAATTGATGGATTAGGGTACCTTGCTTGCTCGGTTTGGAAGCAAAATCGCGAAGAAAATCGATGGATTGGGGTGGATTTTGAGGGGGGAGAGAGGGGCGGCGGCGGAGGCTGCTCTCTGCTCGGTCTGTTCGAACAGAGCACTGAGGGGGTGGTGGGGGGCCGGGGGCTGCGCTCGGTCTTAAGTCCCAGGAAACGGCGCCACGACCGTTAGCGCCGTGCATGAATGGCACGGCGCCATGTGCTTTGGCGCCGTGGTGTGCCACCGTGTCCTCTTACGGCGCCAAAGCATATGGCGCCGTGCCGTGTACCCTGGGCGTCATGCGAGTTGGCGCCGTGCTAGGGGTCCATTTTTGCAAATCTTTTCTCCAGGGGTCTATATGTAAAAAACTTTTAAATTTTGGGCTAAAAAGCAAAAATTTTACGGGTGCGGCTAGGGGTACATGAATAGCCCTGATGGTTTTTTTGCGTTGATTTTTGTCTGTATTTATTAAGAAAATAGCAGACGATAGAGGTCTAAATATATATGATTTTAGGCTTAAAAATCATTCAGATAATTCGTTTTAAAAGACTGTCTTATTTTTTACGTAAGTCAAAAACCAAAAATGAAAAAAAAAAGACATGGCCAATAGAAAGATGGGATAGTTGGATTGGCGCTTTTGGCCGCCGGGTTGTTGCGCGCGTGCTCGGCTGGTGTGGATCAGTCGTCGCTTCACCCGCTTAATGGGCCATGGTTGTTAGACTAATTTAGAACCAGAATCAACGGCTGCTTATTTCAGGAGTTCTGTAGATCAGATTACATGCACGCGGTCTCTCTCAGCCGTTCAGTCGTGAGATTGACAGTTAGTGTTCGAGTGCCCGGCCCCTTGAACAGGAGAAAATGGGCATGGATTTCGCTTCAGAAATTGCTACATGAGTATACGAAAGTATGACACGAATCAATAACTTAGCTTTCATTACCGCATATTACAGCTTGCAATTTCATCGACAGCTCAAAATGAATTTGTACAACCAAAAAGAACCGCGCAGACGGACACGAAACAAGCAGAAAGAAGGCATCGATCGGCCGCTCTCATTCATCCGACAAGGTAAGTGATGACGAGAGCAACGATCATGAGCGCGTAAGCGATGCCCTGATCGACCGCTTTTCCTGAAGAAGAAAAAAAACAGAGCACATACTCAGAAAGCCAGAAGACTCAGAACAGACGGAAAAGAAAACTGAATTTTGCTGAGAAAACTCGACGAGAGAAAAAAAAAAGTACGCGAAAAGGAAGCTCTTAGATATTACCGTCGCTGATCGTCGCTTCCGAGAAGGACGCCGCCGGCGAGCCCTGGCAGAGCAGAGGGTGCAGGAGGACGGCGAGCAGGACGTAGGTGAGGATCATGGCTTGCACCTTGAGCGAACCCATGGAAAGCCCTACACTTTGGATACACCAAAAAGGAATGGTGAGACTAGAGATTTCTCTCTTGGCACTAGGACTGTCTGAATTAGTAGTACTAGATTCTTGTCACCGCAACGTACAGAGTGAGGTAGTGATCTGCTCTGCTGCTAGTGAAGCCATGTGTGCTCGTATATATACAAACGGAGGTAATGGGGGATGGTTTGGCTTTGTTTATTGCTGTCTTGTGTGCCTGTTTTGATCGGTTCAAATGATCGTTATTTGAACGTAATATCTTAATATTCTTAGTTGCCAACATATGATTAGGTATGTAGTACTCGCGTTATTTGAACTCGGGGCATCCGGTGAGTTTTTTGACCTGATCGGGGGAGCGTTGATCGAGACAAACTTGTGCGGCATGGAGCATTAGCGTACACGCTAGATGATACAGTCTCAGTGATTCTTTTGTGTTATAACTTATAAATTTTGGCTTAAATATTTAAATACTGTTTATTCATAAGAGAGAATTTGAAAAGAGATACTTACGTGTGATTTTGATTGACATAGATGAATTCCGTATAATATCTACTACAATCGATTTTTATGTTATGTCCATTTGAAAGTTAATTACTGTAGCATAAACAACATAAACAAAAAATTATACGTATAAAACCCAAAAGAACCCAGCAGAGTGGGATACTAGAGAGGGAACAAGGTCTCAGATTGGTTCTTAGTAGAGTAGTTTACTAGAGAGGGAACAATGTCTCAGATTGGTTCTTTTGAGTTGTGACTTACCGTTTATAGCTTAAAATTTTGATTATGTCTGCTCGTAAGAGAGAATACGGAGAGAGACACTCATGTATGATTTTAGTTGATATAAATGAATTCGATATAATATCTACTACAATTAACTTTTAGACCTGTTCGTTTAAAAGCTAGTTGCTAGCATAAATGAAAAGTCATAAGTATGTTCAAAAGAACCAGCAGAGTCGCCAAAAGAAAATTTTGAGAGACAAAAAAAATTATAAGTATAAAACCCAAAAGAACCTAGCAGAGTGGGATACTAGAGAGGGAACAAGGTCTTAGATTGGTTTTTTTGAGCTGTGACTTACTGTTTATAGCTTAAAATTTTGATTATGTCTATTCGCAAGAGAGAATATGGAGAGAGACACTCGTGTATAATTTTGGTTGACATAAATAAATTTGATATAATATCTACTATAATTAACTTTTAGACATGTTCGTTTAAAGCTATTTGCTAGCATAAATGAAAAGCCATAAGTATGTTCAAAAGAACCCAGCAGAGTCGGCAAAAGAAAATTTTGAGAGACAAAAAATAAAATGTTGCATCAGCCGAAAATCAAACCCGGATCTGCACCGTGGCAGGGTACTATTCTACCACTTACCGATCCTTTTGTAAGGACGAACAATCTCACCGACCAATGACACATGCTACCTTGCCGCGTGTATAGGTTGTGTCTAGTCTAACATCAGGTAACGAACGTGCTTCACTGTAATGTAGCATACTCCATGGTTGTGTAAACAACTAATGAGTAAGATTTGCTCAAATAATTTCAGTTTCTAATTTTTTAACTTCCAGTTTATTTAAACTAAAACCATGTAAAACGTGTTGGCTTTTAAATTTGGTTTATTTTAGTTTTTTCTTTATTCCTTTACCTTTAATTTTTTTATTTTTTAATTGAATAACTTAGAAAAACTAAAATCCACTATAGTACAATTTTAATTAAAAAGTCAATAGCTAAATCTATAAATAAGAAGTTTAAGCTCGTTGGAGTGTGCCTTAATGGCCTCAGTGGACGCCTTGAGTTCGAGAATTGCTTTAGCACACGATCGAGAAATTGAGGTCACGAACCAGCTGAATGAAGCTTGACAAGATCTTCGCGCTCTCACGAATCAAATCCAAAACAATTCCATACTTCTCCCACCACCGGCCGGCTCAAAAGGAATAGACAAACCACGATTCCAAAGTAATACTGCTTGATCTACGATAAGAATCTCCATCATAATCCAAAGAACTAAATAATACAACAGGGACAGCAAGAAGAGATGAATGACATAATCTATTTATCTATCTGATCGTCAAGAGGTGGAGGTTGATGAGGACGGGCAGTACGAGGACGGCGACGAGCACAGCACCGGCGAGGACGGCGATGCAGGTCCACTTGCGGCTGCTCTTCTGGTACTCGCGGGCGGACTCGAGCTCGACGGCGCCGCGGCGCACGAAGGAGCTGGCGTGCGCGACGTGGCTCTGGATGTCGTTGAGCTGGTGGCCCTGCGCCTCGACGAGCGCGGCCATGTCGAGGAACACCTGGTGCAGGTCCAGCAGGCTGCGCTCGATCTCCTTCACGGCGTCGTGCCGCTCCTGGATCTCCGAGATGGTGTCCATCACCTGCCCGCGCCCTTGCTCCTGGATCGCCTTCTGCAGGAACGTCTCGCTCTCCCCTGACGAGATGAGCGCCTCGATCGTGCTGTCCATCGCCTTCTCCCCAGTCACCGTGTAGTACCGCCGCGCCACCGTCTCCTTGTACTCCGCCGCTATCCGCGTCCTCAGCCCCTGCATGCGCCAGTCCGCCGGCCGGCATTCTCTTCGATCAGATGCCGTCCTTTCTGACTCACTCACGGCGAGCGATCAGAAAAATGCAAGGAAGAATTTGCACCTGGAAGTCATCCATGAGGTCCTTGAGCTTCTTGCCGAGGCCGGTGACGACGGAGGAGCGGGTGCGGTCGGTGGAGGAGCCTGGGCCGCAGCCGGGGAGGTTGCGGCTGGCGGAGTTGGCGCGGTCGAGGGCCTCGAGCTTACCCTTGACGGCCTTGGCGCGGCGGAGCACCTGCTCGACATCGGCGTCCATGCGGGCGCGGAGGGACTTGACGGCGCGGGCGTCGTGGGCGGTCTTGCTCTCCTCGTGCGCCGACTGCAGCCGCCGGTAGAGCCCCTCGAGGCCGCGCATGTCCTCCTTGACGCCCTCCACGTCCTCGAAGAACCTGTCGAGGTTGGCGCTCTCGCCCTCGCCGCCGCCGCCGGCCTCCATCTCGTCCAGCGCCGCCTGCTGCTTCAGGTCGGCGTACTTCTTGAACGAGCCCGACGAGAAGAGGTCGTTCATCTTGGAACCGTTGGGATCAAGCAGAGACAGCTGAGCGCCGCGCGACCATGCAAGATCACGCACAGGTGTTGTTGCAAGGGAGCTAATCAAGCTGCACGGCAGCTTGGAGCAATGGCGCCTGTTTTGTCGATGGCCTTCTTAATTTCTTGCGACACCGATCAATGCAGCAACAAGAGTAATTAACAAAATGTCGCGAGTTTTGGAGCAATGGCTTGTTTCTTGGTAATGGAGAGAGAGAGAGAGAGAGAGAGAGAGAGAGAGAGGTGCCAATTGGCGGGGGGAGAAGAAGGCCTTCCTAGAAAAGCTGGCATCCAAGAAACGGAATGGACGTGCAGAGGTAGAAGAAGCCTGCGTCTGTGTGTGTGTGTTGCCGTTGACTTGGTGTATGACGTGTGTCAGTGTGTGTGGCATGCACGGCTCCCGCGGGTGTCTCGCAGGCGACCCAATTGTTTTGGGAAGCTGTTAAAACTGCTATTAACACTGGAGTGTTTTTTTGAATTGAAGTATTTATATTTTTTTATATATGCATTCTCTCTAAAAATATGAGTATTCAAAACTAAAAAAAAAAATTCGAATCCCCTAGACATCTTCTCTAGAAAAAACGAATGATTGTTTGACTTGAAGCACTTAAATTTTTCTTTGGGAAAGTTGATCATATACCCTCCCTTTATTTTGAGAATTCAGGATTTACCCTCCCACCTCAATGACATGTGGGGTCATCATAAGTCACTGACATGTGGGCCAGGAGGGTAAATCCTGAATTTTCATCTAAGAGGAGGGTATATGACGAATAAATCCTTTTTCTTTACATATACATCTTTTTTTTAAAAATATAAATGCTACCTTCTAGACACCTCTACCATTTCGTGGTACCCTCTTGCCTGGTGATAGGCGGTGAATCGCGAAGTGCTTCTTCATGTAGTCATGTGTGAAGTTGTTTCTCAAGTGCGCGCAGTCGCGCGTCGGTCGGTTCCACGGCTAGGTGATGGAATCTACGGCCTTTCGAGGTTTTTTTCGACAGGGAACTGTAGAGGAGGCCCCTACAGCATATATTAATAAATAAAAAAGAAAATATTTACAGAGGTTGGTACGGGGATTTACAACCCTAATGGCATTTTTTCCTTTCATTCCATGTCTATGCACATGGGCTTTCAAGATTCGCATGTCACGATTTGTTCGGTAGTTAGAAAATCGGATACCCTGTCTCTTGAGTTTACTTGTGTAACAGCTCCGAATTGGCTTCCAAATAAATTTTGCATGATTTTTATGGATTTTTAATTTTTTGGTATATGTTTGAAATGTTCCCAAAAGCCTTGCTTGGATTTAAAATTTTAAAATAAATTCATGGCTCAAAAATGAAATTTGAAAAGTTCTAAAAGTCAATGGCGTTGTAGGATTAAGGATAACCGGCTAGAGGTAGTAAATAGGAAGTTTTAAAAATTTTCGCTATTAAGTTCAATAATTTTAATCACAATGAGCGATATGTGAACCTAGCATAAGTCAATTGCAAATTCTCTAAATTTCTATGCCACCACAAGATATGTCTCTACCAAGTACAATTCTAGCTACTCAAAATATGGTAAATTAATTGCTAAAAAGTAAATACGGAAGAGTAAAGATAAGAATTAACCACAATGGAGACACGTGATATTTTCCCATGGCATCGAAAACTTGCCGGTCTTCACTAATCAACGTTCAGGTAAGTCCAAACGAATTGGACCGGCTCTATGAATTAAGTCTAACCATCTCAATTCACTAAGGTTGCTCTTCCTCTGCTCCAGAGATGATGAGCACTAAACCACTTACAATCGATGCCGGGCCTCTTCACAAACTTTTTGAAGAGATCATGGCACAAACTCCTTCCAAACCATTTAGGTGTTGATAAGCACCAAGAGTAATAGATCACAGTGTTTGCTTGAGGAGAAACAAGTGTCAAAATGATCAACAAATGAATCAATGCACTCAAAAATGGTTAATATGAGCAAATGAGTAGAGGAGGGTGCACACAAGGCTCTAGTGTATTCAATGAGGTCTTAGTTGGTTGCCCTTGTTACTACTACAAAAAGGCTAATACTGGACACTTCATCATAGACGGTTGACCAAAACTATCAATATTAAATACAATCACAGACGGTTCTAGTTTAGCGACCGTCTGTGTTACTAGCAGCGGTAAAAACCATCTTTGAACAGGTAATATCACAGACAGTTCATGTTGAAAACCGTCTGTGAAGTATTACAAATGGTTTGTATTAAAAACCGTTTATGATATTTTGCTGCCCCTTTATTCAAACTTTCAAACTGAAGCGGCGTCGTGACCTCTTAACTACTGATCGGTTCCACTACCTAAGTGCCCTTATATATGTTGCCCACATGCCTCCCCAAACACTCCAAACCGAAGTGCCACCTAGCTAGCTCCCCCCAAACTGATCGAAGCGTTGCCTCCCCTAACGACGCTGACTACCTCCCCAAGCTCATCCGCATCTGGTTGTGACGCCATGGTTCACTACGTAAGGCACTCTTATCGTAACAGTGTTTTGTGCGGTGTCACCATCGTGACGCAATGCGGTGACGCTACCGCCGCCAGCCTCGCCTTCATCGCTGGTGATATATCCCCCACATCTCTCTTCCGTGATGCTTGGATATGAAATTATGAACTTGTGACGTTGTACCACTTTACTCCGTGAACTTGCATTTTACTTTCTTGTCTTCCAACTTGTCTCTGTTTGCACCGTAGGTCATTTCCTCCATTTGCTAACAGAATTTGTTGATGTGGTGCACATGACTGCTAACAGACTAGGCGCATACGACCGCGCGCCTACGACCACGACTTACGACCACGACATACCAAAGCAATAAAACAACAGTACCTACAACCAAACAATGAGCCAACAAAGATATGACGTCAATCATAAATAGACCTGATTTGGTTCATCTGCATTCTTTAATTGCGATGTTTTATAGTGCTATTAGAGAATGTTGATGAATTGAAAGGGTCCTATTTATGATATCGTGAGAACGCAACACAGATGGTTATTAACTAGAATCGTTTGTAATAATAGACTATCACAGACGGTTCATAGTAAGAATTGTCTATGAAAAAAGTTATCACAAACAGTTCAAAAATTGTTGTAATGCCCTTAGAGTATTATTGACGCATAAGCACAGAGGGTTCCGGAAACCGTCTGTGGTGATATTTCTGAACCATCTTTGATGAGTTTTTCTGTAGTAGTATGTGTTGTTAAGAGGGTATTTATAACTTCTAACCACAAATTCGATCGTTTGGAACAAATCTTAAAAAAATTCAGTAAGTACGGTACCACCGCCATCTGGGATCAGTACTACCGTACATACTGTTGAACAGTTATTTTTGGTGCAATTAATGTGTCTGAACTAGCCGTTAAACAGGCATTACAGTACTACCACCATCTAGGATCGGTACTATCGCATTGCGTTAGTACCACACCTTGAGATTACTACCATTTTCTAGAGCTTCAAGATTTGACCAAAAACATGCTATCTGAAAAAAACGTCACAGTTATTTTGGGGTTGTGTTTTCAATGGCAACCTACAATTGTTGTAATAAGAATGTCACAGTTATTTTCGTTTAGAAAAGCTGAAAGCTTAACTATTTTCCACATTGATATCGTCCCTGGATGGGATTGGAGAAGCCCTCAGAATCGTGAAGGAGAAAGTGTTGCCTCAAAATAAAACTTGAGCAATTAGAACCGGAAGATACACTCAGAAGCACCAAATACATGTAAAGTTACTTACATTAACCTTAGAGTTTTGTGTTTGTGCCCACATTGATCTCTATGTTGTATGAAACGCTACTTGCAATTCTTATTCCAGAGCACTGAAAAACAACCTGGGCTATTATTTTTCTTGATTAGAAATGTACTGATAATATGATGAAGAACTAGTACTACAACTTTGTGGTAGTATGTAAATGGTAATCATGAAAAAACCATTATAATGATTTGTTCCAGTTTCTTGCATGCATGGAAATGAAATTTGTAGCAATCATCCTTTTTTTTTCAGAACCGAAACTTGGGCTGCTTGTTGGATACGGAACACCACACACCAGCATAAATGGCAACGTATTGTTCAGCTCGTCTCCGGACTCCTGTTCTATTTTGAAGTATTTTCTATCCAGTCAATACCACACACCGAAAAACAAAATCATAACTATTGTGAGTTAATTTCTTGTGGCAACAAAGCACAGTTGTTCCCAGTGAAAAAGAAAATACTCAAACTGCATACTAAAAAGTTACATCTGTTTGCGTTTTTTTAAGGAGATACATCTGTTGCAAACCAGCCAGTATTCAGTTACACTACACACTAGAATGCATCACTCTTGCAATCCACTGATGAAAATTTGTTTTGAGAAAGCAGTCCACTGAATTTGCAAGGCTTGAAAGTTGAAATGGTTCAGTTATGGCCTGTGGGAGTTGGGACATGTAGAGCTAGCAAACCACTCTCACAAACATTGCACCAACTCCATGCAGCTCTTTGCAAGCAAGTAAACAACTCCACAGAAAGCCCGGGAAATCTGTCTCGCGCCCGCATATAAAGCACCAAATCCCGGCTCGCTGCAATGCACCAGAAACCACCAGCTCACCAGGTTTCAATTATCGCTCCAAGAAACACCTCAAGACTAAGCGATGCCGCGCCACCTCGGCCTGCACGGCACGATCGCCACCGCGATGCCGGCGTGCGGCCAGCTTGGCGCGGCGGCGGCGGCGGTCCTGGCCGTGTGCGCGCTGGCGCTGGCTCTGTGCGCGTCGCACTCGGGGCCGGCGTCCGGGCGGCTGCGGCGCGCGCTGGCCAGCGTGAGCCGACGGAGGACGGACCCGGTCATCAGCACCCACCAGGTGCAGCCCGGCGGCGAGGAACCGCCGCCGTGCGTCTGGCAGAAGAACATCCTCATGGGGGAGAAGTGCCAGCTCCCGGACTTCTCCGGCGTGATCAATTACGACTCCGCCGGCAACATCGTCGCGCCCGGCCGTCCTCGCGCCGTGCCGGCGCTCGGCTGGTGATCTAGAGGGCCAGGGGCAACACGTAAGATGTCAGCCATCTTTTAAGAAATCCGTGCGCTCCATTTTCTTTTGGGAGTTTCGGTTCCTCTTTTCCTTGAGAATCTCCGAATATATGTGGCTAAGGTTGCCGCTGGAATTTGTGTTCTAGAGTTTTGGCGTATGTGGAAAGTGTCGCGTGTAAAACCACTAAAAGATATGTAATCAAGGGTTATTTTGTGACGGCGTGACATGTTATGTTGCATTGTAAAATCTATGGGGTTGAAGAAATCTTTACCATTTCTAGTAAGATTTTGCTAGCATGGCTTTAGAAGATGGTAAAAGGATTAAGGGTGCAAATGAAGCAGATAACTTTCGTCTGACCGATCGACCGAAAGTTTGCGGAGCGAATACGGAAGAGATAAATGGGTATCCGGTACTATCTATTTCCGACTGACTTCGAGAAAAAAAATATATAGGATATGATATGGAATAAGTGACATTGTCCGTATATATTTGTATGCCTAGTGATATGAAAAAGTCTGTTGTGACTTTATTTATAAATAAGATAATAAATTTCCATTAGATTTGTTTCCATGAACAACATCGCTATGGAGACACAATTCCTATATATTTACAGAGATTCTTGATAATATACTTTTTATTAGCATGATCATCCATAATCAAATCGATGTTACAAGACCCAGAGATTCCAGGAGGATGATAACGGGTTGTCAATGTAAAGATTGGCTACATATACACTTCATATTTGTGTTGTCACTTGTCACTATAAATTGGTGGTTTTTTTTAAAAAAAAATGAACAGAGAATCCAATATTAATTCCAACGTCACCTTTTGCAGACTACATGCAAAAAGCCAAATGTCTCACCGTGTAATGCCATCACACCCCCACCAGATTTGGGACATTTTGGAAAGGATAAAAATGAAATTTGGGATATTTTCCTGTGAAGTTGAGCAGATTGGACCTTGCTCGGTGGGAAGAAATGTCTCCTCGGCCGCGCCGACCACGCTAAACTCGAAGGGCAAACCCGTCCTTTCACATTCTCGGCCGGCTGGTGGAGCTCTCTCAAACAGGCCCTTAACGTCACCTTCTAGCTCCGACAAGTACTGTTACAGTGTAGGGAGTAGCAGCTTCAGTGTAGCGTCTCTTCTCTTTGTCGCTTCGAGTTCTCCAAGGAAGGAAGGATATGGGTGCGAACCATCTTGAGCAAACCAATGCTCTCTTCAGGGAAAATCTTGTGATCCAGGTGATGTTTCTTGGTCTTCCTTTACTTTTAGTAGTGTTTTGTGTCTATTTGTACGAGCAAAATTATGCATTTTTTTTAAAGGGAAAAAGGCTGGCTCTTTTGTTCTTGCCTGGACAATTCACTGTGAGAGGGTATCATACACCAAGATTCTGTGATAGGAATGCATCTTTTGCGGTCCTATGCCTGTGAAATTAGTGAAAAGAGCTCAAACGTTCATAGGGTCAATCCTAAGTATGTGTTATATATCCTGCAATTCTGAGGAACGATGGATGCAGCTTTTAATTCCAAGATTCAACCATAGCTGAAAATTCTTGTTGCAAAGGCCAGTGTATTATTGCTCATGCCACGATCGATCATCTAGTCATCTTGGTGCTTAATTTCGATTCTTGTGACCTCCCAATCCGCAGAGACGCGCCTGCAAGACGAACTGCTGCCTCATCCTCTTCCCGCTGCTCCTGTGTTCAGTCATCGGACGCCTGCAGATCGCCATCAACCGCGCATCATCGAAGGATGTCCCCACACGTTTCAGTTGCCAGTGTAGCAATGTCATTGTGGGCGAGAACACCATAGGAGGCATGGAATGCCCAGACGAGTGCCCGTCTTCTCGTGCACCCAAATGGCCCCCTGTGCTGCAGATCCCGGTATCGAAAAACGGGGCTGTCGATGACGGCCTCTTCCCGTTCACCGATCTCCCGGATGCGTCCTGCAGAGGCGCGGGGTCCTGCGCAGCGACATTCCTTGTGACTGGCAGCAACCAGCCATTTGTAGGAAGTATGCAGTTCTTTTCAGTGCAGTTACATGGTTGCAGACTTGTAGTAAGTCTTTTTTTGATAGCCTCTGCTCCTTGCAGGTGTGATGGATAACATGTTCCCTGCTCATAATACTTCAGTGAACTTATCGGCTGACATTTCTGCCTTAGCTGATTTTGTTCTGGTAGTTTCCTTGAGTTCTGACCTCTGAATTATCCTTATTATTCGTGCATTTTGTGATGTATCAAAAACTGCAGGCAGATGGGGGGGGGGGGGGGGGGGTGGTAGTTATGCCAAGCTCCTTTCTTCAGAACAAATGCACTCCAAACGTGACTCTTTCTTCTGCATTTCAAGGTGGCAATGAAACTGAGACCCAAGGTAACTTTTTCTCCAAAGTAGGTCAAATGTTGTATTGCTTGCTGAACAATGAACATGAAGGGCTTTGTAGAAAAGCTCACAGTACCATTGGCTTCAGCTATTCTTTATACGGGCAAACATATTTGGCTTATTAAGGTCCTGACGGGCAAAACTGATTAAATGCATGTACAAGCATTCCCTCTGTCACCAGTTCTACTGCATTTTAGTTATTTCTAATGTTTACTGAAACCTGGAATAGATGTCAAATGTACGGAAGGCTTAATGCTCTGGCGTGACAGTTCGTGGCTCATCAATGATGATCTTTATAGAGGTTACTACCAAGGGAATAATAAGAACAAGACAGATGGAATTGCTGCAGGTCATATTTTTCCAACTTACTTTGTGCCCTTAATCAATTCTTCTATTCCACCACTCATTAACATTAAATTCATCTGTTTGCAGCATACGACTTCTTAAGCTCTGATCAGGGGGACTTTAACTTGGTCATCTCATATAACTCAACAAACAAGTTTGATGAATACGAAGCAGAAGTCCCTCTCACTCCTAATCAAGCAGGAGCGTTGATAGCACCTAGATTGGTTCCACGGTTAACTAATATGGTATCTTTTTTCCCAATTGAAAAAAGAATAGTATATTATCTCTCTTTGGCAAATCTTCCTTAATTGCTTAATTGTGTCTTTGCGTCCTTTTAGTTCCCTACAAATTTGTTCAGTGTCACACGCATGTCATTCTCGATTCTTCATTTTACGGATTCAGTTTATGTACTACTCTGCTCGTTGTCAAATTATTTCTGATACCCTTTCATCATTTTTTTTACACTTCATAGAGTTTCAGTTTTGCAGGCCTCAAATGCATACCTTCATTTAAGGGGCAATGGTCTCAAGATGTCATTTGATTTTGTCAAAGAATTGCCTAGAGCAGCTAGACCAATGGGTTCGATTGATCTATCTTCACGAATAGGGCAGCTGCCTTATGTATGGACTATGGAGCTTCTTTTCCCGGTATGACATGTGTTTATGGATTTTTTTTTTTGTTACGGGTTGGCAATGTAACGCCACCTAAACAGAATTGAGTGTACTATAGCGTGAACAGTACCATTCAGTACAGTAGCATGGTACTATTTAGGATATAATATAATCATATCTTCATATTAGAAAAAGTTAGACGTATATCTTTATATTACGAATAGTTAGATGCATATATTTATATTTAGATAGTATAGTTATGATATTATCTTTAATTGATTTGTTGCATTAGATTGTATTAGTTTCCATATTGTTAGGGCTAACCTCATCTATATAAACAGAGAAGCTACACCATTCATAATCAAGCAATAAAACAGCCAACTTCTAAACCAGTTGGTTTTCATATCAGAGCCTCGTAAGGAGGGCGATCTTAGGTCTTCCTGGTCTATCCCCTACCATAACATTTTTATATACCGCCAGTTAATCTGAATAGTCTGGTGTATCTTTTGTGTCACTTTTACAAGCAAAGAAATATGATAGCAAGTTTTTTTTATAAATACTTTAAACATAATGAATTGATACTGCAGGTAATCTTGACCAACCTTGTATACTAGAAACAAAAGAAGCTAAGGATTATGATGAAGATGCATGGTCTTGGAGATTTGCCATATTGGGCTATATCCTATTGCTATTTTCTTCTTCTATCACTGCTTTATGTGCTGTCCTTCATGCTATTTGGTTCTGTTCTTGGTAAGATAATACTTTTGTACAAGGGATGTACTTTATAATCATCCAAATAAACTTTATAAGAATGACTTGAACTTGTTCTGATCACTTACGGATTGACATTTCACCAATTTTGGTTGGTTTTTGGGGCTTAATTATAATATATTTAAACAATGCGCTAATTTTATTTGATACAGAAAGGAGGAGTGTCGTGAAACTGTTATAAATTGGAAGTGGCTTGCTTATACTTTTGTTAGAAATAATTTTGACTTCGAGTCCTAGACGTAGTAGAGTCCGTTTCCGAATATAACTCAAGTTGAAGTTGAGTCCAACTTGAAGTACGAATCGGAATAGGAGTAGGAGAGTTTTATCCCTATATATTGGGGAGACTTATACCCAGTTTTGTAAGCAAGGAAAAGCAAGAGAAAATCAAAGAAAGAGGGGGAGCAAATAAGAGAATAAAGAAATTCAGAAATTTCTTTCTTGTTCTCTCAGATTATTTGCGATGTGCGCGTTTTCTCCTGGATCAAAGTTGTAACAAGTGGTATCAGAGTCTAGGCGAGAAACGAGTTGCTGAAAAAAATCGTCTCGACGATTCCGTTTTGTGCTCGTCTCGAGCGGTGCTCCCGAGGCTTCCGCATGCGCGTCGTACAACTGGAGCAGCAAAAGTCAGCGCCGAGAGAAGCAAAGCAACGCAGCTGTCCCGAAACAACGCAGCAAGGCAGAGGAGATATGTCACCTTTCTGTGTCAAATATGAGTTTAGTAAGTTGTAGTGAGACCGACTGCTTCAATGTTTTAGAATCTTTGCATCTGGATGGACCCATACCAGTTGAGTTGAGTTCCTACATGTAGTTTGCATGTAGAACGCTTCATGTGAAGGCGTGGCTGGTAATTTATAATGTATTGAGACTAAAACTAAAGTGTGTCAAGTCAAGATTAAGGGGGAGATTGTTAGAAATAATCTTGACTTCGAGTTCTAGATGTAGTAGAGTCTGTTTTCGAATATAACTTAAGTTGAAGTTGAGTCCAACTTGAAGTCCGAATCGGAATAGGAGTAGGAGAGTTTTATCCCTATATATTGGGGAGACTTATACCCAGTTTTGTAACCAAGAAAAAGCAAGAGAAAATCAAAGAAAGAGGGGGAGCAAATAAGAAAATAAAGAAATTCAGAAATTTCTTCTGTGTTCTCTCAGATTATTTGTGATGTGCGCGTTTTCTTCTAGATCAAAGTTGTAAAAACTTTTATATCTATTTTCCAGTTTAAGATTCTTCCGACTGAATAACTATGGCATACAGTTTGTGTTCTACTTTGCTTACATGAACTTGCAAATTTCATTTGCATTTCTTATGGCAACATGCTTCTCTAATGTGAGGACAACTACTGGTATGCTTCCATAAGTAGTGTCGATATATTTGTTTCATCAGATAGTATGAAATTATCTACTCCGATTATTTGGCATATCTTGCTGCAGTGACAGGATATTTCTACAAATTTGGGTCCGGCATTTTAGGAGAATTTTATTCAGGCCCTTTGTTGAAGATATTTCCCTCTCAAGTATGTGCACAAGTTTATCTTTGTGGCAGTTGTTAAAGGTATGTGTCTTTTCCCATATATCTAGGGTTTAGGTCCTTATAGTTCTTTTATTATATATATAGCCCTATGGGCTCTTACTGAAATACATCTAAAACATTTTACATTTCCATTCTTCGTCACCCTGTAACATGGTATCAGAGCTCTAGTGCTCGATCCAACCCACCTCCGGTCACTATTTCACTGTGCTACCCCCGGGAGGAGCATCTCCACTCTCAGGGACGGCCATCTCCCGGTCGTCGGCCGTCTCGCACGCGGTCGTCGTCACCACGTCCCACCCTGGGATCTGACCGCCGCGTGTGCCAATGCGCTCGCCGTCGCCACCTTCCGACCGTCGCATCCACGCCCGTAGCCACACCACCAGGATGCCGCATCGCTGGCCCACGCTCGCGTCGATGCTCCGCGCTGTTGCCGCCTTGGCCGATGCTGATGTCCACCGCTCTTGCCACCATCACTCTCTCTGGTTGCCTCCTCCAGCCAGATCTGGCCGGATCTAGCTCCCTCCTGTCTTCACCGCTGCTGGATCTGGCGGTTCCTCTGTCAGGTCGTCATCGCCCGCACTGGATTCGGGCTCCCCGCCACCGAATCCGGCCGCCGCCGCCTTGGATTCGGCCGCGCCTCCTTAGCACTGCCTTGAATCTAGCTACCGCCGCCTCGGCTGGCCTCCTCGCCTGCCTTGGCCCCCGCCACCCGGCCCTCCTGGCCGCTGCCAACTTAGACGCACCGGCACCTCCTCCTGACCGTCACCGTCGCCTCCCCTGGATCCGGGCTCCCCTTTGGCCGCCGCACGCCATTGACACCTCTATGGCTGCTGCATCATCAGAGGACGTGCTCCGCTAGGCACTCGCCAAAAGGCATGCCGCCATGGACGCGTGTGCCGAGGCTTGGTAGCCACCAGCGCCTCCGTGCGTCAGCAACAGAGAAGAGGAGGGAGTTGGGTGAGAGGGAGTGAGGACTGTGGGAGAGATTTATGTGAACTTAACACTATTGGATCTGTGATTTGAGGGCCATGGTATATCTATCTGAGTCTTTTTTTAGTCTTCCATTGTGTCCATCCAAATCCGTAGCTTCTCTCCTTCAGTTCGTCAAAGCCGTGTGAGTCCACAAAATCTGTCAGTCAGTCGGTTGCTTTGCTAGCCACGGTGCATCCTCTCGAATTATTGTAGTCATTTCCTTCCTTTTGCATAGCCTCAGCCGCCGCTCTTTTCTTTAAGTCGCTGCAGATCGTAGAAATGTTCATGATGCTGCCACTTCTCTTTGAGCTGCCATCTCGAGCTTCTAAGGCTGCTGCACTTTTTTTGCACCGTGCCTCTGTTGTGCTTCTTGTGCATTGTGCCACCACTATCTCGGGTTTCGATCTATCATATGTGCCGCTATGCTTCTATTTCCCTCTTCGGCTTGATTTGACAGCCCTCTTTATTTGTGTCACTTCCTGCATCCTCTTTATCGTGTTGCCGCAGTCGACTTTGCAATACTTGCATGATTTTCTGTTCCTGGATTTAGATTTATCCCTGTATATGCCTTTGCTTCTGCCTCTTGAATCGCCATTTGACCCTTTTCGTTTTGCCTGCCGTGGACAGATAAATTTTCTGCATACGTACTTAAACTTTCACCAGAAATCATAAGTTTCATCTTTTCTTTAGCATACAGTACTTCATAAAGTTCACTAAGAGTAAGAGTGTCTCGGCTATATAGAATAGTATATCTAAAAGTTGAGTACGAACTATAAACTATGAATGGAATGATCACAAAAATCAATTTCTTCTAATATTTCTAGATGGAAAGCCATTGATAATAGTATCAACATCAATTTGATCCAACATATCCTTCTCAATGCATAAAGTGGCCAGACCATTTAACTTTTCTTGTGACATTGATACCTTAAATAGTTTTTTAACCTGTCTCCCGTAGATCTAATGGATATCTTTATATAAAAAGAAACTGATGTTATAAAAAAATCCAAGATTTTGTTCTAGATAGTGTAGATGTTGTGTTGGAGAATTAGAGTGGTATTTATCAGATAATCAAGGAACAAAAATTTAGAAAAATGTACCATGTATGCAATGACTATATGAGGGATTTCGAGTAGAACCATTGCAAAGTAAAGAAATTGAAGGTGAATTAGTTGGGAATCGATGAATCGGGCTCTCCTCGTCCATTAATGGCGACAACAGCATAGTTTGTTTTGGAAAAGGGAAGGTTGGAAGAGGAGTAGAGAGGTCAAGGGGCGCAGGCGGTGTGCGTGGTAGATTATATCTAGTGGATGACTCACTCAATATGTTCTCTCTATGACTGTCCATGCTTGGATATTTAGAGAGCGCTCAGCGCTGGATGCACAGCATGGCCGAAATGAGCCATTACTTGACTTTGGCACTTGGCCCAACTAATTATTAATCAACTATGTTCAATATTCAGTACATAGGCTATATCATACATATATACATACATACAAACATACATAGACTAGGGGTCCCTAGCTTTTATGGGCCCTAAGCGGTCACCCCTGCTGCCAAAGCCCAAGGCTGGCCCTGTGGTGACCTAAGGAAGCAGCAAGGTCACAACACAACTCCTCTTCCCCGCCGCCGCCGACGTCATCCACTCCCACTCTAGCATGGTGGTTGGCTACCGATGGACCTGGGAGGCTCAGTTTAGTTGGTACGAGGCATGGTGCTTAATTGAGGAGAGAGAAATTGGATAGGAATAGAGCAGAGAAAAATAATTGGGGGGGGGGGTAGATTGTGAAGAAGATGAGGGCATTTGGTCTTTTCGTATGCGATTTCGGGCAAAGGAAAGAAAGAAAATACCAAATACATGGAGAGTGGTAAATCACAACTATTTCTCTCTTTAGGGTGGCATTTCATCAAGATAAATCTTTTGGGCAGCAAATTCATAAAGAGAGATCTTTAGAGTGGCAAATTATCAATTTTTCCTAATAAGTTATAGCAGGTTAAGCCCCAGATTTCCATTACCAGCATAGCGGAAACAATATTTTTGGTCATCAAGTTAGACCTTCTCAAAACCTTGATACGTGGCAACACTAATCTTGGAGCGTCCCATCATCTCTCTTTCCCATCCCCATCCCCTTCAGTCCACGCCAAGCACCTTCTTGTCAATCTTGGGTGGCACTATTGCTTCGTAGTCTGTACCATCACAAAAGTCATTTGAGTTGAAAAATACTATCGATATGTCTCTAACACATGATCCCAGGGCCATTTGTTAGCCTCATATGTGATGGTATTTTCTAATTTGTATATCTTTGTGATGGTACCGAGCTAATTTTCTCCTATATATAAAAGGTGGAGAGCATATACATTTTTGGGAAAATTTTGTTCTTGCCACCCTTAATCTGCACCATCTTGATTCTGCCATCGAAAATTTGTCTCATATTTGCCGCTTCAAATTTGCGTTACATTTCGTTTTTTTCTACTACTATCAATCTCCGTCAATTGATTGGCACTATTGTGGTATTTGACTTTAATTTTGTTGTCAGGTTTTATTAGAAAGACCAAAATGCCCTCAAGTCTCTTTACTTCCTTGTCATTCTCTCTCTTTCTTCTCTGCAACCTAGCCTAACTCCCACCCTTCTCCCTCTATTTGATGCGCACAAAATCTACTCACTGCAATGCGCCCTCGCCACGCCCACATGCATTCTAGCCGTGCTATGGCCACCACCACAACCACATCGTCACTTGCACCCACTACCTATTCCACCTTTCCTCTCCCTTCTCTAGTCACCTTGCCTAACCGACACCTTCTTCCCTTCCAGCCGCAAATGATTTCCTCCATCGGTAAGACTTGATTTGATTCCTTGCAGATGAAGCCTAGTCCTAGTCCTTACCATCGACCATAGCTACCTCCGAGCACCCTGCATATCAAAGATCGAAAAACTATTTTCAAGCAAGTTCTTCACAACTTAACTCATGTTAGTCTAAACATACTTCAAACATTATGAATGCAATGTCCTAGATCCAAAAACTCAACCTATGACCCAATTCCCAAAATCACTAGAGCCTCTCAGCCAAGACCAGGTCCTAGCTGATCAGACCCACCTGCAGGCCAGAACATCATAGCAACCATCTTTGAAAATTCGGTAAAATGTTATCTAGTTTTTGCTCAAACCTCCATTTGAGGTGACACAAGGTGCAAAAATATCTCTAGACACTTATACACATTAATTAGTTTGGTGCCAATGCCAAAAGCCAATTGGGCTGGTCAAACCGTCTTGGCAAAATGCCTGAGGCACCTTGGCCGGTCTGACCGGCTATCCAAATCGGTCTAATTAGTTCCTCAAATTAGTTAGACCGTCACCTAACCAGCAGCTCTGAGAAACCATAAACTTTCGTAAATGCAAATTTCAACTTGACACGATTGCCAATTGACAATTGTTTAGCACACAAATACTATGAACATTCTCAACATGGTTCTTCATCATGGGCTCCACTTCTTGCTGTTGCCGCTCCTAGTGCAAGGCTATGTCTCAATGACAAACTTGTTGCACCCCATCGCCGGCTACAGCACGCACATGACCATCGCTCTGACGGCTGACACCCGTCAATGTTGCGCGCGCAATAGGGATGGGCCATCTTAGAGCACACGTTCGTTGGCTGGTCAGGGCTTGCCGTCGACTTCACCAAACTCGCCATCCCGGCCAGGTGCCACAATGATCAGCGAGAGGGCCGGAAGAGCGTAGCTGTCTACAACGTCGTGTTGCTGCTCGCCTTACCAATCTAGCGTACCTCCCTCCTGTCGCTACCCCAGCGTCGCCGGTCGGGTTGCCTCGTCGCCGACTCTCGTGCATACCATCGATGGGCGATGTCGTGCGGCACGTTGGTTTCCTTGGCTCGTGTTCCACAGCCCGTACGCGCATATGAGCATAAGTCACCAAAGTGCAGTAGGTTTTCGTCATCGCTCTACACTTTGCACCACCCCTTGGAATCTCCATGTCATTAGATGGATCGTTCCAAACCTCCAACCGTGGCTTCGTCCAGCGTAGTTCTTCTCCTCGCTCTAGGCAGCGGCACACTCTTCGTCTCCCCGCGCGGACGAACAGGAAAAGGTCAGGGCAGCGGCTAGAGATCGGCGAGCTATGCATGTAGCGTCAGCAGAGCATGCAACCATCATGAGCATGCATGCAGCGCCAGCAGCAATCAGCCAGCAAGCATAGCTCCGAACCATCACCTTCTTCAATTGGCATCAAATATGTTCGTGCGGATGTGCTTCTCGACTCTCGATGTGCTCCATGCATGCGGCTTGCTCGCTCCATCAGGATGCCGTTTTTTAGACGATCACGATGCTAAACTGAAAGAACCCAAACCCTAATTAACTCACAACAGTGCAATTAACAGTAATTAAAAAGGAATTAAGAATTATCACAACACATGAATTACGACATCCAATTTCAAAATTTCAAAGAATTGAATTGAAATTAATTATTACAACACTTTTCACAAAAATGTTTCATAAAGAAAAACTAATTTCTAAAATAACAAATTGCATAATTAAAAGCTAAGTCAAGTGGAGCTTTGCGTTCTAGGGCTTTGTCGTCACGTGTAGCCTGTGTTAGGTCTCCAAGCCGGCCCCCACCCATCACTCATTTTTCTTTTGCAATCGAAGAGAAATTTAAAAAATAATCCAAGGGAGAATAAAAAAAAGAGAGAAAGTTAGAACTGCCGTCAGCACCCTCGACCACTAGAGCTAAATAGGGTGGCGTTCATTGAGGTTCTCAGATCGTCCCAAACTGGTCGGTGCTTCTAACCGACAGTAGGCCTCATTATCCGGCATTTAAAATCCAAGGCCCACATTTTCGAACTTGCCTTAGCCCCCAAATAATCCTGAAATGCAAAGCCCACATTTCGGACCTTCGGTCCAAAGTAACAGAGAGCCATGGCACAAGGGAAGATAAGATCGGCGCTACCCAACTGGGCAACAGCCAGGAACCAGCCAGACCCAAGAGGAGGAGGCTGAAACCGCCTCATATATAAGCCTCAAAGCTTGCCATCACATTGCCCACTGCATTGCCATTCCTGGAAACCATTGAAGCCAAACCAGCCGAGAGTTCACAAGCCCACAGGAAGTGCCCAAGCCAACAGAGAACACCAAGAACACCAAGAGTAGCCATGAGCACCCAAGCCCCAAGCTAAGCCCTAGCCCATTCCCATCTTTCTCTGCTCTCGGCCGGAGGCCAGAGAGCCCATTCCACCAAAGCTAGCAACCATCCAGTGAGAAGAGAGGAGTATCGGAGAAGGGGAGGCAGTACGTAGAGGAAGACGAAGGAGAGCAAGGACCATGGGACAAGGAGGTCAACAAGGTGGATCACCACAAGGCGACGACCACCACAAGACGACGCCCCCGACTGCAACAAGTACCTCGACCGCACCTTCATCAATCTATTAGTATCTTAATTAAATAACTTCTTATAGTCAAGCGTTTGCCTGTAATGTAGAAATCGACCAGGCTCAAGCCGAGGTAGCAGGTCAAGTTGTCATTGATTCCAACACTTACCACTACTTAGGTAAGCAAAATTCTTAATCATGCACATAGTTATGTCAAATGTACAAATTATTTATTGTACCATTATGTTATACTTGCATTAGAAAAATGTTTTTGAAAAAGAGCAATTGGATCAGAAAGGTTAAGAGTTAAGGAAGAGAAAAGAAAAAGAGGAGAAAGAGAAAGAGTATGAGTTAATGTCCGTGGTCTAGCTGAGAAGAGCAGCACGAGTGCAGGGGTATGTAAATACGAGGGTAAAGGGGACTTTGAAAAGGCATAGAGAAGAAAGGTGGGACCCCTTTATATATGATTAGAATATAAGGATCTACCAGACTCTCACTCAGATCGGGGATTGTAAATTAAGTGCCAACCATTTTTCTGTCTTGGATAGGCAGAAACTAGTACCCTATTACATTATTCATCCCTCCACATTGGGTAAGTAAATATGCGCAAGTAGAGATAGATGAAACTCAAGACTAGTAACGCCAGTCTAGAAGTGAGTAAGTCCTGAGATACTATATGTGTAGGTGGAGTGTTGGGTCGAGAGCCAGTCCAACCGAACATTATTTGAAGTTAGTAGATCCCGGGTGAGCGACCTGGTACACCAGTGGAAAATAAATGGGCTGAAGATTTGTGCAACATAACTTGGAAAAAGTTTTGTACTTTGAACTTGACCCCACACCAAAGAAAGTGTAGAAAAACCTAGTTATGATGGTTCGGAGTAGCTATGGGTATAGTGGCACAAGCCTACGCAATGATGAATAAAAATTATAAATTCATACTAGTCTTTTGGATTGGAGACTATGGTGATTACTAGGGATTTTTCTTCACCTGAGTGAAAAGTAGAATCTTTCCAAGTTAAAAGATTGAGAATTAATTTGATAATGCTATTTTTGAGAAGTAAAATTTAGAAACTTTAATAACCCAAGAAGAGAGGCATATAGTACATCTTGCTAATATTATGCTTACTGAATACGTCAAGACTCACTCTTGCTATTATTTCCTTTATTAGACCCTGCCCCGTTCGGAGAGTACTCCGATTAGGATGAAGGGACCACAGGCACAGTCGAGCTCATCGGGGAGGAGGATGGTGGTAGAGAGGAGTCGAGGGAGGTGGACCCCTTATACGGTGGTTGGAACGATTAGGCGACCTACGGAGCCGAGCAGGAGAGCTTTAGGGTATTAGTTTGTATCTTTTGCCCTGTTTGTATTTGTAATTAGGACCATAGCCTTCGTGGCAAGTGCTGTAATAATAAATACAATTTCAACATTATTGTTCTACTACGCAACTTTGGTAAAGGCTTATTAAGTTATTATTCGTCGGAACAGTGTTCTACTGATTAGGCAAATAATAATCCGTATGCTTTTATATGATTATCTTTGAGATAATTATATGGAGTGCCACATAAACAAAGATAAATGTGTGAATTTGTATAAATTTTCCTAATTAGACTACAATTGGCTCCATCCTTGTATATCTGCATTTCTATTCAAACTCTGTTGTAGCATATGTCTAAATATGTAATTAGTCTGAGCTATTATAATTAGAATCGGTGGTATAGATCTTTTTCTTTTTCCACCGATTAACGTAATAATTTTTATCTCTTAAGAGCGAACGTAGTGATTTCTTTTTTCTTTGCTTTAATTAGATAATAATAAGTAGCCGGATTTCCCACGCAATTGCGCAAACTAGATACTGCAATATGTATATTTATATCAAAACATAGAGTTATACTTGTACAATTCTTGTTCTTACGATGGACATATAATTGTATTTCCAATAAAACTATAACAACTTTAGTGTTTATATCTGATTAATCAGCATCGTTATAATTTGAACACATCACAATCAACAGTATAGATCTTTCTCTTTTTCTATGATTATCATGGTAATTTCTAACCCTTGAAAGCAATTATGACTTCCTTTTCTCTTATTTTAATAATATAATATAATATAATAGATAGACGATAGCTAGATACATGGATACATTAAGTCTCGACCACGCACGCTTATTCAAGCTGATACTAGCAGCCTGTAACTCTCGAGATATATACATATCTGCATACACAAAGGTGGTGACCGGCCGGCCGGCGACGTATAAAACTATCCTTATTTTTCAAGTGTTGATATTGCGCTCCATGGTCACGTACTCGCATCCACATCCATAAGAAACACTGCATATATAACTCGTCTTGGAAGTTAATTTGGATGGAGATAACTAAGGCTGGCCTTGGCCATCGCAACAGATCGACCCGCAGCACAGACAATGGGGAGGACAGGACGGCGGCCGGGGAGGAGAAGGGACAGGGCCTTTCGGAGCTGCAAGAAGCATGAAAGTCTTGGTAACTATTACAACATTTGACGAGAAACTGCGCGCCTCATCATAAAAAGAGAAGAAGTGTTAATTAAGTAGCAAAGCTAAGATTTGGTCAACGCTATAACTACTACACGGTGCATGCCCTTGTGACATATCACGGGAACTAAAGAAGGCAAGGGACTCACGAGGAGGGGTGACTGGAGGCGGCGGCGGAGGCCAAATGCGCGGCCGTAGCCGCACCGGAGGATCGCGCTGGCAGAAGCAGCCGCTCGTGGTCGCCAGCCAGAGCACCACGGCGAGCTGCACCAGTACCAGAAAACGGCGTCGCAGCAGGGCCATCACGTCTAACACACTACTAGGTCTTGTGCTTGCCCGTGTCGTGTTTGGCTGACGGACGTACGTACATGGTGTGGCAATTTATGGAGGCGAGAAGCTCACTTTTCCCCCCGAGAGTTTCGTTTTAGCCCGAAATCACTTTCGGTTAGCAGGCTGACCACTACTAGTTCACAGTCATTACTATTGCAAGTCAGCTGATGTTGACGAAATGTGACCTTTGTCTCGTCTGTAGTGACCAGAGAACCTATCTGGGGCATCCTAAGTTGTGGTGCATCCTCTTTAAAACACAAAACAAATGGTTATGAATTTTTGTTTAAATTTTGTTGGATAAGTCACGATGTAATCGAACATATTTTATTTTTGGACTTCATTTTCAGCAAGATTTGTCCTTTTTGTTAATCCATGTGTAGATCAAATTTACATTTGAAATTTTGTGGCATGATAGATTGATTTTGTGTAAATATTGTCAAATTTTTTGAAATTTTTCATAACCATTTGCTTTATGTTTTGAAGAGGATACATGGGGATTAACTGCAACTTAGATGCACAAGATATATTCTCGTTCTGAGAAATTTTATCGTGTCACCGTTACACAGATCCGTTTATAAAACAAAGCAATTAAAGGGAGGCACGTGTAAAGTGAGGGAGGCCAGCATGCTGCAAGGAGATCTCTGCTGCAGGGCCCTTCCCGCCATTGCTGCTCTTACTTTTTGCCTCTTCTCATCCCAGATACATTCTTCCTGCCACTGCTGTTCTTAGTCATCCAGCAGCCGGCCTCTTCTCATCCCAGATGCTTTCTTCTCAGCACTTCATCCAGCAGCCGGCAACCCGCCACTTCATCCAGTTGTCGGCAAACCAGCCAGCTCCTCTTCATCATTGCCATCCAGTAGCCCGCCAATCCTCTTCATCTGATCAACAGCAGTGCCGCCAACTCTCTGTCATCCAGCAGTCGTCAAACCAGCCAGCTCCTCTTCATCCAACAAGGCTTCATTAGCAGGTGCATCCATTTTCTACTCTGTGGGGGAGAAAACATTGCAATAATTATACTCTGCATTTACTCAACGGACAAACATTTTAAAACAGCAAGCTGCATGTTTCTCAATCATATATAGTACTTGCAGCTGTTGAATTCAAATCTTAAATTTGTTTTCTCATCCTACTCGTCATGTTTGCTCCTCTTGCAACATATAATAGTTACCATTTGTATGCTACTCAAGCCATTCTCTTCTCTGTGGGGAGAAAACATGGATGAAACAGGAGATGAGTCAGGAGATAGAGCATGGAGCACAGAAGGGATCAAAAACACTGGATTCAAGTAAAAGTCATCTCTTTCTTTCTTGTTCTTACATTTTCATGAATGAACAAAACATGCTAATCTAATCTATTAATTTAGACCTACGGAAACATTCAAGTTGCATCAATCAGATGATCATCATGCAAGCGAGGAATCATTTCCATCTATTTTGGACTTGGAACTTAAGATTGGAACAAAAGTAGCATCAAAAGAAGAGGCCTATGAGCTATACAACCGATATGCTATTAATATGGGTTTCAGTATTAGAAAAGGGAATAAACGAGTTGTGAATGGAGTTATCTGGCAACGAGAATTTCTTTGTTCAAAAGAAGGAGAGAAGAATTCTAACAAGGATGCTCCTGCACAACAGAATCATTTGTCAACAAGAACCAATTGCATGGCCAGAGTTCGGTTTACAATTGCAGATAACATTTAGGAGATTACTCATATCAATGACATGCATAATCATGAGTTTGCAACACAGGAAAAAACGCAATTTGAGATCTGGGAGGAAAGTGTTGGACTCTCATGCTGCTATCATGACATCCATGTACTGTGTTGGCATAAAACCAAATCAGTCATTCAAGTACTTGGCAAGACAAGTTGGAGGTGTGAATAATGTTGGCTTCACAAAGAGGGATTGCTACAATTTCTTACAAACAATTAAGGAAAATATGATTGGAGCAGGGGATGGACAAAGTGTTTATGAACACTTCAAACAGAAACAGATCGAGGATCCATTATTTTTCTATTCAGTCCAAGTGAACCAACATGGTCAGTTGACCAATTTATTTTGGAGGAATGGAAGATCTAAGGTGGACTATGATTTCTTTGAAGATGTAATGGTGTTCGATACAACTTATAGAACAAATAAGTATAATTTGATTTGTGCACCCTTTGTTGGAATTAATCACCATTGGAAGAATATACTATTTGGGTGTGCTTTTCTATCAGATGAAACAACTGAATCCTTCATTTGGCTATTCCAAACATTTCAATTGCCTGATTAGAACATGAATATACCACGATTCAATTGGAACAGAGACGGGGTTGAGTTGACATGTAGATGTCGGAGTAGCTGACGGTGTCGGAGATGTTGTCGGTCTCGTCAGCGGCAGTCAGATCCATCCAGGCGTCGACATCGACGAGGAACTTCTGGCCGAGCTTTTTCTCCTCCTGCTTGACCCCGTGGAAGCCGTGGAACTGCAACCCCCGCAGGATGAGCTTGTCGCCCTTGCCCATCATCGGCTCCTCCTCTCCCAAGTAGTCGGCATGGGGCAGAAGAGATCAAGGCGGAGCGGCGAGGTGGAGTTTGAGGGGTAGCGCAGGGCGGAGTTTGAGGGGTAGCAGCAGCGGCGGCGGTGGCCAATTGGAGGCGAGGAGGAAGAGGAAGAAGAAAGAAGAAATGCAGAGCAGAGGCAGAGAGGATGGACCTACCCATGGGGGCGGACGAGATCGAGGCGGAGCTTGAGGGGCGGAAGAGATCGAGGCGGAGCGGCAAGGTAGAGTTTGAGGGGCAGTGGCAAGGCGGAGTTTGAGAGGTAGCGGTAGCGCCGGCCAGTGGGAGACGAGGAGGAAGAAGAAACCGGGGCAGAATCAGAGATCGGGGCGGAGCGGCGGAAGATATCGAGGCGGGGCGGAGCGGCGGAGCAGATCGGGGCGGGGCGGAGCGGCGGAGATCGAGAGGATGAACCGGCAGAGGCGAGAGGATAAACCTGGCCACGCGGGCGGAAGGGTCCGGATGCCTCGAGGTTGCCTCCCTTCACTTTACACGTGCCTCCTTTTAATTGGTTTGTTGTTTAAATGGGTCTCTGTAATTGTGACACGATAAAATTTCTCCCTCCGTAGAGGTTGCATTATAGAGTATAGACCAAGTCCACCGTGGTCTTGTTAGAGACGTCATTTGGCCTGTGGATTCTTGGATCCTTGAAGCCATGCTTCAGGGTCTAGCTAGGGTTAGTGACGGAGTTAGAAATTAGTGACAAGGTCACCATTTTCTTTGGCCCTATGTGGTGACTTGATTGCCGGGTGTTGCACGGCGGAGGGGATCACGACGGCGCTCCTCCTGTGAAGAGGAATCGGACCTATGCTTCTTTTGCTTTCAAGTAATGTACCTTATGGAGTTATGGTCCTTATCTGTCGGATGTCTATTGGAACATCTGCGCATCTTTCTCCGGTTGTCAAATGGTAGCCAGTGACCATAAATCAGATCAAACTACGCCAAACTAAGTGAAAAGGATAGGGAGAAATAATCGAGCGACGACTGACATCCAAGGTCTGGTCTTCGTCTTGGCGTGAGGAAAACCGTTGTGCTGTCTTCCTCTCTTTGTTGCCAGGACAAAATGTATATGCATGTCTTAACCGAAGCCTTGATAAGATGCCTCTGATAAAACACTTAAAACATTTTGCTTAGAAAAACACTTAAAACACAGTGAATGAACATTCAGGAACAACTAGATGCACGCTAGACGGTTGACAATTAATTTGACATAGCAGCAGGCAACACCAATCTTCAACGGCGGGCAATGGCCAGCAGCCGGCGGCTCATGCAGGCATACGTGGCGGACTGGCGGTTACGATGGAGCCGGTCGGCAAGTAGCTGTTAGTGATATATCTTAGATACTAGTTGGAGACCCGTGCATTACAACGGAGTCATAAAAATAGTGAGACGGAACTTACTGTCTGGCCAACTTCACATATCAAACATTAGAGAGCAAGCGATAGAGATAGAAGAGTGGCCAGAATGCGCGAGGAGATGAGAAAGTGGAGGGAGTGGGTGGTTGTATCCTAAGAGAGAGAGAGAGAGGAGGAGGAGAGAGATGAATGGTCCAGATCAAATCGGGTGACTGTAGAGAGGGGAGAGGAGAACGCACCGACGACTACCAACTCCTCTTTATATAATAGTAGAGATAATTATAAAGAAGATTATACCACTTCTATGTGTTGAGATCTTTAAATAATATATTATTTTATTCTTGAATAAATATCTTTCGTATTCATCAATAAGTATGTGACTTGTTTGTAGAACTCTTTGTTCATGTTTTGATGTTATTTTAAATTATCTCTGATTTTATATCATTATGTGGGATATTTATGATTTACAGATAGCACATGTATTAATTAATCATCATGTTTCATAGATTATGAATATAGGGATATCAAATCAATAATGTGACACATGTTAGAGAATATGATATTGGATTAACCTCACCTTGACACATTGTTGAGATTGTTATATTTTTATGTATCATCAATTGGTCTCAAGTAATAATGATGTATAAATCTTGTACCTGATATCAGCATAGTTTTCTACATGAGTAATAGTACACTTAGGAGTTGCTAAACACTACTCCATAACTGGTTAGTTATAAAGGTAGGTTTTGGGTATGCTATGAAACATGAGGAGGAATATGACCGATCGGATATAGGATTTGTCCTTCCTATATAACAGGAGAGATATCTCTGGTCCCTCGATATGGTCGGATAAAGGAAGTGCATAGCCATGCCACGATGGTTGAAGAGTCGACCATATAAAGTTATCCATCACTATATCGGGAAAAGATTCAACAATCCATGAATAACACATTTCTCACTTAGAGTTCAATTAGGTATCATGAAACATGCAGAGGAATATGACTATGTGAGATCATGTGGAGGTCAACTTCTGTTTGTGATGAGTATTTTACTTTGCTTGTGCTTTATTATCAGTGTTTGAGTTTGATTTTGAGTTATTACAATTATCCTTGTTGCTTTCTGTTGCTGTCGGTATGACCGGCATTAGGGTCGCGGTCATACGAGCCAGGAGCGGTTTGATCGGTCTAGAGCTGGCAGTCATACTAGCGGTGTACCGATAGTCAAATTGTCTTGGAAGCTATGGTATGATAGGCCGGGTGCAGTAGTATCGGCCCATAGTTGGTGATAGCTATTTTCTAGAGAGGTGTGTGCTAAGTTGTGAGGTGTGGTATGACCGGTCGTGTAACAATGGTATGACCACAGTGTGTTGGGTGATCTGATGGGCATGGGTACCACGGTCAGACCGGTCCCATGTTACCGAAGGTGTTCAAGTCAGTTTGGTGCGGTGTGATTGGCCGTTGGTTGGCGGTCATACCGGCCACTATCGAGTTGTTTGAGTTGAGTTGGTTTTTGGGAGTGTGAGTCATGGCGTAGGTCCATATATGTATTATTTTGCTAATGAGAGTTAAGTGCATGTTATTTATGTTCAGAACAGTTGATTGGCCTTTGATGTACAGGCGCTTGGTGATTGTTACAACCAACGGCAAGACCAAGACTAGGGAAGGGATCTTGAGGCCACGGTGTGTCGCATAAATCCAAGTGGAGCATCACCTCAAGTAGAGAAGCACATGAAAAAGACAAGGATCATGAGGAGGCAAATATCTATATATGATGTGCCAAATTGGGCGTTTCAAATGGTCACAGTTGTCGAAGCATACGTATGATCTTGGTGGTAAGTAATTGGGCATCACGAATAGAGTTGTTGGTGTGGTGTGCCATAGAACTCAGGTGCTTCAAGTGGTGATGGCCTCTAAAGAAGGCACACGATCTTGACGATGAGGTATTGGGTATCACATCATCGACATTGCTTCGAGGAGAAGCGTCATGGAGCCCGGTGGGTGGCAATCATGGAAATTATTCAATACCGGTTGGAATGCGGTTTGCGAAACCGCGACGGTGGCCTAAATGGTTTAGGTCATGTCTAGAAGGATGGAGCGTTGTATCGGGTTATTGGAGCCATGGAAGTCATGCTTTGAAAAACGTGCAAGTGTGTGAGTGAAAACCCTGTTTGTGTGCGGGTTATCGGATTTTCCCATTTGTAAGTTGTGCGATCTACTAATGGTTGCTGGTGTTAGGGTTTAGTGTGAGTGGAGAGCTTTCACTATATAAGCTCTTGTGTTAGTCGAGAAGATAGAGAGGATTCTAGGGTTTTGAGAAAGAGTGCTCTAGGGTTAAAGCTCTATCCACCTAAGGGAGTGGCTATAAAACATTACTCTCCAAAGTGGAATGAACATCTAAATGTTGCTCAAGTGAGTTGTGACATAGATCTTTCCTTGTGCTTTTGATTTGCTTAGTTTTCTTGGTTGAATTTCATCTCCTCCTGATCTCTCTTAGTGCCAAGGACGTATAAGAGGTGGAGATATCTATTAGAGATCAGATCTCATCCATCTAGGCACGTTCTAGGGAATGTTCTCTTGTTTGCTCGTTTTTCTTCAAGAGAGAGGTGATTTGGGGGAATTTGCTCTGGTGGGCTATTTGGCTTGACGTCATGCTGTGATCTAGCTTGCTATAATATGTAAGAACTCGTCCAAGGTCATCTAGATTATCTACGACTCATGAGCAAGAGTTGATCAAGGTTTCATCTTTTGCTTGGTTTTGGTGCTATTCTCCTTGTTTTGAATAAAAGTCAAAATTTTAGCATTGATCTTCATGATCCATGATTAAAATAGATTCCTGACATCCTAGGGAGAGCTTATGCTAATTTTCACTGTGTTTGGATTAGTGATTTGAGAGTTAGCTCTTTTCTTAGATCGCGTGTAGTGTTGTTCAATGCACTGCCTCAGCGAGAGGTCATATCGCAGGGACCCAAGCAGTACAACCGCCCTTCCCAGTCAGACCAGTGAAGCAAGCAGTCAAATTAGCCAGTATGGTCAAACTGGTGACACGAGCGATCATACCAACCCCAGATGGTACGACTGCGCCCTGACCGACGGTAGTACCACAGAGATAGTGAAGTTTTGGTTGACTTGTTATCTTTAGTTCTTGGCTTTGATGAGATTGTGAGTTTATGTTTTTACTGCATAGAGTTGAAAATAGGAGGGAGAATATTTTGGAAAGTCATTCACCCTCTTTGACTCGCCATACCCGATTCTACAGACTGGTTGTATATGGGATTTACCCCTCCCATATAATAGGGGAGATATCTTTGGGCCTCTTGATATGGTCAAATAAAGAAAGTGTATGGCCATGCCATGAGTGGTTGAAGAGTTGACCATATAAAGTTATCCATCACTATATCGGGGAAGATTGAATAGTCCATGGATGATATGTTTCTCACCTGGAATTTGATCGGTACCGTGAGACTAAAGAAGAATATGCAAACAGGTTGTTTAGTTCGACTAGATATGGACTAGTCGTGTGGGTATACTGAGTGATCATAAACTTGTCGGACATATCACAAATTGGTTTGCGAACTGGTTTTATGGGGATACGAACTGGTCATAACTAGATACAAACTACTCTTAAGGGGTTCTAAACTGATAGTGGGTGACTAAGACCTGGTTGTAGATTATATTGTATAAGGTTTGTCCACTTTGATTTTTGTGTATATTTGGGGTCGATATGTCCTGCTAGGAACCACTACCGACCAGTGATTAGAAAGGTGTTTTTGGGTCACAACCAAGTATACATGAACCTATAGAGTCACACACTTAATGAGTTGAAACAATAAAAATCTGGATGATAGAATCCAAGTGGGATACAATCTCTACTCGTATTGGATAAGTATCTGGTTGAATGCTATATATAAAGGGTGCATTGGGTTATGGAAAGGGAGATCACATCACCCATCGAAATCCTATCCGTCTCCTTCCAAAGGCTTTGTTGTGTGCGCTGGTGGTAGCACACCGGCACATAGCGTTCCATCCTTGGACATATAGATTTTGGTAGAGACGCTGTTGCGACTGTGGCGCTGATCGGGACAATCAGAGGAGAAGACAATCGGCTTGTGGAGATCGACTACCGCCGCTAGAGGATGATCGGTTTTCGAGGATTACTTTCCAAAGACATTGGACGATCGACTACTTCCACTACGCCGATGCGCGGTACGTTGAACCAGGCTATTTCAACTCTTCTTTCACTGCACTGCATGTCTAGTGGTAATAATCTATGATCTAATACTCGCATGGTTTCCTTGTTTACGCAGTAAAAATTTTAATTTACGCTAATGTAGCCTACCCGTAATCCTTTAGAAGCGGATACGGTCATAGAGGTATGACTCGACAAACACGAGGGTCGTCTCACATACGACGGAGGAGAAGATGGCCATGTCAGCGGAAAAGAAAAAACCCGTCACCAACCGCAAGAGCAACCTCTGGCTGGCATGGTTCACCGTAGAGATGGCCCCCGCCAGGGGCGGACCCACAGGGTATGCCGGGTGGGCCGCGGCATACCCTGGGCCCAGCCAACTTAGTATACTCCGCCGCCGCAGTCCTCCGTCCGCTGTCGCCTTCCTGCCCTCCCGGGCAGCGCCGGAACTCATGGCGCCGCGTCTCCGGACTACCGCACAGCGCGTGCGAGCACAAGCGCAGGCCCCCGCCGCTGGCGCCGTCGTCCTCGGGTGATGCGGCGGTCCCTGCGCCGCGACACGAACCACTCGACCAGGAACCAGTTGGCGGCGTGCGCCACGCCGGCCGCGGCCGCGGCGCAGCACCCGAAGTCGCTGAGCAGGCACGAGTGCCGCCGCGAGGCCTTGCCGTTGCCGGCGGCGCGGAAGCAAGGCCGACGCGGTGACCGCGGCGGCGAGCTCGCGGGCGTTGGCTTGGATGAGGAGGCGGCGCCCGTCGAGCACGGAACGGCGCACGCCGTAGGCGTCCTGGAGGCAATGCTCGAGCTCGCGGAGCGCGTCGACGTGGCCCAGCGACGCCGCGCGCGCACAGTGGTCATCCTTGGCGCGGCGCCGCCGCTGCCGTTGAACTGGATGACGGCGAGCGAGTAGAGCACCTCTCGGTTAGTCCAGTACTCATTAGTCGAGTGCTCAAAAGTAAATCTTGAGTTTTTTTCTGAGATATCCTAGCCAGACTAGCCAGTGAAACTTAGTTTGAAGCTAATTGAACAACTCTATGTTGAAATGCTTCGCAAATAAGGATGTCAGCATGAAACAACCCCTTCAATCCGACAAGCCGTGCCATGGCACTGTCCCGAGACTGACATTGGTTGTTTAGAATTGCAGGATAATTATGTGAGCTTGATATGTGAAAATTGAAACTCATTCGAATTTATTTCTAGTCGTAAACAGCGAGGTTTCCAAATTCATTGTATTGGATTTAGGGCCTGTTTGGGAGAGCTCCACCAGCTCCAGATCCACGAAAAACATCTCCACTCCACGAAATTTTACCCAAACGCTCCAGCTCCGCGAAATCTGGATCCACCAAAATCCTGGATCTGAGGGCCAGATCCATGGATTTCATGGAGCTCCTCAAGGGGTGCTCCACCGTGGAGTTGGGTGATAATTACCCACCAATGTCACTGGTTACACACCCCATCCCACCAAAACCTCAATTTCGTGGATCTGGAGCTGTTGTACAAGCCAAACACTCTATGGGATCCCAGATCTACGGTGGAGCTGCTCCATGGTGGAGCTGCTGCTCCAGATCCACGTTTTCAGTGGTGGAGCTCTTCCAAACAGGCCCTTAATCTCACTGTTTGTTAATACACTAATTATTTTCCATATATGGACTAAAAAGATGTTCCTTCCGGTGTGTGGTGGGTGAAAAAGGAAGAATGTGTTACTGAAAACATACGTGAAGTTGTTTCATTGAATTACATAAGTTATGAAACGTCCTGGTGTTCGGTCATTGCCACCCATCAACTTAACCATCATCATGACAGATTTTCATTCAATTATGGTGCAAATTTTACAATTATTTACCGAATTGGCAAATGGTTTTACCGAATTGCATATGAAAATTTTGGTACAGCATACCCTTTGGTAAAATCCTAGGTCCGCCACTGGCCCCCGCCTGTGCTACCACCTGCCACTGTCAACAGCCTCCTCGTCTTCGGCCAGCAACACCGGGGGCTTGTTTGTGTCTCATTGGCAGGGCGGCCAGAAGAGGAAACGGCGTTGGGCTCCCAGAATTAGTTCTGGGCCGTTCATCCGTCAATGGACGGTACTGATCTGCTAGATAGGATCGCGGATTTTATCTGCCATGGTTGGATCGCGGATCTTATCCCTGATCAAACTCCTTGGTGCTTCTGACCGTTCATTCGACGATGTACGGGATAGATCACTCGAGAGACGTACGCATACAACGCAAATACACGCTTCGTTAGGGACCTATCTGCAACCGTGTCATCCTCCCACCCCACCACCGCTCGGCGGCGGCGGCATGGCGAAGAGCAGCAAGTCGGCGGCGGCCGCGGCCGAGGTGGCGAACTCCACCACCCGTCATCCTCCAACACCCGAGCCGGCCGCGAGGCAGAAGGCAAAGGCGAGGCTGGAGATCGAGGGGTACCCCGTGGAGGGCATCTCCATTGGCGGGCAAGAAACCTGCGTCATCTTCCCGACGCTGAGCCTCGCCTTCGACATCGGCCGCTGCCCGCAGCGTGCCGTCTCTCAGGACTTCCTCTTCATCTCCCACGCCCACCTTGACCACATTGGGGGGCTCCCCATGTACGTGGCCACGCGTGGGCTGTACAAGCTGCGGCCACCCACCATCTTCGTCCCGGCGTACCTCAGGGAGCTCGTGGAGCGGCTGTTCGACGTGCACCGCGCCATGGACCAGTCCGAGCTCAAGCACAACCTCGTTCCCCTAGAGGTTGGAGAGGAGTATGAGCTCAGGAGGGACCTCAAGGTGAGGACTTTCAAGACATACCATGTCATACCCAGCCAGGTGAGTAAACTTGGTTCAGTTCTTGGGATCTTGCATGTTCTTGATCGATTGGTGAGAATTTTTGCAATGACTTGATGGAAATGCGATGTGACATGTCTAGGGGTATGTGATATACTCGGTGAAGCAGAAGCTCAAGCAGGAGTATCTTGGTCTCCCGGGGAGCGAGATCAAGAGGTTGAAGTTATCAGGTGTGGAGGTCTGTCTGTCTTGGTGGATGTCTAGATTAATTAGAAACACAATCTAGTAACAATTGTTGATGTGATATAAGCTTGTAATTTTCCAATTTGTGCTTTAGAAGATTACGAATACTGTGACAACACCTGAGGTTGCTTTTACGGGTGATACAATGTCAGATTTCATCCTTGATCCTGATAATGCGGATGTGCTGAAGGCAAAAATTCTTGTAGTGGAGGTATTGCTTCTTATCGCTTTACAGTGAATGTGTTGTCATTGCTACTATGCAGCTTGACAAAGGGGGAAACTTTTTATTGAAGTTTCTGTATCAGCATATAACCGACTTTCGTTGTATTAACAGTAGCAAGCAAGTGAGCAACCTTTGTCTTCAGGTATTGATAAATTCCACTGCATGCAAGCTGACTACCATTATTTCTAGCACAGAACTTATTGCACCTCGAGGAAAAATAATCAGAACTTATGGTGACACCAGTTAGCAGGAAAGCAATTAGTCGAATCCTCATGCTGTTAGAAGCACCCATTATTTCAAGAACAGAACTTATCGTGATGCCAGTTAGCAGCAATTAGTGGAATCCTGGTGCTGTTAGAAGCACCCGTTATTTCAAGAACAGAACTTATTTATTGCGCCTCAAGAAAAAAAAAACAGAACCTATTGTGACACAAATTAGTAGCAATTGGTGGAATCCTGGAGCTGTTAGAAGCACGTTTCACTTCTCATGCTGAAAGTTTTATTTTGTAGTTCTTTTCCCCTAACCAGTTTTGGTTTATTCCTGTGTTTAATCTAGTGAACTGTGTTTTATAAATTTCAGAGTACTTTTCTTGATCACTCTGTTTCGATTGAGCATGCACGAGAATATGGGCACACACACTTGTTTGAGGTTATTCCAAAGTTACTTAGATTATTTCATGTATGTAAGAACAAAATTTCACCTAGCATTAGTAATAATTCTTACCATTCCGTTTGTGTTTGGCAATGTTTACAGATTGCTAGTCACTCAGACAAGCTTGAAAACAGAGCCATTCTACTAATTCACTTTTCAGCTCGTTATACAACAGAGGTGGGCTGATATCTATCCATTGCTTTGGTACTCTCTTAAAATTCTATGACTAGCTGTTCAAATTTTAGCTGTTGATTCGTGTTCATTTTACTCCTTTTACTTGGCTATTTTATCCCAAATCTCTCATATTTAGGATGCTTTGGTTCCACTTGTTGGTCCTAGCTTTTATTTGAAATTTTGAATCAATTTCACCAGCATGTCAAACTCCGTTTCTGTAATGAAAAGCCCGGGCAACTACTTGTAATGAACAAATATCTGCAGAACAATTAACCATAACTGCTTTTTCAGGAAATTGATGAAGCAATCAGTAGATTGCCGCCATCTTTCCGAAACAGGGTTTATGCATTGAAGGAAGGCATATGAAAAAAGGAACCGGGAAGTCAGCAATAGTCAAGCACTCAAGCTCGCTTTCTTCTCGTCCATCTGAACGATTCGCTATGGGGCGGTTCCCTTTTCTCCTGGATGGGATCCTTCTGTATTTTTTTTTTCACGCTACACATTTGTTCTGTGTTATGGCATTGCAACGGTGTTCTTGACATGTCCCTACCGCTAAATACATCTGACCTTTATGAGATGAATTCTTTTACGGAATTATTCAGTTTGTCTACATGAGATTATAGCATTGCAACGCCGAAAGAAATGCAAATGACCCGTGTTTGCAACTTTCCTTTCTGAACATTAATGTAGAAGTGTGATTTTGACAGTTCACAAACAAGTGGTTACATTCATGTTGAACGTACAACCGGCATACACACACACACACACAGAGTTTCTGGAAATGAAACAATTCCTACTTTCTCTGAAAAAATGTGTAAAGTAATATATGGATTCCAAAAAAATTAACACTAATGTATATCAAATTAATCCAACTATCCTCCTCCTTACCTCTATGCATGCCCTTGTTCTCTACCATCGAGATGTATTCTTCTCGGGTGTGTGTCTAGTAATTATTCGGATGTTTTATTTCAAATAATCATTCAAATTTAAATTTGTGACTCTTAGATAAGATCTAATGGCTCTTATCATTTCCCCTTTCTATATAACCTCTAACCCTAACCCCTGTCCTGACCTCGCCGCACCCACCCCACGCCCTTCGCGTCACCCCCTCCTCTTGCCGGAGCAGCTCTGCGCACATCCCCCCGTCACCCCCGCCCCCTTCTCCACCACCCATGGTCGGTGGCGCCCACACCGCCCTCTACCCTCCCCGCTGTGCCAGCCCCGCTCAACCTAATAATCGGTGCCTTCCACCGTTGCCACTCTCCGGCACCACCCACCACCCTCCTACCCTGCCCGTCGCCCCCACCACCGCCCTAGCCTCCCTCTATGCATGGGGGAACAGTGAACCCTAGGCACAGGATACGGGATTCTCCCCTCGGGTCGCTGAAGAGGAGGAAGAATCGGTCACCGGCGAGGAGAAAGAATGGGTCGCTGAAGAGGAGAAAGAAGTAGTCGTCGGAGAGGAGGAAGAAGGGGTCGCTGGAGAAGAAGGTGGAGGTAGCGGCGCACGAATCTTCGCGCATATCTAAAGGTGAGAATTTAGATTATTGTTTGGAAGAAAACATTCGGATGATGCTTATTAAAACCCTTCTTCTCACATAGAACGAGCATACTTCTGCTTCTATTTCTCTCTTAAATTGCGTGTGCGATCTGGCCGGCGGCGTACGGTGGCTCCTCTGCCTCCTGTATATACCCCGCCCGCGATCAGCAGGGCTTGCCAGGGCGGCAGGAGCGTGCCGGCGAAGCGGGTGAGCCTCCTGACGTAGGAGCCGGGCTTGGGCTTGATCACGTCGCCCTTCCTGAGCTTCCTGGGGATGGCGCCGCCGGACGGCTTGAAGACTGCGCCGTTCATGAACAGGTCGCCCTCCGAGTGCCACACCCAGTTCTTCCACTCCGACTCCGCCGCGTAGTCGCGCTTCGTGATCTTCTCCGATCATACATGGAATCAATGCGCTTCATGCATGCACGAACCGAAATGGATTGGTTGGTTAGTAGCTAGTAAGTATTACCACTTTGGCGGCGATGTTTGGCGGCGCGATGTAGCGGTTGCCCTGCCTGAGGATGGTGGGGTTCTTGCTGCCGCCGATGGCGTACATGAGGCAGTGCGTGTAGCCGTTGTTCACGACCTGGAAGAAGTCCCACCGGCACCGCGGCATCCTCTGCACGAGCCCTCGCCCGAAGTGGCTGAAGGCGAAGATGATCTGCATCACCTGGTCCTGCGGGAACGAGAGAGTCGCTGGCGACGAACAGCATCACGTCGTTGTGGTTGGTGAGGTGGCAGTTGGGATGGTGATCCCCGTGGACGCCTGCACGACGTCGACGAGCCCGTCCTGGCACATGGACATGGAGATGCGGTCGATCCACACGTTGGTGGCGCCGAAGAGGGAAATGCCGTCGCCGTCGGCGCGGGTGAGGGGGCCCTGGTGCCCCGGCGCGTCGTACATGAGGCCGCCGTCGCTGTGCTTGACATCGTGCACACGGGAGGCTGTGGATGATGACGTTGCGCGCGAACTGCACCGTGATGCCGGCGCCGTTGGCGATGTGCACCTGCGCGCCGCGCCCGTCGATGGTCGTCTTGTCGCTGTTGACGAGTAGCTCTCGCGAGAGGCGAATGATCACGGAGCGCGCGAACACGATCCAGAGAGGGTCCGTCCGGGTGGCGCTTGGTTGGTTTTATTATAAGGTTTTTGGTCAAAGAAATTTTTTAATTTACCCTAACTTATTTAAAATAAAAGATTTTATTGTTGTTCGAGGCCCTATTAAGCCACATGCACCTCTAACTATCCGGTGAAACTACTTAGGTCTTCAATGATCAGTACATGTAAGATAACAAGCTAGCTGAAAGCTTAAGATCCATCTACCATTACATTCATATATAACCTCAGTATTATGTCATTTCATCACAGAGCAAGTGAACCCAGTACTTTGTAATTTCCAATCCATGATACTACACAAATATAAGAAATATACCTTGAAATTGCAAAGAGCAAACAACTGACAAACTCACAGTGCTGGTGATACTCAAAATCACCGAGTAGCAATTGAAGAAGGCAAGGCATGCAGGTTGCGCTGTCCCAGAAAACTAAGCACCTCGCCATGCGCGTAAGGAGACGATGGCAATCGGAGATACAATGCCACACTCCTACCTCAGGTAGCCGAAGGTCGGGGTAGATGACGCACAAGACTGACAAGTACTCCGGGCAAGAGCACCCGTGAACACCACATTCAAACCACAAATCATCCCTTTTCAACTTGGCAACACCGAATTCAACCCCTAATAGAAAATCCCCAAAGTTTCTCTGTGACAAATCTCAAGGAAAAAGCACAAGAAACCATACGGGAAAGCCCAGGAGAGGGGAATTGACCTTGCACAGCCATCGACGCTGGAGAAGACCACGGCGAATTGGCTGCCCCAAAGCCCACATCAAGACAAAGCCGAGAGATTTAGGAGATCGGAGAGGAGGAGGAAGTGAACTCACTGCTTCATGTCTTTAAGAGAGGAGAGGGAGGCTGCCTCTTATAGGGAAGCGGGGAGAAGGTGATGGGCTGCAGCCAAACGGTTGGTGCCAAAGCTGTCGGGTCTATGGCGCATCCGGCGTTTGAAGAAGAACGCCGGAGATTGATGAAGCGTTCTCACCTCCCGTAGGAGGCCACGTACATGTATTTATCTTAGCCGGGAATAGCACACGGCGTTGCTTACAGATCGGTGCATATCTCTAGTTTCCTTGTTAAACCGAAGCTAACTCTTCTATCTATAAGCTAAACAATCCTACCTGAACACGGCTCAGGAGACCGAAACCTTCTACCTGTTAGAACAGCAAGTTATACCGAGATATGCACCTGATTTTAGTTACAAGACTTTCCTTTCTAACAGCCCCCTTCAATCACAACTTCCTCAAGTTGAGATTGTGTTTAAATTCTTCAAGTCGTCGTAATGAAAGTGGTTTGGTGAATCCATCTGCAATTTGATCACCTGTTGGAACATATCTGATATCCAATAGTTTCTGATTGACTCTTTCTCTTACAAAGTGATAGTCAACCTCAATGTGCTTGGTTCGCGCATGAAAAATAGGATTTGCTGATAAATATGTGGCTCCTATATTATCACACCATAATCTTGCAGCAGGAGGACTCTTAATATCAAGTTCACGTAGAAGAGTTTGAATCCACATTACCTCAGCTGTAGCATTAGCTAATGACTTATATTCTGCTTCAGTACTTGACCTAGAAACTGTTGCTTGTTTTCGAGCACTCCATGACACAAGGTTTGTTCCTAAGAATATGACAAATCCGCCAGTTGATCTTCTGTCATCAGGACAGCCTGCCCAATCTGCATCTGAGAAAGCACTAACAAGCATAGACATGGATCTATTAATGTGTAGTCCAACCCCTATAGTACGTTTTAGATATCTCAGAATTCTTTTGACAACTGTCCAATGCAGATCAGTGGGTGAGTGTAAATATTGACAGACTTTATTTACTGGAAAAGCAATATCTGGTCTAGTCAATGTTAAATACTGTAAGGCACCAACAATACTCCTATATCTTGTAGAATCTTCAGGACCAAGTGATTTACCTTGAGCTGACAATTTTTCAGATGTGGACATAGGTGTATTCATGGGCTTAGAACTTGTCATATTGACCTTTTTGAGTAAATCTGAAGTATATTTCTCTTGTGTCAAAAGAATGCCTTCTTGTGTCCTTTTTACTTCAATCCCTAGAAAATAATGGAGATCACCTAAATCCTTGAGTGCAAACTCAGTTTGTAATGCCCGTAGAAGGCCCACTGTTGTGTCTGTGGAAGAACTTGCAACAATTATATCATCAACATATATAAGCATGAATATGATGATATCTCCCTTATTGAAATAGAACAATGAAGTGTCAGCTTTGGATGGATGAAAACCAAGACTCTGCAGTTTTTCACTAAGCCTCGAATACCAGGCTCGAGGGGCTTGTTTAATCCATATAGTGACTTATCCAGTTTGCAGACATGACTTTGCATTACCTTATCCTCATACCCAGGAGGTTGTTTCATATACACATCTTCCTCTAGAACATCATGAAGAAACGCGTTCTGCACATCTAGTTGGCGAAGACTCCACCCTCTCGAGACAGCAATGGACAGAACAAGTCTAATAGTGGCTGCTTTGACAACAGGACTAAACGTGTCTTCATAATCAATACCATATCTCTGCTTAAATCCTTTAGCTACCAATCTAGCTTTATATCTGTCTATTGAGCCATCTGCTTTTCTTTTAATTTTGTAGACCCATTTGCAGTCAATTATGTTCATGCCTTGTTTTGCAGGTACTAAATGCCAAGTGTTATTTTTCATTAAAGCTGAATATTCTACATCCATTGCATCCTTCCAATTCTTATTACTGAGAGCTTCTTGTAAACATTGAGGTTCACCCGTTGAGGAGAGAAATCCATACCTAATTCTTCCATCGGTAACGACTTTGGTTTGACAATGCCTCTCTGCAACCGAGTGAACGGTCGACGCTGCCCAGCTGGATGCCCTGAAGACTCCACTGCATTTGGTAATTCGTACGCAAATTCCGACACCGCTGGAGCCAGATTTCTAGACACAGGGTAGCCGACCGCAGGAGAAGTAGCTTCGGACAGGTCTGCAGCAATAGAGACATCAGCGCCATTATTAGCGGCGGGAAAGAACATCTCGGAGTCACTGTGCTGCACAGAGCCGCCATGATTGCTCTGCGCGGAGCCATTGTGTTGCACAGGGTTGTCATAACTGTTGGCGCTGGAGAACCCACGGGAGTATTTTCCTCGGTACGGCCCCCATGCACGCCATGCACGTTGCCACTTTGCACATTATTCTGCTGAGTTCCAGAGCCAGGGCCAACAATATTTCCTGCAATTTCTTCTGTAACATTTTCTGCAAGATGATTAGTGGAATTATTTGGGTCATCAACAAATTGATCACCTATATGTTCCCCCCTTTGATCAATAGAATTTAATAGGGCCGGTGAAAGGAGACAAATTTCAGATTTAAGTCTAGCTCCAGCATTGGACTGCAGTTTTGAGAAAGGGAAGACCTCTTCATCAAAAACAACATCACGAGAAATATAAACTCTTCCAGTTGAGATATCTAAACATTTGAAACCCTTGTGCATATTGCTATATCCAAGGAAGGTACACTGTTTAGAACGGAATTGAAGCTTGTGATTGTTGTAGGGACGAAGGTTTGGCCAGCAGGCACATCCAAAAATATGAAGTAAAGAGTAGTTTGGTTTGGTTTGAAAGAGTCGTTCCAAGGGCGTAGATTGAATGACTTTGCTAGGAACTCTATTGATTAAATATGTGGCTGTAAGAAAAGCTTCGTCCCAGAACTTCAATGGCATGGAGGCATGAGCAAGAAGGGCTAAACCAACTTCTACAATATGACGATGTTTTCTCTCAGCGGAACCATTTTGCTGATGCGTATAGGGACATGAAACTTGATGAGAGATACCAATTTTTCTAAAGAAGGAATTAAGTTTCTCATGTTCTCCACCCCAATCAGTTTGCATGGAGATTATTTTTCTGCCAAACATTCTTTCTACATGATTTTGAAACTCATGAAATTTATGGAAAACCTCATATTTATGTTTGAGAAGATAAATCCAAGTAAATTTACTGAAGTCATCAATAAAGCTAACATAATATTTATTTCTCCCAACTGATTCAGTTGCAGGTCCCCAAACATCAGAGAAAATTAATTCTAAAGGAAAATGAGATACACTTGTTGATTTAGAATAGGGTAATTGATGACTCTTTGCCTATTGACAGGCATCACAAATAGAAGTTTTATTGAAATCTAAGGAACATGGAAGATTATTTTGACTGATGACTTGTTGCACAACTTGTAGAGCTGGGTGTCCTAGTCAATTGTGCCACTTTGATAGAGACGACTTGATGCTACTGTAAACTTGTTTATTTGGCTTAACTGAAGTTGGGTTGAGTGGATAGAGTCCTCCCTCACATCTTCCTCGAAGAAGAATTTTCTTCGTTGCCTGATCCTTAATCAAAAAGAAATTTGGATGAAATTCAAGAAAAGCTTGATTATCAGTAGCTAGACGATGAACAGAAACAAGATTTTTCTTGGCTTTTGGTACATGTAAGATATTGTTAAGTAAAAGATTGCGATGTGGGGTATGAACAATAGTATGACCAATATGCTTAATGCCCATACCTGCACCACTCGCAGTGTGGATTTGATCCGTGCCAGTGTACTTTTCTCGGAGAGCCAACTTGTCAATGTCGCTAGTAATATGATCTGTCGCACCAGTACACTGTAACCAATTAGTATCAACACCATATGAGTTTGTAGCAACAGCAACTGTCTTGTTTTCAGAGGTATAATCTTCATCAAACCGGTGCCAACAATCCAAAGCAGTATGGCCCGGTTTGTCACAAACTTGGCATCGTGGACGGCTGTCATTGCTTGTATTTGATCTGCCGTAGCTATTTCTTCCAGTTCCACAACCTCCACGACCGCCACGTCCATCACGGCCATCGCCACGATTGCGGCCACCGTGACCACGCTGGAAAGCTCCACGCCCACGCCTAGCAGCGTTAACCGAGCTAGCTCCATGGGAACTTCCTTGTAGCAGGTCCATCCTGTTCTCAAAGCTGATTAGCTGAGCATACAATTCACTCACCGTGATTGGTTCCTTCCGCCCCAGAACAGTCGTAACAACTGAGTTATAATCGATGTCGAGGCCATTGAGAATGTAGGAGACGAGTTCTTCATCATCGATTGGTTTGCCGGCTGCCGCCATCTCGTCGCCATAAGCTTTCATCTTGCCGAAGTACTCCGGCATAGACATAGATCCCTTCTGGGTACTTGAGAGAGCCATGCGTGTATTGATAACACGGGCTCGAGTTTGCGACGAAAACATATCTTCTATCGCCTTCCAGACTTCCGCCGCATTCGTCATCGCAGCAACATGAGTGAGGATCTCCCTTGATAAGGTGGAGAAGAGGTAGTCGAGGACCTGCTGATCCAGAGCAAGCCACTTTGCAAACTCTGGATTTGGTTCTTCTGTTGTTTTCTCGCCGGACTTGACGGTGATCATTGTCGCCGGAGCCACCGTGGTTCCATCTAGGAACCCGATGAGTTGAGCGCCTCGCAAGGCTGGTAGCACCTGCGCCTTCCAGAGCATGTGATTGCTCTTGGTTAGTTTCTCTGCAACAGGATGGCCGATTGATGTGCTCAAGACCATGGCTAAGGATGAAGATGTTCCGCTTGCCATAGATGTGTCTCAGAGGAATTGCTCTGATACCATGAAGAAGAACGCCGGAGATTGATGAAGCGTTCTCACCTTCTGTACGAGGCCGCGTACATGTATTTATCTTAGCCAGGAATAGCACACGACGTTGTTTACAGATCGATGCATATCTCTAGTTTCCTTGTTAAACCGAAGCTAACTCTTCTATCTATAAGCTAAACAATCCTACCTAAACACGGCTCAGGAGACCGAAACCTTCTACCTGTTAGAACAGAAAGTTATACCGAGATATGCACCTGATTTTAGTTACAAGACTTTCCTTTCTAACAGCGTTGCCGCCATCCCACAAGACCCGGCCATCCCAAATGAATCGGTCAACGTGAAGCCACACACGAACGGCATATGGACGAAAGCTATAGACCTTATCTCCTCAAGTGTCCCACCGACAGGTGGGACCCCTTCTCATTTTTTCCTTTTACAAATTGCAAAATTCTCAAATTGCCCTCAGAGTCCAACATGACAGAGGATGGAGAGGGAAGGTTCTCAAACTCTAACAGCACTAGGGATATGAGAATTGCTTGTTTCGCTTCGAATCTGCAAGTTGGAATTTCCTGTTCAGAGGAGACACCGAGAGATCGTGTGCAAATCGGCGATGCTCTGAGAGAGTTGCTGGAAATAAGAGACGAGTTTCACTACCATCTCTCCATTGAAGGAGCACCATCGAGCCACTGAAGCATTCGGTGGACTTTCTAGTGCATGACATCCAACAGATGCCATCGTGCTACAACAATCTACTATCTCTACAACAGTACAACTCCTTGCTACCTAGGCTTATTGTATTTTTGTTTTGCTAAGTCAAGTGTGTTGCATTATATTGGATTCTTGGCATACGGGCATGATCACTACTACGAAGTGTGAACCCCTTCTTTGCTATCACCCCCCCCCCCCCCCCCCCCTCCCTCCCTCCCTCCCTCTTAGGAACAGGAGCCACAACCGTGTGGCGCGTGATGACTATGGTTTCGAGTGGTACCGTCTGCCTATGTGACATTGTGCGGGAGGCGGAGAAGGGTGACTAGCTCCGTTGAAAATTGTAGCGGATTATGGTAATCTTGTACGGTGGAGCTACTGTCAGACATTTTTTATATCTGGCTACTTGCATTTTTTGTAAACCACATCGCAAAAGGAGCTTTCTTGTGTTGGGAATAACAGAAAATTAGTTATCGCTGAAAAACAAAGTTTGCTAAACTTTAACAGGAGAGTATTAAATTCTTAGGAATCGACCGAGAAGAGGAAGGAGACGACGACAGAGGAGGGCGAAGCTTGGACTTATAGGTTCTTGGCGGTTGGCCAGCGAAGAAGGAAGTCAAATAAGGGACAAAAGAAGCCATACGCGCTTAAACAAGCCATAAGCTTGATCAAGCTCGCGCTTAAACAAGCCATAAGCGTGATCAAGCTCGCGCTTAAACAAACCATAAGCTTTACCAAACTCGCGCTTAAACAAACCATAAGCTTGATCCTTAAACAAACTATAAGCTTATGGCAGGATCAAGCTTATGGTTTATTTAAGCGCGTATGACTTCTTTTGTCCTTTAAGCTTATGGTTTGTTTAAGCATATATGGCTTCTCTTGTCCCTTCTTTCTGATTCCTGTATGAATCTTAGTAGGTGGAGTATCCTCAGTTACAGGACTGGCCAAGAACTGCATGGCTACCTTGGACCAGATTGCAGGGTCGGCGCCGAACCAGAAGACACCCCTTCAGTAATCATCACAGCTTCCTCTGATCGATTGATTTCTTGTGTGTCATTGTGTTTTGTTCTGGTTCTTGATCCTTGTAAGCGAGCTTGTTCCATTCGCGTGGCACAGCCCGGACAGCGAGCTCGTGGAAAAAAAAACTATCAATTTCAAGTCTGAGTGACAGATGATGAATTACAATCTATAAAACGACCAAAGTATACATATAAGAGCAACATTTTTTAAAAAGTATAAATGTGTAATCTTTAGTGCACCATACGGGTTTTAGGCCTGGTTCCAAACGATTTCTATTTCAGGCTTCTAAAAGAGGTCGGTTTCTTAATTTCACCTTTTTTGCTTTTTGGGTCGTTTTTACCTTTTATTTTTCTTTATTCATTTTGCATTGTCCGTTATGATATATTTTTATTTTTATTCTTTTAAATTTAATTATTCAGAAAAGCTAACAGCCACTATAATACATCTTAAAAACATCTGGCTACTTGCATTTTTTTGTAAACCACATTGCAAAAGGAGCTTTCTTGTGTTGGAAATAACAGAAAATTTGTTATAGTTATCGCTGAAAAACAAAGTTTGCAAAACTTTAGCCTGATCCACCAAGGAGAGTACTAAATTCGTAGGAATCACATTTCCGCGGCTGCTAAAAAAAACGGCAAGAAGTGGATGGAAAATGCTACAATGCTGTCCAGTCTCAGGCTCTCAGCCTAGTTACTTCGGCGTGTCACTCCCAAAAATCTAGTGCCTGAGGTTTTTTCTTGGATTGTATCATATAGCACTAGCACCAATCACCAATCTTGAGACAATCTCAAATAACAATCTAAGAAAGAACCCCTGAGTACTAGATTCTTAGGTCATCCCCGTAGAATTTTCTTCCACTTTGCCACAGGCCCAAATTGCCTAACAGGCCACATGTTGTTGAACCACAAAGCCCTCGCTGGATTTCTAACAAGGTGTTTGGTTGGCTTCGGATAAATTCGTACCGTTACCGGCATGCATAGATCACAAATTCCTTCCTTTAGATATGCAGGTCAGAAATTTCTTATGTGCAGTAATAAGCCACAAACAAAGCCAGCATGATGACGTTAGCAAATATGGGGTATGAACAAATCTGGGGCGTAAGATATACATCATTAGCTATGCTTCAACAACAACAAACCTTTGTCAAATTAACAATAACAACAACAAACCTTTGTCAAATTAACAATAACAACAACAACAAAGACTTTTATCTTGCACGTAGGCTAGAAATGTTTTCCTAATTTCGTTAACCATGCTTCAAAATTAGAAAAACATCGTCCAATATTAATAGGCAATCCGATTACACGACGAGAGGCAGCGTTACTTCATCCGGCAGTGGGTTCAATCTGCAGTTACCGTATGGAAGAGCAGTAACTAAATCAGTGAAAAACGGGGAAAAGAAATTATTTGTGCAAACGGTCAAAAGAAGTGATTTGTGCTGCTATCACCTGTCCTGTTGGAAGAAGACAGAGAAAGCCCCAATCCCAATCGCGGCGGCTATCGCAAAGACGAGCAACGCCATTGGTAGCGTTAGCCCAGCCGTCCCCATGACCACGTACGAGAACGAGAACGTGAGCACCGTGGTGAGCCCCCAGACGGAGGCCTTGAGCCGGTCCCTCTGCGGCGAGCCGGGGAGCGCCTTCTTGTACTGCCTGAGGCAGTAGAACAGCAGCACGAGGTCGATGTAGCTGAAGACGACGAACGCGATGGCTCCTACATCGCGCTCCGAACGGTAGATCGCCATGGCGGAGTTGAAGGTGAGGAAGGCGAAGCCGAGAAGCGTGAGCCAGGGGAAACCATTCTCACCACGAACGGGGGTGCTCCGGCGCGAGCGTTCAGATCCTGGATCCGCCGGATTGTTCGGACGTGGATGCTGCGAAGGCATGGTCTTCGGCGGAGCAAGAGGGAGGAGACGACGAGAGAGGGGCTGCGGAGCTTGGACTTTATAGGTTCTTGCAGGTTCTCTTTCGCTGCAAAGTCAAGCTCCTCTTCTCTCCCATTTTTTTACTGTAGTGAAGACGCACCAGCAGTTTCTGCCACATGGCAAGCACGAATCTTTAAACACGATATGCCCTGTGTGGACTGTGGAGTATCTTCAGTTGCAGGACTGGCCAAGAACTGCGTGGCTACCATGGACCAGATTGCAGGGTCGGCGCCGAACCAGAAGACACCCCTTCAGTAATCATCACAGCTTCCTCTGATCGATTGATTTCTTGTGGTGTCATTGTGTTTTGTTCTGGTTCTTGATCCTTGTAAGCGAGCTTGTTCCATTCGCATGACACAGCCCGGACAGCGAGCTCTTGGAGCTGCTGTGGCAGAACGGGGGCGTCGTGGCGCGGACGCACCAGCGATCCTTCGGCCGCGGCCAGAGCGGCGGCAACCCGGGAACGTACGAGCAGGTACGAGCGGCGTTACCGGGGAGGAGACGGCCGTGTGGTTCCCGGACGGCGACGCACTGGACAGGGACTTGTACTCGCAGCTCTGGCACAGCATCGCCAATGTCGACGGACATTGGGGCAGGGACACGGGCGCGTTCGCGCGGCCGCCGGCGAGGAGCGGCGCCGGGTCGAACCGCACCGGCGAGGTGGTCGATCTTCTGCGGGAGCAACATGGATCACAACCCCTCAAAAACTCTAAATCACCTTGTCTACGAGGAACATGAAGAATGCTAATGCCCTTTTGCTTTAAGTAATCAATTTCTTGTCATGTCGCGCATAGGAAGATCTATGTTAGGTTTCAGTTATGGAATGACTTTCTGGTTGGGAGAAGATGTAGTTCTGGGGGATTGTTTTGACAAAACTTGATAGCACTCTTGTATGAACTATATACCATGTCATCGCTGCGAGTATATTTCTTCCTTTTTTTTTTTTTTGGAACAACTATGTTTCTTCTTGACAGTTGCCTGTATGATAACAGTCTTGGTCTGGCAACGAGAAATTAGGGGCTGGATGCTTTTATTTGTTGCCTTTTTTGTTTATTGACGATGATTTGGGAAATGGAACCGATCCTAATTATTAATCTATAGGTTAGTTGTGTTGCACTTTACCTAGTGATACTGTGTAAAAGAATTATGAATGACTGGGCATTCTTGCTTACAAAAGAATTTGCTGAGGTTGGATGTCAGGATCTCAGAGGTGTGTTGTAAATTACAACAAGAATTGCTGAGATTGCTTACAAAAACAACGGCACACAGGGAGGAGAGAAGTGCACATGACTGTAGAAACTGTGAATGAGTGCTGTAGACTGTACTGCAGCGAATCACTGTACCGCAAGTATTGTTTTGCACCGTAGAAGCGTAATAGAGCAGACGACTTGAGCCGTATTTTCTGATCCAACGGCTCATGACCATCAAAAGTCACAAGCCCTGTACACTTGCAAGAAGATCCAAATCCCGTTTTGTCCATGGAAGCCCTGGTTGTTTTGGTACATGACTAATGATTTTTAGTTATGTTTAATAACTTTTATCTATATTTTTTGAGATGACGGAGACAACGACACGAATAATATATACAGTTTTGGATTCAAAAAGTTATTTAAAATGGCTTCGAAAAACCTTTTGAAAATAGTTACCTTTTGTTTCGGCGGAACCCGAAGTCAAAAACTCATTGAAAAGCAAAAAAACAGGGCCTAGAACTTACATCCCATGAAATTTTCGGAATAACGAATGCACGAAATCCTAAGAAATGACAAATCACACTATTTTTTTTCCTTCAATGCGGCGTCGTTCGAGTTTCAAAAATAAATAAAACCCGTTTACACTAGTGCCGTCCTCTCGAGCCACACACCCCAGCCCTCTGGCTCCGGCCGCCCGGCAAAGCCCAAACCCTCGCCGTCGCCGCCTCTACGAAATCCGCCATGGCCGCCGCGGGCGCTGCGGCCGCGCAGCCGCCGCGGCAGTACAAGCTGGCGCCGCAGAGCGAGCTGCGCGTGGAGGTGCTCCCCGACGCGCCCCTCCGCGCCCGCCTCGTCGCCGGCACGGCGGAGATCTTCGGAACCGAGCTGCCGCCCGAGGGCTGGGTCCCCATCCCTCCCCGGTCCAAGATCGCCGTACGCGCGCCTCCCAATCCCCCGCAGAAACGCGCTCGGCTCGGCTTACTACTACTACCACTCCGTACTGACCTGCCCTTTCTGTTCTTCGATTAGATTTTCACTTGGCACGGCGCGACGCTGGAGCTTGACGGCAGTGGCGGATCCAGGATTTTACCAAAGGGTATGCCGCACCAAAATTTGTATATGCAATTCGGTAAAACCATTTGCCAATTCAGTAAATAATTGTAAAATTTGCACCGTAATTCGGTATACAGACACTAAATAATATGATAAGTCTTAAATCATATGTCCTATCATCTCTACTAGCTTGTTGAACTCGCTAATATCCCTAGATCTGGCCACACGCTGGTAAGTTTCTCGACCAGTTGGTTTCCCATGAAAACAGACCAGAAACTTGGTGCTTATCTAGTTACTGCTACTAAACACTTCTCAATTTAGTGTATGGAATAATCAATCTTCTTAAGATCAATCTGTCTTAAGTGGTCAAAGAAGACTGTCCAGAATTTTGCTGGGTGCCACCATAACCGACTAGAAAACTGTGCTTGCAAACCATTCCAGGAACAAGTTGGCAAGCACCTGTACTACATATCAAGGCAGGGGTTTGGTGGAGGGTTGCCACTCTATGTTTCGGATGCTCCCATATGTAAGTAAATGTACAATCCACTTATGAGTTGAAATAACTTACTAAGAGGATCCATTTGGTTATGAAATTCTGGCCTTGGTCGGTAAAACATCTCAAGGTACCTGCTTTATCTAGCTTACTGAAAATCAGAATTCAACCTGTCTCTCTTAACAGACTCTCTATCAATAAGTTCATCAAATAATCCTCCCAATCAACAATTCAGAAATCAACTCAGAGCCAGCACACACTGGCTAGTTTCTAATGGTGGCTCCAATTCCAATCATTATCTAACTTTAATTTAGATCGTACCATATAAGCCAAATGATTTCTTTAAGAGGGGCAAATGGTAACAGACATGACAGATGTTTTCGGTTGCTTCTAGCCAAAAGAATGCCCACAGAACAACAAAAAAGAACTACAGCTAATTGAACAAGAATTTTTTTTCCGCTGGGCTCACCTTCTCCTTGACGGCCTCCTCCTTGGCGAGCACCTGCTGCCGCCGGCACAAGGCGGCGGGGTCGGCGTCGGCGGCGTCCCCAATCTGTTGCTTCCAATCAAACTGTGACGTGACGACGAGCACGAGCAGGAGGAAGACCAGCACCACCGGCCTCGAATTCATCACCGCATCCCACACCAATCAATCCAGCGACCCTAAATCAAAACCCTTCAGAGAGCCTGCTCACGTTATTACAGCCAAATAATGCGTGCGAGCAAGGATTCAAGAACTCGAACGGGATGGGATCAGAGGGATTGGAGCGGCCAAGAAATCGGAAGGATTAGTGATTACCAAGAAAGCCTCGGATCTCCAATACGGCGGCCGGGAGGAGCAGGCAAGACTGCAGATGTTGGGAGGGGAGAGCTCCGGGAGAGAGGGGATGATGACTGGGGCTCAGGGTATGCCGTGGACCACCCGGCATACCCTGTGGATCCGCCCATGCTTGACGGGGTCAGCGAGAGCGAGTACTCGTCCGACGAGGTGAGGCGGGGTTCCATTTTTCCTCCTCTTCTTCTTTTGTTGTAAATTTGGGGGGTTTGATGTTCTTCAATGTAATGCGGTGGTGAGATAATTCTGTTGTGAGTTGCAGACGCCGATGGTGATTTACGTGAACACGCACGCAATCCTTGACGCTAGGAGGGCAAGGGCAAGGGCTGCGGCAGCGCAGGGGGGTGACTTGGAGGCATCGCAGGTGAGTGCTCTTGTTTTATTTCGTTTGGCACCTTATCATACGACTGTTGCATAGTAACTTGGTCGATAACCTGTAGGAGATGCAAAGCTTGAATGTTTTTGGGTATGCACCTCCTCGTATTTAGCAGATAGCAAGCATATAAAGCAATTAGCTAGCCAGATCGTTACTTGCAAATTTTCGTTGTGCATGGTTGGTTTTAGATTCCTAGAAATGGAGATAGTTATTCTTGATACAGGACCTTGTGCTTATATTTATCTCTAGTTCGTTGGACCGAATTGCTGAATTTTGCTACTCTTGGTGGTTTAGGGACCCAGAGTGATTGTCGTGGGACCAACAGATTCTGGAAAAAGTACTCTGCAAAATGCTCCTTAGCTGGGCTGCCAAACAGGGATGGAAGCCTACATATGTCGATTTAGATATTGGCCAGGGACGATAACCATACGTGGATGCATTTCTGCTACACCCATTGAGAAACCTATAGATATAGTTGATGGGATTCCCTTGGAGATGCCGCTTGCATACTTTTACGGCCATCCAAATCCAAGGTAGCTGCCCAGTTCACTCTCTTGGCGCTTCCTACTCACTGCTTTCTGTATACAAGGCTGTTCTTTTTTTTTTCCATTCTACTGTTTTGAAACCTCAACTATTGCTTTATGTTGCCAACAGTATTAATCCAGATGTCTACAAAGTTCTTATGAAGGAGCTAGCTCAAACATTGGAGAAACAGTTCTCTGGAAATGCTGAAGGTAGGGCAGCGGGAATGGTTATCAATACTATGGGTTGGGTTGAAGGCCTTGGCTATGAGGTAATTGTTTGGTTCAGAAATGTAACTCGCTATTTGGATACACATGTTGATGGCTACTACGGTATGCTAACATGAGCTAATTCACGATTTGTGCTGTGCAGTTACTTCTCAATGCAATCGAAACCTTCAAGGCTAATGTAGTGCTGGTATTGGGACAGGCAAGTGCTACAATTCTATGTTCAATTTTCAATGTTACTAGTTGACATCATAGTGTTAGCTCAGAAGGGATGTGCACATGCTGTAGTCCTGTATATAACTCCCCATTAATTTCATACTCCCTGACTTTGCCATCCAAGCTTACTCTGTAATCTATATTCAGTTTGATGATAGTGTTGACTGTTGAATCTATTTCTAATTCCTCTCTCCGGTTTTTTTACTTGACTTCCTAGAATATGTGATGTCCAACTTTCTAAAGTTTAACCGCCAATAGATTTAAAATTATTTAGATTGGTTATACGAGAATTATATTATTAGATTTGTCATTAAAATACTCTTATAATATTACAACTTTTTTAGTATATGTTAGTGTAAAGTTATAAAAAGTAACGGTCAAAGTCGCATCTCGAAGACCATAAAAAGTCAAAAATGTCAAGTAAAAAAAAACAGAGGGAGCAGTATACATTGTCAAATGTCCCGGGCATCCTAGCATTTTGTCATAGGCTCAAAGTACTGTACTATTTTCCAGGTATTAGCTTAATTCTTGGTATAAAGAACTAGATTTGTTTCCTAAAACATCATTCATAAAGAGGCAATAACATCCAACCAACGGTACTCAGATATCTAAGGTGAGTAAGAATAAGACATTTATTTTGACACCCAAAAAGATTGTTCCTGGGAAACTAGAGACATCTTTGATTAGAAACATGGGCAGCGGTAAGAGCAGTTAATGTCAAGCAGAAACATACTCTGCAAGTAGCCCTCACTAGTAACATGTTTCCTTGTAAAACGCTTATCAACATCAGTAGACTTCATTCACGCATGAATAACACTGTCTGAAGTTTATTTTCATATTTATTTGGAACAGAAGAAAGTCTAGGTCATATATAGGAACCTCAACAGCTGAAAAATAACAAAGATCACTAATGCAATGTCTAATTCTAGCAAAAACAGCTCAAAGAGGTTCTTGCTTGAGTCTGCCAACTGACAGATTTGCCAAATTGTGTATATAATCACAAAAACCTATGGATGCAAAGCTGCAGATATCATAAAAATGAATCAATTATCATTATTAGCTTGTATAGACTTCTCATACTGCTGTACAGTAATGGGAATGCAGGTGCTCTTTTACAGTGTGCTTATTGTTAGTTTTACCTTGACATGTAGAATCATCTGATTTGTCTACTGCAGGAGAAACTCTGGAAGATGTTAAAAGATGCAGTACAAAGTAAGCCCAACATTGATGTTGTAAAACTTCACAAATCAGAGGGTGTTGTCCTGAGAAATTCAAAATATCGTCAAAAGGCTAGAAGCTTCCGAATCAAGGTAAAATTTTTTTCTGAAATTTAGAATGTGGGGCTGTGGATGTTCCTGATTTTGAGATTCAAAGTAGCTCTATTGCTCTAAAATAAGTGCAGTATTATCCATGATTAGTTTATAAGGCTTTGTTTGGTAAATAATGTGAAAAACAAAGTGTTGATGTAAACTTGAATATATGTGCATTGCTGTACAATGTTACTCTCTCCTTTTTGCCCAATTTTCTATTGTTATCCTTCCAATCTTAGTGGGGCATTTATTCAGTTAATGTTTCATCCTTCTATTTTGCTCATGATTTGCTAAAGCTAAACCCTAATACCTTCTTTGCAGGAGTACTTTTATGGGATTACAAATGATCTGGCACCACACTCAAATGTAGTTAACTTCAGTGATGTTTCTGTTTACAAAATCGGTAGTGGTCATCAAGCTCCTCGGTCAGCATTGCCCATTGGTGCAGAGCCTGTGGCAGACCCTACACGGCTTGTTGCTGTTAACATCAGCACAGATATGGTCCACACGGTGCTTGCTGTTTCTTACGCCAAGGAACCTGAAGAAATAATCTCCAGGTAATACCAACTGTCACTCCCCATAATAGTGCTTAGGTGTTACAGTCACCTCCTGCTTATGGGCTAGGGCTATAAGTAAGGCTTGATGCAAAAGTGGCCCAAACTGGAAGTAGATCACAAAAGCTACTCCACCAAACCAATTTGCTCGTGTTACAAGTTTCAAATTGCTGTTAATATTTTCAGCTTCATATGAGCATTGGATTATACTTGGATATAGAAGGTATTGTCAAATTTTTTATTTATTTACTTGGATTGTGGAACAAGCTTTTCAAGTAGTTCAAAATTCAAATGTTCAATCAGTGGCGATTATTATTTCTGTAGGAATGGTCTGTGTACTGTTGTGTTGCTTTGGAAAAAGGTCATATGTAGGAGTGTTGTTCTTTTAGTGTTTGACGTTAGGCATATTGTATGGATTAGAATTTAAAAGTATTACTTTGTGTGGGTGTGTGCGTGTTTTCCCAACTGCCAGGATTATTGTTCGATCCTAGCATTATGACTTCCTTTCAAGTCTTTGTTCCCACTGGGTAAAAACTATAAAACTGCGGGTAATAAACTTTGTTTACCTTTCGGGAGATACATTTACTTACACCAACAATGCAATTCTGTGCAGCAATGTGGCTGGATTCATTCATGTCACAGATGTCGACATCCAAAGGTACACCACCACCAAGAAACCAGCTTTTGCTTGTGTATGGATTAGTTGTTTTTACCTGGGACTAACATTCTCCATTTCAGGAAGAAGCTGACGTACATTGCAACTTGCCCAGGAGATTTGCCAAGCAGGCTGTTAATTGCGAGCTCGTTAACATGGTACGAGGCTTGATCAGTTCAAGGTTGAACATTGTAGTTTGGTGGGCAGTTAACCAGACGGGTGAAAGACATATGTTGTAACGCCGAAATGCACCCATCTCCTGTAACCTGGTATGTGTTCTACATTTTAAGTTTGCAGTATCCTCTGTGCATTGCTAACTGAACGATGTAACGGCAAACTTCACGGGTTCGATATTTTTCTTGGCATAAATCTTTCGACATCTTGTTTAATCGTGTGTTCAGTTGTGTATGCCTTTGTGATGGTGCCCTGGTGCGTGTGCATTTATCTGTCTGTTAAGCACTAAATCGAGAATTCTGAGGTGATGATCGTCCCAGTACAGAGCAACTGGCTTGTCTGAGGTTTCATAATTCATATGCTAATTGGGCCTAGTTAAAGATTTTGTACCTCATGAAGTTGTAAGGTCAAAATCGCAGCCCAAAAACTGTCCTTGAAATAAGTTTACCAGGCTGTATACGAGAAATAAGTTGACCATAAATTTGCAACATCTGTACTGACATACTGACGGACCGTACAGTCTCAAACCACACAGCCATTAATTGAAAACAGTAAAGCACCCAGCTAAAACATCTTTGCCATCTCCTATTGAATATAGGACTCATTACAAGACCACCAACATAAACAAGGGCACATCAGATGGGGGTACTGCAGAAAGCCAGGAGCACCTCCCCATCTATGTGGAATTTATTCGGTCAAGCAGATGATGCTGAGAGCACATCAGGCATGCATCCTGTGAAGACCGAAAAAATATTGATAGGGACGATCCTAATGCAGCTTCCCTTCACACTGTCTACGAATGATACAAAATGGACGTACATCAGAAAAGAAAACAGTGCATGTAACTTTTAACATCTGGTATAAAGGTCGAGAAGCAGCGACAAAATCTCCAAACAAAAGAATTGAGACATTCAGCTCGGGCCCATGGAACCCGTGTCTAAGGACAGAAGATCTACAGACCCCGACGATGTGGAGGAGAGGAGCATCAACACCAGTAAGTTAAAAGGTCAACACCACAATTACAAAAAGTAGTCGGGAGTCTTGCGTGTTGTGTCCGGCTCAATTTGCCGAGGCGCTGGATCAAACTGGAGGAAGTTCTGATCCATGTTTTCCCCAATTTCAAGAATTGCAGCCATGTTACCACAGCGGTAACAGTAGTTTGGTGCACTGAAGACCGTGACAACATTCTTATCCTGCATGACAAAATCACAGGACAGTAATTATTCAACCTTCCTATATGCTAATATCTGAATGTTGCATTTAAAACCCAGCAAACAGGAGTATAAATCTTGCATAATGCAGGAATGCATGAAAAATTTGCAGTCATGACTATTGCTTTAATAACCACAAGGGCTCCTAGGGTTCTTCTACTTCCACACCAAAAAAGGGGATTGGATTTTCCATGAGAACATTCCTTGCGCATGAAAAGGCACTTCCCTTATTTACTAAGTTCTGTAATTTCTTTATGTTGATTTTTTTTTAAATGGATGGGCGGTATTTTGCCCAATTCCCTTGAAGAATGCAGTCCGAAAGAAAGCATTCAAATCCACCTTGTGACCCTGTTTGCAATTTTGGATGCAGAAGGATTGGGCTTATATGTTCCCTCTATTGTGTGCCTGTCTATATTCACCCTTACATATGGCATGGATCTCCATGATATACACCAGTGGACCCGTGATCTGCACCAATTCGACTGGGCCCACACACCACACAAAGGGGAATGCAGACACACATGGAACAAGCAAGTTGCATTTGGGAGGATTAGATATGCGTCGACAGTTAGTCGATTTAGTTCCTTCCACTAGGATTAGATGTCTTTGACAGTTATGGATCTAGTTCCTTCAGAAACTTAGATAAGGGCCTTGGGTATGTTGACAAAAATGAAAAGCCTAATTCAACAGTTTACAATCTAACACAATAAAGAGTAAGAACTAAGAACTCGTATGTGTTCTTAAAATCCTTAAAAGGGTATAAGTATAACTTCTATAACCAAAGAACCAGATACTATCTCAGATTCCGTGCCCCTAAGCATGTAGTTAACGATTGTACTTAGAATCTGTCCGTTAGAAATTCCAACAACATTGAGAAAATGATTATGTTCGGCTTTTTCAGAAGGTATTTTTTCGTGAGTGATTACAATTGTTAATTAGCAGTAAGGACAAATAATTAGAAAAATGCAATGCTGCATTCCGAACACCAACCTGGCACCAATTGTATCCTTCCATTACAAGTTGATGGGCCCTTGAGATGAGAGAGAGGCCATTTGTATGGTTAAACTGTTGTGCAATATCTTGCCCAAATGTATAGCCTGCTCCCCTTGGTGAAATCCCCCACCCACATCGGTCGTCTGGGTCAGACCACAAAAGATCACACATGGGCCCTTCATGAGGAACCTGCAAGCATTTTTGAGAAATTTGTGATGTTAGCTGAGAATAAACAATTGAACAACATAGTCCAATTTCTTCCGCACATGGATAACAAGTTATGAACCCAAGACCTAACATATATCATCGGTAGCCTTCATAAGAACAACAACCTAGATAATCATCTAGCTGTGAAGAAAGGCACAACAGGAATATGTTACAATCACATATAGTTATCAGGTCATGATCCACATTACAAACTGTAGTGTTCTAAACCTCACAAAAAGAAAACTGTAGTGCTCAACCAAAAAAAGTAGATTCAATCTTCACATATCTATTAATTTGCTGCTTCAAGGTACTGAAAAATTCTTGTTACAAAGATTACCACAAATTAGAAAGTATATGCCAGCCACATCATACTTAAACAGTAATTACCTAAATGGCTAATTCTATAAAGAATGATCTGGTCCTCATAGTAAAACAGGCACAATGACAAACTTTAAACTTATTAATTAGAAGAGCAACCGATGGAAATTTTGATGATTGTCAATTTAACAACCTGTTCAGTTAAATTGTGAATTGAGGATCATGGAGGATAGATACAAGACAGCATTCGGTAATAGTTAGGCATAGCCCTCACATGTAGAATCCATGTAATAGAAATGAAAAAAGAGTGCACAAATGCACATCAATATTAAAAATAACCAGTCAAAGGACCTAAACTGATACTGGACTAAACAACAACCTACTCCCAGGAGAATGGCCATTGCTAGGATTGTACCGCCAGACTAATGCAACTTTTCCATTCAAAACAGATCAACTATCGCTACTCAGCAGCTATTTGTTGATGTTTTCCATCAGAAGCCTAATGCTACATGGTTCTCCAAGATCAAATTTTGTTCTGAATTCACGTCTACATGACATAAACCAAATTATAGGTAGATCAATATCACACAATAATTTTCTTTGCCTATACCTAATGGTAAAGATCACCTCCCATGCCTGCCTCTAAATTGCTATGAAGGCCCTTTGAATCCTCTGTACATAAAAAACTAGTATGGCCCTATATAGCTGGTATATGATGTCTACACATAGCTGCAATAGTCCAAAAATCAGCCATATTCTCCAGATATCACAAAATTATCTCTGTTGTACAAGACATGCACAAATCACAATTTTGGGACACTGGAGATGGGAAACAGTAGAAAAACATTAGTTCATCAAGAAAGTGATAACTTTGTTGCCTACCTCTTGTATGCGATCAAGAGCACGGATGTTGTCTAATGTATCTAATGATGGAGAGAGACCACCATGAAGGCAGAATACCTGCAAAATGAGAGTTACCTGCATGTCAGGCATATATTGAGTAAGCCTACATTAGTTCAAACATAATTACTTGAATAACAAACCTGGTTTTCTATAAGAGCTGTGAGAGGCAAATAATCAAACAAGTCAGTAAAGTACTTCCACACATTTGCATTTCCATATTTTCTTAAGCACTCGTCATAGAAGCCATACCTGTAGCAAAATAGTCAATGTCAAGAACTATGTTGCACCATTAAAGGTGTACATGTTGCAAAATAGCTCATGAAAGCCGCATTGTGCACAATTCTATTGTGTGCCATGCAAATATTGTAATGAAGAACATTCTTAGTGGTAATCAGTTCAACCATTCAGAACATTGCATGAAGTAATTTGTGACCATTGACTAAAGTACCCTATGTGTTATGATAAGGCACAAATTTCATGGCAATAAGGTAACCACAGATCTAGCTGGAAATTCTTCTCTAAGCAACCAGATAAAGATGCCTAGACAGTAGGCACAGCAGAAGTATTATAGCTTAGCACACTAAACCAAAACAAGCCAGCTACTTTAGTTCAGCACTTCAGCATAGAAGAAAACTTTATGAACGGGATCTTGCCCAAGTAAATTGGCCAACACATTCAAGCTTCTTATTGGGGTTTGTTACTTTGAAGTGCTAACAACTAGAGTTCCAATAACAAGGCAAGCTGCTTTATAACAAGATAATACTCTTGATGTGGAATAATACATCTCCAGCTTAGTCAATTTAGACAGACAATTGAGCGTCAAAGAGGCTAGAAAATAATGCCAAATGCTTGTCACTTGTTAGTTGTTACTACTGGATAAAGAAGTACTCGATAATGAAATCAGCAATTAGGTGCAGAAAATAAATCCATATCTGAAAGGACATAAACTCACACTTGAGTGATTTGTCTGCTCTCATGATTTCCTCTCAATATTGTAATTCTGTCTCTGAAGCGAACTTTCAAAGCCACTAACAGCGAAACAGTCTCCACTGAATAGTAGCCACGGTCTGCAGCAAGAGCCACATGATAAAAATTTATCCATATTAGGGCAGGAAACATAATAGAGATGCAACTAAAACTACAGATGGAAACAAAAACAGGTATTAAACAATTTATCCGCCCCTCAGCTCAAAAATGATTGGTTTTCCCTTCTATCGTTCCAACAAACAACATAACATATGATATAAGCACATCTAATTGCCAAGAAAATTGTACAACGTCTTTCCATCTTATTACATAAAGATTAGCACACAAATGACAGACCAACACATCGAACAGAGACGCTCCTAAAGCACATTTGCATTTCTCATGTAATTGTCGTCTCCCGGTATCAATTAATGAGAATTTTTATCTTCTCGATAGCTACAACAGCTTATAGAGGTTCTTATGAGACCCGAAAGACAAGGGCTCCGACAAGATCCTTGCAAGCTCGGCCCAAACCCCACAGATAACTAGCACAGGTCATTGACCTCACCAAATCGCATGACAAGAACATAAATAACTACTAGAACCTACACAATCAGCACAAACGTCCCCAGACCACCTCGCAACGAATTCTCCCAAAAATCCTGCCGCGCCAGAACCACCAGCCCGCTCAATTCCATCGCAGAATCTAAAGATTCTTCTTTTTCTCCCGCGCACCAAACCCCACAGATCGACCGAATCAAGCTTCCACACGGTGCGCGCGCGCGCGGCGAGAGAAGGGGAGCCGGGGTGAAGGGAGGACGTACCGACGTAGTCGCCCATGAAGAGGTAGTTGGTGTCGGGCGCGTCGCCGCCGATGCGGAAGAGCTCGATGAGGTCGTAGAACTGGCCGTGGATGTCGCCGCAGACGGTGACGGGGCAGCGCACGGGCTGCACGTTCCACTCCTCCATGAGGATGGCCTTGGCCTGCTCGCAGAGCACCTTGACCTCCGCCTCCGGGAGGTGCTTGCACTCGCGCAGCTGCGCGATCTGCCGGTCCAGATCCCCGTGCGACGGCATCTCGCCGCGTCCCCCAGGGGTAGGGGGTTCCTGTCCCGGCGCGCGCGCTCGCCCGCTCGCCGGCGAGGAGGAGGGACGGGAAGTGTCTAGGCCGGGGACAGGGCTTGCGGGGGATCGGGGGAGGAGGAGGAGCTGGAGCTCATGCCTCCATTTTTTTTCCTCTCTGCTTTGTTTTATACGAAGCGAGATTTTTCTTTTCCTCGAACACTTCCAGGCGTACAGGACGACCAGGTTGGGCTTGCCTGGCTTGGGTTATTCTGCAGTTTGGTGCTTTTGGAAGGGTCAAAATGTAATTAGGTCAGCCAAAGTGACCTGCTCAAAGTAGACTTTAGAAGCATTCTTCTCGGCTGCGGCGTATATTTATGACTACAACTGATATCTTCCGGTTATAATACAAATATTTATGTAAATAAATCAAGTATTAATAAATTATTTTAAAAAATCTATCCTGATAAACTGCTTAAAAAATAATAGAAAAATTATACTATTTATTTGTTCGAAAGAAAATATAAATCATAAATTAAAAAGAAGGATGCCTTTGTATGTGCCTATGTCAGGCGCCATTTCAAGGCCGGGAGCATGAGCTAATTCATGAGTTTGCTTACGATGAAATTCCAAAACAGGTATATTGGTTTTCTAAAATCGTTGTTTTTATCATATTTTATGTAATGCCCCCGTTTCCAGGGGCGCGTACGGATACGGCATTCCGCAACTATTCACGCATGAACAGTTATGGAGTGTCGCGCAAGATTATACCATTGCATGCTTACAATAAAAGTACAACATATATTTCACATATGGAATAACATCCAGTTTTTGACAGCGGGGCGTGCAAGCCCAAAGTAATTACATTACAAAAGACTTCCAGAATCCGCTTGAGCGCGGCGAAGACCTAAAGCCACGAGTCCTCGTCGAAGAAGAGACCCTCCGGGACTTCCTCAACGGGGAGACTTCCACCTTCGTCTTGATCCTCTAAAGAAAGGCAAAAGCAAGCCGTGAGCCAACAACCGACTCAGCAAATCCCAAAGGGATTCTATCTTACTACATGCACGGAACATCAAGGGAAAGGAGTATACTTGGTTTATTACATTTGGTGGATGCAGTGTTATTTGCAAATATTTTGATAAAACGGGCCCAAAACTACTTCTTAAGATCTCAGGGGTTTTCATGAAGAGTTAATTAACCAACCTAAACAAGTTAAAACATTTACAAAACTACTTAAGCTTTGCTGCTGGAATCACCCAAGTGACACAGCTCCGATAACCGGGAGCACGGCGTATTCGGATACCATTTTATTAGACTCTGCAGAGTTGCCCAACTTTACCCACACGCACCCTTAACCCTCATGACTGAGTTAAGGAACCAAGTCTTTTTCGCTGCTCAACCCTTGGTATACACTCCACCCGATAGATAATAATCCCCCACATCCTCGGGCGTCCGCTGGCCATCGCGGAACGCCGGTCCCGAGTTGTGGGGACCTATCGTTGTCTTGCTCCGACTCCCAATGCGGGGTTTCACTTAAGTTGAGCAGGTACTAAACCAGGGTTGACAAGTCAACACCTGTGGTTGAGCGGTTGCTATGACATTTGCTCAGCGTAAGGGTTTCAGTCCTTATATTTTCACATGGTCCGCAACCTTACCAGGCCCGCGACCCAACCTAGGGTGAGCGGTGGGCGAAAGATCCGTCTTGCGGTGCACCACCACCCCCTATCTTCAATCCTAGGGTAAGAGATGGGCGGATAATCCGTCTTGCGGCGCACCACAACCCCCTTACCCTACCTTGTGCACGCCGGCACTCTCCGCTCTAGGGCACGGTGTCCCATACCACCCTACCCTAGAGTCGGGTTTCCTAAATTCTATTGGCCCACAGCCACAACCTTATTAGTGTAAAGACTTTGCATGGTAATAATAACCTACAATTATCTAGATTATCAGATAATTAATTCTAGGGTTTCAAAGGCATGGCTACAATTTAAACATGGCATTTAGCGGTGGTAGGTCTAACTATATTACATGTCATTCTAAACATTTTATTTTATTTTCGAACTAACATTTCAGAACTAGTTCAATGCAAATAACATATTAACATAATTAAACATTATGGGATACAACATGATCAAAGGATTTGGGACTTGCCGTCAATCCGGATGATCTCAGCTAGCTCGAACGAAGAAACACCTGGATCCTCAGCTTGCACTTGAACCACCGGGATCTCCGACTCTAGCGCAAACACATAAAATAATTAAATCCAGCTTGAGCCTAATCAAGCGAGGAAAAATAAACTATTTTAAAAAGGAGTAAAATGCATAAACCCTTCAAATGGAATTTTAGAAATTTATATGGAATGAATTTGTGGAAGTGGAGGCCAAAAATGGGTTCAGGACATTATTTGGAGCAAGGTGGTGAAATTTGGAAATTTTTGGGATTTTCTGTGATTTTTTAGGATTTATTTGGATTTTTCTGGGATTTTAGAAATTGAAAAACTCGGGATAAATCGAATGAACAGTGCGGCCCGGCCGCTTTGCTACCGTGCGGCCCGGCGCACGGATTCGGCCCGCTCGACCGAGCGGCCGACGCGGCCCGTCACGCGCATGCGCGCGGGGAAAGGAGTGGGCTGAGGGGAGCGGCCCACGCCACCGCTCGCCTGCACGGCTCGGATGCGCGACGCGCGGCCCGGGCAAACGTCCAGGATCGGGCGGAGCGAACGGACCAGATGAGGCGAGGGGAGATCGGACGGCCGCGGAGCGGGGAAGGCGGCCGAAGCGGTACGGGCGGATCCAACGGCCGACGTTAGATATTACAGCTGTGATGGACGGGGGAGGAGGAGCCACGTCGCGATGGAGGGATCGTCTTCTACCTCCAGCCGCTACAGCGCCTCCGGGACAGAGCAACGGCGGCGACGGCAGCTCGGGCGCCAGGGGGCTCGCCGGCGGCGACCAAGGGCACCGGCGGGTACCTCTCGGCGAGGTGGTTCCATTTTGGGCGCTTGGGAACTGGGGAGACCAAAGGGGGAGACGGGAGAGGAAAAGGGGAAAGCTCGGTCTCCGGCGATGAAGGAGGTCGCCAGGGCCGATTGGGGTCGATCGGGGGCTGCTACACCATCTGGGGAAGGTGGAGCTCACATGGGAGGTGGCGGCGGGAGCTGGGAAGCTTCGAGGAAGTCTGGCCACGGAGAGGGTGGATCGGCCGGCGGTGAACTTCGACGCCGGGGCTTTTCAAGCGATGACCTGGCTAGAGCAGTTTACCAAGAGGGTCAGCGAGTAGAAGAGATGCTCTGAGCCCAAGTAATTGAGGAGTGGGGAAAAGGAGGGGAAGATCGGCTCACGGGGTCGCCGGCACAGTGGAAGGGCGGCGACGGGGCTCCCAGCAACAGGCCTTCAATCGGCTACACGAGGGTGATCCTGGGAGTGGTAGGGAGAGAATGGAGGGGTTAAAGAGGCTTGAGATGCAAGGGAAACAAGGGGGCGTGCGGGGAACGGGGTGGGGTTTTTATGCCCGGCGGAGGGAGAGGGAATCCGAGGGGGAGAAGGCACGGGCGCGGTGCCGGGAGTCAACAGGAGCAGGTGGGGGTTGCTGAGGCGTCTCCTCCGCGCAGAGATGACGCACGCCTCTGCACAACGTGATGGCGACGCGACGGGAGCAGGTGGTCGGGGCGGCAAGGGCACGGCGAGGCCAGGGGCGGGGGCGGAGCTGGGCGGCGCAGCGCGCAGCGCTAGCGCGCGTGCGCGGGGCGAAGGCGGGGAGGGAGCAGGGGCGCCAGCGGAACGGGGAGGAGGAGTCCATGGCTGGCGCGGGCGCTGGTGCGCGCGAGGGAGGCGAAGGCGGAAAGAGGATGGGCGCCAACGGAGGGGAGCGGCGCCGGCCGAAAAAGGAAAGCGGGTTCTAGGGGAACTTTCCCAAAAGGGAAAGTTTCCAGAATTCACTAAAAAATTCAGCAAAAATTAGGAAATTTCCTGGTTTGAATTTTTGGGGTTTTTCATTTTATTTTTGAAAAGGTCAACATAATCCTAAGTTCAATGTATCAATACACCATCTCGTTAGACCTTTTATATGACAAAAGATGATGCTATGTGTGTGGTACATTTGTCATCTGTTAAATAAAGGAGCAGAGCAGTTCCTCAAATAACACAGGAGTAGAGCTGATGATGACCTCGCCAGAGTGCGATTTGGAAGAAATAGGAAGATAGATCAATGTGCGTGGTCTATTGAGGAATCAAATATCGAAGGAAGTTAAATCAGATAACTAACAAAATTCTTCAGGCACACAATACATTTTGAGTCAGGTGAATTTTTCATTGGTTCCTCCGACGACATAATTATACAGTCAACGCACGGCTCGTTTAGAGTCGCCTTACACGATAGCGAAAGAAAATCTTCTCACGATTTTTCCTTTTAAAACATCTCCAATTATTTTTGAAACGTTTTATTTCCGGTCATAGTCTTTGACTCACAAACTCTCTTAAGATTTGCTATTAATTCTCAAGTAATCTGGATTGCCAATTTTGCCTGAGTTGGTGTCTTATCATTCTTAACCTTCTTGCTTTTTAGTTTAGGACAATTCACCTTAATGTAGTTTTGCTCACTACATTCATAGTATCTAATTTGACCTCATCTCTGTCTTGATCTGATGTTGTTAATTGCCTTGTAAACCATGTTAGAGAAAAGTACAAGCTGTTTTTCTGGAATCTTCTCTAATTGTTTATCTGAAATAGAACATAGTGCAGATAAAAAAATATTAGAGGATTTAGAAGAATTGCCAGCTTACTTATTCACTAAACCCAAAAGAATTAGACTTATTTATTCTGCCAAAACATCAATATCATGTATTTTCATCTTGTAATAAAGATCATTCAAAGTGAGTATTTTCATATTAACAGAATGATTAATAGTAATGATTAACTCATCAAACAGACATATCCAAAGCATTTAAGATTTGACGAGTATTGTCAGAATCAGAATATATGACATCACCAGATTGCAAATCACTAACAATTTTATTGAACCAATCAAAAAGTGTATTCATTGATTCTCCAGGTTTCATCTCAAATTTAGAATACTTTTTTTCAATTGGTTCTGATGAATACTTTTAACAAACTTAGAATCTTCATAATAATCAGGTAGAGTAATCTAAATTTTATTAGTAGATTTAATATGAGCAATTCTAACAAACTTGTTTCTACTTAGACTTTACAACAAAATATTTCTAGTGTTATTATTAGTTTTAACATCAGTAGTATTTTCAGTAGTAACAACAAGAGGCGCTACATATGAATTTTTAACTTTTTGCCAAAAAAACATTATCTTGCGCTTGTAAAAAAGCCCCCATGCATTTTCCCATAGATATAATATGATCCATCAAAAAATAGTGGCTTACCTGAAAAATGATATCGATCTAATACCATTGCAATCTTGCTTTGATACCACTTGTAGAATCGTTGATGTCAATCAGAGAGGGGTGAATTATTGTAATCCGCAGCGGAATCTTGTTTCTTAAATCTACAATCTTTCTAATTGTCCAACCTACCAACAAAGTAAGAACATGAAAACAAAACACAACAAAAGAGAGATAGAAAAAATCATGTTTTTGGTATTGTAGCTACAATGTCTCTGTACTGTAGCTACAATGCTTTTTACTGTAGCAATTAAAACTGGAGATGTGCTTTCGTTGTTTGACGCTGGTGCGTTGGGAAGAAGCATGCGAAAGAAAAAAGAAAACCAAAGACGTCGCTTTCGCCACAATCACATGGCACCAAAACCTTCTGCTTTCTTAGTCTTCATGCATGATGCTTCATCAGGCTTTGTCTTCCATTGGTCCCCGATGTGACGCGCCCATGGGTCTGCTGGTCCTAGACCCGACGAAACCCTGTCTCCCCATGCTGCACATCCAGGCAATGGGACACCTCCCTATATTCATGCAAAAGGAGCAGCCCTCTGCCCCCTTACTTAATGCACGCTCCTGGCATGACATGATTCACCTCGCCTACATGACCTAATGTGCTTGGTTGACACTAGTTCCTATACGCGAATAAACGAAAATAAAGGTGCTAAGAGAACAGATTGATTCGTGCACCACCTTTTTTAGATCTATTTTTTATTGCTGGATCATCATGTTTGTGGCTGCAAAATGCCCTCCTGGCACCTTTAAAACTCTAGCATGAAAATTACATCTATCCAGTCTTAGGGTTCACCTAATCCCGTGTCTATTATAGTCTACGGTTCAAACTATGATCTTATCCTTAAGACCATGAGTTCTTATTCAGTTCCAAAAAATAAGGGACCTAAAACCCTTATGTAACTCAGGTTTTTTAACTTTTGTCACGCTACATAAATTTTGGACACTCCAAAATTGTCACGTGTCGTAGCCTCTAGACTGCACCTTCGTATCTCCAACACGCATCATTCATCTTTGATCTTCACATGTCCCACTCTTGAGCATGACCATCTCCTCCAGCATCTTTGACCCTCTGGACCATGACTTTGCACCAAGTCATCTCTCAGTCCTCACAATAGACCACGATCGCCTCCGAGTTACCCTGCATATGCAAAGACCAAATCAACATCTTTTTCTGGCATAAGTTATTTCCAACTTGACCGCCATGAGTCAACATATGCCACACATCTCAAATAACATTGATAAGTAATATTGTCAATTATTCATCATCACAAATATTCTAGATCTAGCCATATGGTCTAACAAGACTACACAGCGGCAACCAAAAGAATACAATTCATCTAGGCAACTAACAAAGAGGATTTATTAGCATGGACATGAATGCACATGGTGCAATCCTCATCACGGTAAGGCCCCAACAACAGATACATTGTAGTACATCAGTTATGACTGTATTGCCACGAGCATACAATCGCAGCAATGCATTTAGTCCAACAATCGAAATTGCTCAACATGATGTGTTTCCTAGCTAAGTCCTAGTAAGCAAGATGTTGTCCTCACTGAACAATCATAGATATTCTTCTAATCTTTAACTAAAAGAGAATAGAATAGGCAAACTACCAAATGCTGCCATTGGCCATCACATTTTTGGGAGCAAACAAAGCACCTCTGTGCCGCCTAATAAGCAAGTTGTCCACCGGCAATTTGGAGAAATAGCGACGCAAAGGTACAACAATGGAATTCTAATAGTAATATAGTTTCATGGTTGTAGATTAGTGCACAATATTTACCTTCTTCAGGGCGAGCGCGAGGCGCTTGGGCTCGAGTCATCGCAGGAAGTGCGGCATCCCGTGCGAGCTCATCGCGGGCACAACAGAAGGCACGCCGCTACAGCATGGGCAGCATGTTGGTCGCCACCATCCTCACCACCGCCTTCCTCTCCTCGCCACGCCCCCCACCTCGGATTTGCCAACACACTTTTGATACATCTATCAACGCACACAACGATGTCACATTTACACTTCAAACAAGTAGTGCTAATCACCATGTTGTCCACATGGTTCACATTAAACTTCACCTTCTGTAGCTATGCCCAAGGCCCCAGTTGCGCCTTCTCCAAGTCTAGTGGTTACCCGATCTACCACCCAGCCGCCACCATCGGGTGCAGGGACAACGTCGAGAAAGCAGGGGAAGCAGAGGAGCAGTGAGAGACGGGAGGAGAGGAGGAAGAGGAAGAGGAAGGGGTACTATGATTTGTTGGGTGGGTTATTTTTAGGTTGTGGATTATGCTTTATTGCTTAAATATTTGGATTCTGACTGCTCACGAAAGGTAGTACGTAGAGAAAAATAGTTATATGTGATTTTAGTCGATACAACTGAACTCAATACTCAATACATCTTTTACTATAATTTTCCTATTAAATTTGTCTTAAAAAATACATTATTCAAAAACTAATTACTGGAGATAATACAAACATAAGAACCTGACCGTTTGCTTCCAAGCAGTCCAATCCGACTCACTTTTGCTTCTCTCTTAAGCGTCATCTAGAGCAATCCATCCAAACAGCTACATAATTAATGAGATAATTAAGTAGCACAATAGATAAAAAGAAACTTGTACATTGCATCTCCGGTAGAAGCACTTTTGCGAGCAGCACTCTTAAGAGAGAGTGAGATTGCCTTGATTTTATTAGGGGAGCTCCCCCACCTAAAATTAAAAAGGTAATTTCTTATATGTTATTGAAAATTTCTAAAAATCCTTCACTGTGTCACTGACATATCACATATGAGGGTCCAGATCCACATGTCAGTGACACAATGTGTAATATAAGAAATGATGCAAATTTTCAATGATTAACAAGGAATTGCCCCAGAATTAAGTAATTGTCTTGGAATTTTACCATTAGATTTGAGCTCAAGTTTAAAATCATGAGGGAGGGGGGGGGGGGGGGGAGTTTCCCCTTTTTGTGACATTTTGTGACATTCCTATAATTCTAAGCCTTTTATATGGAAAAATCATGTGAGACTTTAATCCTATATTTTTTAAAAATAATCTTTGTTTTATGAAAGGCTAATATCACTCTTTTGGACACGGTGTTAGTACGCCATGCATTCGTCCTTTTGCAATTATAAAGTTTTGAGAGGACACATGAAATAAAAAAAAGAATATACGGTAGAAAACTAGGGGCTGTTTGGTTCATAACATATGCAAACCCTACCAAAATTTGGCACTACAAAAACCAAGGTATGACCAGAATGTTGGTAACGTATGGGTGTTTGAATTGCAACCATGGTACTTGCCAAAATATTTTGCAAAATAGCTAGGCTCACGTTTGGTTTCAAGCCAAATAGATAGCCAAAATTCTTTGGGTTGTGACCATGACATGTGGGTCTTGATTTGTAGCACCAAAATATAGTCAACATAGGTCTTGATTTGATGATCTGATCATAAAAAATACGATAGCTCAAACGGATTGTTAATCAGATACGTGGTCCGGAAGATATCATGTTTGAAACTTGTTAATCAAATAATTAAAGTATTTAATGCAACTAATCCCTAATAAGGGCACTCCAATGATGACATTGCAAAGCAATGTCTATGGGTTTCTACATCACTTAAAATATTTGTGTATATAGTTTTTCATGTATAATATCTATTGATGAGCCTAGATAATAATATTCCTTTTCTCTCTCAATATTCTCTCTCCCCCTCATACATATCTATTGGGTGGGGTTTAATGCTATGAACACTACTCTACTCCTTAATGCATATTTTAGCCATGTCTTTTTGTTGGATTTTATGCTCATGCAATATATCATGCAAGACACTACTTTTCTCTCTCTTTTAATTCTTTGCCATATCTAATAGCTAATTAATTTTATAGACATTATACATGATGGAGTATTGAGAGTGCCCTAACTGCCACATTACCGTAGCATGCCCTGCAGCCTTGCCAACATTTTGGCAAGTTTGCTCGCCCGCAAGCTGTCCAGATTTACAACCCACTCAATTGGGCTGAAAAAAGATGGTTTATGGCTGAAATTACATTGTAACTGATGGAGGCTTATTTAATATAATTAAATTTAAAAAATTAAAAAAAATTAAAAAACAGTTTAGCCCATCATGGACAATACAAACGAATACGGGAAAAAAGAACTGGCTAAAAAGTTTAAAAAAAGCCAAAAACCAGAAAATGATGAAATTTAAAAATAGTAAAAAATAAACCAGAAATTAAAAACTTAAACTAAAATGAGTGAGACCTTAAACTTTAGTAGCAATCCAAATGCTAGCCAAATTTTAACAATTTTTTGTGAAGATTCTGATGGCTGCGAACCAAACAGCCCCTACTACTTCATCAGCAGCCAGCGCATCACAAAACCCAGCCCTCGCAACTCGGAAGTAGAGGTGGGAATTGGGCCGTGCCGTGCCGGCACGGCCCAGACCCATCGTGCTTCGGGCCGCTTCGTGCCGTGCCGGTTCGGCCCAATCATCCCGTCGTGCCGTGCCGTGCCGGCCCGCCTCGTCTTCGGCCAGGCCCAAGCACGGCCCAAAGCCCACCGTGCCGGTGTTCGTGCCGTGCCAGCCCAAGCCCAGCCCAAAGTAACTATACACGACAAAAGCGACAGCGACAATGGTAGCGGTGGCCGCTATTTTCCTTTCTCTTGTATTCGCCTTATTAAAAACCTACTTAAAATTCGATTCTATTGTCTCATGCCATTTCACCTTCGAACTTGGTCATCTAGTCTAATGGAATGCATATCTTGGTGCAAATTAGACTATGGCGTACGTGGATATCGCCCGATAATCTAGCATAGGTCTACCCAACTAGTCAAATAGAAAAGCTCAAGGAGAGTCATGAGTACAATTTACTATAGTTAAGAAATCAATTTTAAATAGTTTCTGGCCAACCGTGCTCTTCGTGCCGTGCCGGCCCGAGCACGGCCCGATCTGTCGTGCCGTGCCGTGCCGCCCACCGTGCCGGATTTTGAAGCCCAGCCCGGCCCACCGTTCGTGCCGTGCCGGCACGGCCCGCCACGTGTCGGACCGGGCCGTGCTTGGGCCGGGCCGTGCCGGCCGTGCTTCGGGCTGGCCCAAAAAAGCCCGGCCCAAGTCCCACCTCTACTCGGAAGGCGGCCGCGAGCCATCATCCATCAGCCATGCCGCCGCAGCCGCCCGCGCGTAAGAATCGCAGCCAAGCCCCTGCGGCGACCGGGCAGAACCGGCTGCCTCCGCGCCAACCGAGGCTGCGGATGGCGAGCCGGGACGCGGCGGAGCGCGCGGCGTTCTTCGCGCGGCGCGAGGCGGCCGCGGTGCTCCGGCGCGTGCTCCGCGGGGACGCCTCCAGGCGCGCCGCTGCATCCATCAAGTCCCTCGTCTACTCCCCCTCTGTCCGCAACAAGCGCGCCACCTTCGCGCTCGTCTGCCAGACCCTCAAGTGTAAGCCCCCAGCTCCCACCCGCTGCTTCCATGCGCGCTCGCGTGCAAGGTGT
>CM029633.1:14831231-14964274 GCA_017311315.1 Dendrocalamus latiflorus | reverse complement strand
CACATGTCAGTGACACAATGTGTAATATAAGAAATGATGCAAATTTTCAATGATTAACAAGGAATTGCCCCAGAATTAAGTAATTGTCTTGGAATTTTACCATTAGATTTGAGCTCAAGTTTAAAATCATGAGGGAGGGGGGGGGGGGGGAGTTTCCCCTTTTTGTGACATTTTGTGACATTCCTATAATTCTAAGCCTTTTATATGGAAAAATCATGTGAGACTTTAATCCTATATTTTTTAAAATAATCTTTGTTTTATGAAAGGCTAATATCACTCTTTTGGACACGGTGTTAGTACGCCATGCATTCGTCCTTTTGCAATTATAAAGTTTTGAGAGGACACATGAAATAAAAAAAAGAATATACGGTAGAAAACTAGGGGCTGTTTGGTTCATAACATATGCAAACCCTACCAAAATTTGGCACTACAAAAACCAAGGTATGACCAGAATGTTGGTAACGTATGGGTGTTTGAATTGCAACCATGGTACTTGCCAAAATATTTTGCAAAATAGCTAGGCTCACGTTTGGTTTCAAGCCAAATAGATAGCCAAAATTCTTTGGGTTGTGACCATGACATGTGGGTCTTGATTTGTAGCACCAAAATATAGTCAACATAGGTCTTGATTTGATGATCTGATCATAAAAAATACGATAGCTCAAACGGATTGTTAATCAGATACGTGGTCCGGAAGATATCATGTTTGAAACTTGTTAATCAAATAATTAAAGTATTTAATGCAACTAATCCCTAATAAGGGCACTCCAATGATGACATTGCAAAGCAATGTCTATGGGTTTCTACATCACTTAAAATATTTGTGTATATAGTTTTTCATGTATAATATCTATTGATGAGCCTAGATAATAATATTCCTTTTCTCTCTCAATATTCTCTCTCCCCCATACATATCTATTGGGTGGGGTTTAATGCTATGAACACTACTCTACTCCTTAATGCATATTTTAGCCATGTCTTTTTGTTGGATTTTATGCTCATGCAATATATCATGCAAGACACTACTTTTCTCTCTCTTTTAATTCTTTGCCATATCTAATAGCTAATTAATTTTATAGACATTATACATGATGGAGTATTGAGAGTGCCCTAACTGCCACATTACCGTAGCATGCCCTGCAGCCTTGCCAACATTTTGGCAAGTTTGCTCGCCCGCAAGCTGTCCAGATTTACAACCCACTCAATTGGGCTGAAAAAAGATGGTTTATGGCTGAAATTACATTGTAACTGATGGAGGCTTATTTAATATAATTAAATTTAAAAATTAAAAAAATTAAAAAACAGTTTAGCCCATCATGGACAATACAAACGAATACGGGAAAAAAGAACTGGCTAAAAAGTTTAAAAAAAGCCAAAAACCAGAAAATGATGAAATTTAAAAATAGTAAAAAATAAACCAGAAATTAAAAACTTAAACTAAAATGAGTGAGACCTTAAACTTTAGTAGCAATCCAAATGCTAGCCAAATTTTAACAATTTTTTGTGAAGATTCTGATGGCTGCGAACCAAACAGCCCCTACTACTTCATCAGCAGCCAGCGCATCACAAAACCCAGCCCTCGCAACTCGGAAGTAGAGGTGGGAATTGGGCCGTGCCGTGCCGGCACGGCCCAGACCCATCGTGCTTCGGGCCGCTTCGTGCCGTGCCGGTTCGGCCCAATCATCCCGTCGTGCCGTGCCGTGCCGGCCCGCCTCGTCTTCGGCCAGGCCCAAGCACGGCCCAAAGCCCACCGTGCCGGTGTTCGTGCCGTGCCAGCCCAAGCCCAGCCCAAAGTAACTATACACGACAAAAGCGACAGCGACAATGGTAGCGGTGGCCGCTATTTTCCTTTCTCTTGTATTCGCCTTATTAAAAACCTACTTAAAATTCGATTCTATTGTCTCATGCCATTTCACCTTCGAACTTGGTCATCTAGTCTAATGGAATGCATATCTTGGTGCAAATTAGACTATGGCGTACGTGGATATCGCCCGATAATCTAGCATAGGTCTACCCAACTAGTCAAATAGAAAAGCTCAAGGAGAGTCATGAGTACAATTTACTATAGTTAAGAAATCAATTTTAAATAGTTTCTGGCCAACCGTGCTCTTCGTGCCGTGCCGGCCCGAGCACGGCCCGATCTGTCGTGCCGTGCCGTGCCGCCCACCGTGCCGGATTTTGAAGCCCAGCCCGGCCCACCGTTCGTGCCGTGCCGGCACGGCCCGCCACGTGTCGGACCGGGCCGTGCTTGGGCCGGGCCGTGCCGGCCGTGCTTCGGGCTGGCCCAAAAAAGCCCGGCCCAAGTCCCACCTCTACTCGGAAGGCGGCCGCGAGCCATCATCCATCAGCCATGCCGCCGCAGCCGCCCGCGCGTAAGAATCGCAGCCAAGCCCCTGCGGCGACCGGGCAGAACCGGCTGCCTCCGCGCCAACCGAGGCTGCGGATGGCGAGCCGGGACGCGGCGGAGCGCGCGGCGTTCTTCGCGCGGCGCGAGGCGGCCGCGGTGCTCCGGCGCGTGCTCCGCGGGGACGCCTCCAGGCGCGCCGCTGCATCCATCAAGTCCCTCGTCTACTCCCCCTCTGTCCGCAACAAGCGCGCCACCTTCGCGCTCGTCTGCCAGACCCTCAAGTGTAAGCCCCCAGCTCCCACCCGCTGCTTCCATGCGCGCTCGCGTGCAAGGTGTTCGATGGAATGCCCTTGCCGAGCTGTGTAGCTGCATTCTCACGAGGGTATCCAGTGTATCCGATGGATCCTCCGTTGTGATATGCTGCTGCTAAATTTTTGCACTGTTGCTCTATGCGATGCTCTTCATGCACTTTTTCTGGGTTGCCGTCGTTGGTGCGTTATTTGGAGTGAGGATCTGCAATCGTAGGATTTGGGAAGCTGAAGCTGCTATGCAGTTGTAGATTTAGTTACTGGTTATGTAACTCATCATGTCTAACATAGGTTGTGCCTTGTGTCGTGCAATGCAATAGATTTTTTTTCAATCCATGTCGAAGATCCTTCCACTGGCCAGCACACAATTCTTTGACACACATTGCCCGCCAGAGTGGCTCCCTGCCGTTGGGAGAGTTCCATGTTTCTTTTGAAGTAAACCATTTATCTTAAACCCAGATTCAAAAGTGTGACATAGTAATACTCCATAAACTCTGGTAATAAAAGTAGCTAATGCTTAATGAACCGAATAAATTTGATCAATATAGTAGTCCATTTGAATGTAGGTGGCTGAGGACAAGGAAATAAAAACCATATGTGCTTTTTGAAATAAAAAACAAGTTGGAGCATTATTGTGCATCAACTTTCAATTTGTGTTTTCCTGTGCTATCTTCTCTCATGTTCTTTGTTTCTTTTTATCAGTTCTTCCAATTATTAAGGAGGTTTTAACATCAAGTGGAGTATTAACCGGTAAATGGAAGGTATTACTGCATCTGATATTGTGATGGAATTAAGTTCCTTCTTGCTGTAGCCTGTTTTTATCAGGGTTTTGTTGACCTGTTGGCTTTAGACACGCCTCATAAGCGGCAATGTATAACACCTACAGGCAGTGTAAGGTGCGGATTGTTTACAACTTTCTTTTGTACTTGCAGAAACAAGAGGAATTAGTTTATGTGATTTCGTATGACATTCTCTTTGGTCAGGTTTGTCATTTCTTTGCACTGACTAAATTAGTTCCACAATTTCATGCATTTACTGTCTAACTTTTTTTTCAAATCCTCTTCCTATGGAATGGTTAAACTTGAGTTTCGGACTTGATTAAATACTCATGCATTTACTGTCTAACTTTTTCTTCACTTCACTTCATCAAATTGAAATGATATTTGTAGGAAATCGCAGTTTCTGGATCTGCTGAGCAGTTACTTATGCTACATAAAGATTCTCTTAAGGCTGCTCTTGAGAAAATCTGTGTTAGAAGGAAGGTCAGTAGTGTTGAAGAGTTGTTAAGGCAAGAACACTAAAGGTATGTTTTCTCTGATATTGATATGTTCCTTTTTTTAGCTTATCATGCACTATTCATGTAATATTATTACTTCTGAATTCTTGTCTGAGCCATCTAATGATCTTAACAGTCCAGTCTTCTGAATCAAATGCATTTATTTGATTGCTCACATTTGTGTTCTTTGTTACACTGTCCGAAAGATGGATCCCATGCCAAATTAGAGAAAAAAAATCATTTGATAACTTTAGCTGTTAGCTTGTAGTAAATATTTGCCTCCATATAATTAAAATGTATTAGAACTATGAACTTAAAGTGTTGCATATGCAGATTATTGCCTCGGTTCATTTACTTGTGTCAATACTCAATACCTACTGTTCATGCCATGTTTCATACTTTCATATATTGCGTAACTTCTGAGTTAATTTCCCTATGTTCATGCACATGAGTTTGTTATGAATTATGATAATTTTCAAATTCTTGTTGGCTCTGGGCAAACTCTGGATTCTAATTTAAGCAATGCCTTCCTATAATAATTAATAAATACCAGTCATTTTCATACTCTAGCAAACATATCTGGTTGTCAAAATTAGTATACCAACCACCTTCAGGAAAAGAAAAACTAATCACAACTGCCGCTGTGCATTTGTTTGATTCCTACACATCAATGATATACGTTCCTCTCTAAACATAAATAGATGCTACTAAAGGAATTTATATGCAGGCCATGCTGTTCATTTTTCTCCTTATTTTCAGTCAAACCAAAGCCAAGGTTTCTTCGCGTTAACACACTCAAGACCACTACGGAGTATGTCATTGAAGAATTGAACAAAATACACAAGGTACTTCATTCTTCTAATGTTTAGTAAGCTTGTTGCTCTAAGTAACACACCTCTTATTTGATGTTTCTTGATGAGCTTGTTATTTTAAATGCAACCTTACTTTCAAGCTATATTCTTAGTGGGGTTATACTTATTTGCTCAGTATTGAATAGGTTGCTAAAGATGATATGGTTCCAGACATGTTGGTGCTCCCACCTGGAACTGATTTGCATAACCATTCTTTGGTCACGGATGGACTAGTGTTTTTGCAGGTGAAGCTTTATGATTCAGTAGCATTTACTTTTGATAGGACCTATGATTAATAATAATAATTGATTTTTAACATTTGGACCTGTGTTCACAGGGGAAAGCAAGTTGTATGGTGGCAGTAGCATTGTGCCCTAAGCCAGGCTGGAAGGTTGGTGTATTAAATCTTGTTGAGCTAAAAGTTTACTAATACTCTTGCAATTATTTGCATCCATGAGAAATAATACTTCTATTCGGATTACCATCTGATTTGATGGGCATGATTTTATATAATACTAGCATCCGGATTATTGCACTGCATGTATTAGTAGCCATAACTTTTCAAATTTTTGCCGTGTGGGTTCTCCGCTGTATCTTTCTTATCAAATAAGCCCAAGAAACATTTCTTATGCATCATGGTTTCTCTAGTACACTGTATAGTGGTGATGCAGGTAATGGTAAAAATATAAATAATAATGATCTATTTTTACTTAGATTTTGTGTATTATTTTCAATTTTGCAACTGAGAAGCCATTGCTTGTTATTTTTCTCATTTTACTTCTTGTCATGAATCAGTTGGAAAACATCACTCTGATTAGTTTTATCAATTTTCAGCTGTATCATGTCAGATCCTTAATTTTCAGTTGAACATTATAATTAGGTTATTGATGCGTGTGCGGCTCCAGGGAACAAAACAGTTCACCTTGCTTCACTCATGAATGGAGAGGGTAGTATCACAGCTTGCGAACTTAACAAAGAGAGGGCCAAGACATTGCAAAATACAATCAGAAGATCTGGAGCAAATAGTATCCTTTCTTTATTATCCTTGGCTCTAATGATCTGGCAATTATATGCTCCTTGTACATTGTCATTACTGTTAAATCATCCTTCTCCTTACCTTAACTCTAGCACAAACTTATTTTTGAAAGTTTGCATAATTTCTGCTCTAACTAAAATATCTTGTGAACTGTTTGGACCTTCAGGACAACTTTCTGAAAGACTTTCTAGAAATGCTACTGAAGTTGATGATTTTAGACGGTTTGTGTCTCCCTTAGACTGTGTTATTAATTTCTGTCCAGAGAACATACGAAAACTTATTTATCTCTTCCGTACAGCTTAACTTTAATATCATTTCGACTAGTTATATGATCATAAATTTGTTTGATGATACTCCTGTTTCCCAAGTGTGCGTCTAAACTTCTTTGTCATCTGTTATATGTTCTGTCTTGCACATCCATGACATATGATACATCAATCACCTTTCCTTAACCTATTTTATAGATATTCAAATAGTTAATGGTGACTTTTTGGATATAGATAGCAAGGATCCCTCATATGCTGAGGTTTGTAGACCCTCCACTTTTGTTATTTTTTTTCTAGGAAATGTATCAAATGGATGTAGTAATCTATTGATAACTTTTAAACTCCTCAGAAACATACATTTGGTTGCCTTTTCTTTGTCTTGTAGAACAATTATCCTAATGTTGTTGTGTGCCTCGATGCAATGGTGTTTGGTGCAGGTCCGTGCTATTCTATTGGATCCCTCGTGCTCTGGTTCTGGAATCTCTACAGAAAGACTTGACTATTTACTACCTTCACATTCTAGAGGTAACTATATGTTGTCATTGGCAGCAAGTAGTGCAACGTGCAAAAACATACCTAGTCCAATTAAAAAACTTCAATTCTACATGAAGTTGTGTTTAGCATAGTAGTTGCCAAGTGCAATATATATACCGTAGTGAATTTTTTAAACCAAATATACCATAATGATTTTACCCTAGTTTTCTCCACAAGCCATGTAAATGGAGTTTTATTTCATTATCTCGTACAAATAGGAAATGCTAAAATTCTATTAGCAACCTTGTATTCTCAGTGTTGTCATAGACTCACAGTGGTGGACTTGTGGGTCATCTAGCCTTCTGTAGTTAGCAGTTAGCACAAGAACTGTGGTTGCTTGGTCAGATTGGACCTGAAACTGTGTAACATGGCACAATGCGTTGTAGACAGAACCACTTTTCTAGTTTTAAGGAGGGGAAGGGAGGGGAACAAGTTTGGTCGAACACCTTTATATCAAGGTTCCGTTGGAATATTTAGCGCTAAAAGAACTATGTTCCGCAGGTGATCAGGATGATGCAAGTGCAAGTTTGAGGATAAAGAAACTCTCTGCTTTTCAGGGGAAAGCTCTGTCACATGCTCTATCATGTAAGTTCCTACTCTACTCGGTGTGTCCAGTGGCCTCATTTCAGTGGACAACTGTTGCACAAACTGAAGCGAAGCTTTTCTCCACCTTGTAGTTCCCTCTGTGGAGAGAGTGGTCTACAGCACCTGCTCAATCCACCAGGCAGAGAACGAGGATGTCGTGAACTCCGTGCTGCCTCTAGCCTCATCACTTGGATTCGAGCTTGCTACTCCATTCCCTCAATGGCCCCGCCGCGGCCTTCCGGTTTTTCAAGGATGTATGTGCTCCACTACACCTGAACAACTTCATAAAGCTCCTGCATCTATATATTGACAAATAAATACCACCTTCATGGCTCTCGGTTGCAGCTGAACATTTGCTTCGGACAGACCCACAGGACGACCTGGAGGGCTTCTTCATAGCATTATTCGTGAGAAAAGCAGCGGTTGATGTCGTAAAGCCTAGTAAAGATGGTGCACTAGGAGTGAGAAGAAAACAAGTTCGTCGAAGGCGAAACGGGCTGATGGCGTTGAGCTCCTTGAGATTGTCCAGAATGATGCTCTGCTCTAACGGACGTCGTCTCTAGCGAAGATGTTCGAGGATCTTTTTGCTGTATGAATACTTTTTTTTGGCAGTGAGAACCGAAGGAAACTCGTGTTTGTTTGAACTGAACATAATGCAATTTTGCCGCTGTAGACATAATGATAACATGGCATGGCCATATTGCATTCCATTTCATCGCAATTACAGCAAGCCATCCATCACATCACATATACTGATATACATGCAGGAACACTCCCGTACAAACGCGTAGTACTTACTATTACGATCGCACGCTCTCTTATTCACTGATCAATACATACTGATGCAAAACAAACATTGCACGCTCTTATTCGCTCATCTCATGCACGGCAAAACACATCAGTCAGCACACTTGACATCTGAAAGACACACCCGAGACTGTATGACACTAGTCCCGATCAAGAAACCAGGCATCACCATCAGACCAACTTTAGGCCTCTCTTCACTCTCATCCAAGATGATGTTCTTGACAACACTTTGCATGTGAATCTCCCGAGAACTCGCTTCCCTTTTTCGCTTGAAAGACCCTGACTTTCGGATCAAAGGAATACGCCAGCCTGTGCAACAACCATATGGACTTCGCTAACTTGAGAAATGCCTGATAGAAATGCCCTTGGATGGCCACCGGTCATGACATAATTTCTTTGATCCATGTTACCGAAGAAAGAACCTTCCATTTTTTGGGTGCACAAGTAATAGGTATTTGCTTCTGCAGAACTTTCCAAAAATCGAATCAGGATTTTGGCTCAGGACATCCCAAGTATCCATGGCTCGTACTGCAAGGAACTGATGGAAGAAAGCCTCATTGGAAACAGTAACATTAGAAGCTGACGGAAAAGCTCTCTTGTTGGTGTAACAAGATGAGGAAGAATAGAAATGTGAAATGTTAAGTGTATTCCAATAACTCGTGCAACAACTCGAAAAACACAAGGTGCAGTGCAGGGCTGGGAAAGTAGAGATAAGCGGGAGTAAAATCAACCGTGGCAACATGGTAAAGAGAATGTAGAAGGTGACACAAATAGAGATGATTGTCAAATCAAGCCGAAGAGAGAGATAGAAGCATAGCAACGTAGATCGAAGCCCAAGACGGCGGCAGCACAGTGCACAAGAAGCGCAACGGAGGCACGGTGCAAAAGAAGCACGGCAGCCTTAGAAGCTCGGGGCAGTGGCTCAAAGAGAAGCACCGGTATCATAAAGACTTCTTCGATTTGCAGCGGTTTAAAGAGAAGAGCGGTGCCTGCGGCTATGTGAAAAAAGGAGATGACCACACTCATCCGAGAAGATGAACCATGGCTAGCAAAGCAATCAGCTGATTGACAAGGAATTTATGGACTCGCACGACATTGACAATCTGACAGGGAGTGCTATGGACTTGGACGGACGCAAATGAAAGACTCAAAAAATACTAGCAGCTGAACTAGCAGCAGTAGTAGGACCTCTCGCGGCCAAACAACATGCAACAATCTTTAGCAACTCCAACCCAAACAACCACACGACTGCACCACACCAAACAGCAACACCCGCTGCTCCATTCTTGGAAAGAGACAAGAGGAGATCAAGAATCCCCACCCCATCTTTTCCTCCCCTTGCTCCTTCCTCTGCATCACTGCGGCACTGTGCTCCCCTCCAGCTGCAGCAGATGATCGCGTGCAGGGAGAGCAGGTAGGCAGCGGCGATGGGAACAAGCGGGCGGGCAGGGAGACCGAGCTGGCCGAGAGCACACGGGGGCGGCGAGGTGGAGCCAGCGACGACGGCTCAACAAGGGGTGGTCCAACAGCGGCGGCTCACGCGGGGTGGTGCGGCCAACGGCAGTCGGAGGAAACCGAGGTGAGGCGGTGGCGGCTCGAAGAGCGCGATGTGGAGACACGGAGAGGCTGTCGGCGACCCGGGGCGGCCAGATCTGAGGCAAGGAGCCTGAATCCGATGGCGGGAAGGCCAGATATGGTGCGGGCGACTACAGCCTGACAGAGGAGCCGCTAGATCCGGCGTGGGTGTGGGTGCAATCGGTGGTATGAAGCGCGGAGGAGGCCGGAGGCGCTCGGATCCAGTCGGGGCGATGGGGATCCACGGGGACAGGAGGCGGCGGTGCCCGCATATGTGGCAGCGGTCACCGAATCCGAGGCGGCGGTGGTCGGATCTGAGGTGGCGACCAAGGCGGGCGCAGCCAAATCCGCCCAGATCCATCTGGCGACACGGTGTCCCGGCAGTGCGGAAGCAGGTGTGGATACGGTGGTTGGAAGGAGGCATCGGCGAGCGCGTCGACCAGCGATGTGGTCGCCCCTAGGAGTAGAGAGCACCATCCCAGGGGCAGCAGCGTAAGATTTCTGAGCTGAGTTAGGTATTCAACCAAAGCTTTGATACCATGTAACAAGATGAGAAGGAATGGAAATATGAAATGTTGAATGTATTGCAATAACAGGCCATGAGGCTATATAGTACAAAGACTCACTAAACCCTAGACTATAAAGATAATAGAAAAAGACATATTTGGAACCACTGAACATTCTTTGTCAAATATAGGACTCGAACGCATACATCTTGTGAGCCCTCCTTGTGTAAATTACATCAGGTTTGATTGTGTTAGCAGCGGCATCAAGATCCCACCCTGCAGCTTTCATCATGTTGATCAAAGGCTTCGAAAAGTCATATATCGATTGGTATGCGTTATCAATAGCAGATGTAAATAAACTTGGCGTCAACTCGATGGAAAAGTAGTTCTCTTCATCAGATTCCTTGTTAAGTAAGCCCCTTTGTTTCAGTTTCTTCTCCAGCTTCGATTTCCGATGTTTAGCCTCATCGATTTTCTTCTGTAAATGGGTAATCTCGGTATCTCTGTTCTGCATCTGGGATGGAACTTCTTTACCATGACCTCATATGTCTTTAACAAGTTCTGCTGCTCTTGTATTTCAGAAGGCAGGCGTGAATCTTGGGGTGATACTGCGACAGCCTTAGGATTTTTCTCTCTGTGAGTATGTGTAACATCCCAATTATGGGAGTGACTGAAAAATGTGAAGAACTTAAAATCCTGTGTTGCAATTCAGTGTTATTCGAAATTTTCGGCGTTTGTGTGAGAACCTCGATTCGGATTTGCCAAGTTCAAACCAAATAATAAAAGTAAAAATGAGAACAAGTCAAATAATTGGAAATCTTTTTGAGCAAAAAATTGAAATTGAAATTCAATTCGAATGCAATTTCAAATATCGTAAATCAAAATCAATTTAATTAAAGACCAATAGTAAAAGAATATTAAAACCATCCAATGTCTGAGCCAAGAATTCAAATTCCAGTTTGAATTCAAATGCAAATTTTAAATTAGAAAAATGGAATTTCAAAGAAAAATCAATTTCCAAATCTAGCTAGCACCTTCTTTCTTTTCTCTTTTCCTTCTGCCATGTGGCCCCATTGTTTCCTCCCTTTTTCTCTCCTCCCCTCCTCCCCTGTGCTGCACACGACCGACACGGCCCCGGGCACACCGCGCATGCATGCGCATCGCCTGCCTACTCACCTGACAGTCGAGCGCGCACGCACGTCGCCTGGCCCTGCATTCTCTACACCACACGTCGCCATCCCTGCCGCGCCACCCATGCATAGTCTACGCCACCACCCAGCCATGCTCACATGCGCCGCCTTCCCCTATTGAAACAACCTCAAAATTCAAAAGATTTGATTTTTTTTGGATTTTTGCTTGAATTCTCAATTCTTACTCTATTTGGCAAATTTCCTTGTATTTGCGCCTTTCCTCTATGGTCTCACCGCCTTCTCCTCCTGCTAGCACCTCCTGAAAAGCTACCTTCCGCCACTGCCTCTCTGTTGTGCCGCTCCATGCGCCGGGCTGCCATCGCCCGATTTTGCGGCCGTGCCTTCCCCTCGCGTTCACACCGCTCAGTCCACTCTTGGCATCACGGCCCCACCAGTCAGTTGCCCTGCCCTCTGCCATCCCTCGCTTCACGCGCTGTCTGACCCGCCCCTCCTCTCTCTCGCCGCAGCTTGTTCTGCGCCTGACCGACGCACGAGAGTCACCGTACCAGTTGCTGCCGTCACCTGCCAACTCTTGCAGAGAGCTAGTGCCACCTCTGTAATATCCTAATTTTTAGAGCCTTTTTGAAACTTTTAAAATAAAATTCACCATTTTAATTTTTCTGGAATTAATTAAAGCTTAATTGGAATTTTTATTAAGTAAAAGGATTTAATATGACTAAATTAAACATTAACATTTGTTAAAAATATTTTATTTGAATTCCTTGAGTCTCAGGGAATTTGCTAGAATTTGTCTAGATTTTTCTGGGTTTATTTGCTATTTTCTGGAGCTTAAAAGGATTTATTTGAATTTCTAGAAAAAGAAAATCCCTTAAATAAAACCTTCAGCCGTTGGGCCGAAGCCCATTTCCTCCAGCCCAACTCTTTGCCTCGGCCCGGCCTGCCTCGCCCCCGCCACGCGTCGGCCATCTGGTGCTTGCTCGCCCGCATCCGAGCCAGCCGCTTCGCCTTCTTCCTCAGCCGCCCAATTCCTCACCATGAGCTAGAACTATTCTTCGTGTTCCTTCGAGAGTCGTCGTCGTCTCCGACACGGACTCACCCCGGCGTTCGTGTCCGTCCCGTGTGCGCCGCCTCCCGTGTCCGCCCTGAACTCCGCAACCGCCTCCGAGTCGGCCTCGAGGTCCGGGTATAAAAGCCGAGCACCGCCCTCATTTTCCGCATCTCGCTGAGCTGCTCGCTCTCGCCGCCTTCGCCGTTGAGCACGCTGGAGTTCGTAAGCCGCCGCCGTCGTCTTTGTTTTCATCCTCAGTCCTCGCCGCCGACCTCGCCTCGCTCCGCTGGTCTGCTTCGCCGTCGTTCTTCACTGGTGAGTTTCCCCCGGTCGGTCGCCGCCGTTCAGCCGCTGCCTATTCTTGCCGTCCGACCTCGTCTCTCGGCTAGCCTCTAGTCTACCCATCACCGTCTCGGTCGCCGCCGCTCTGAACCCCGTTCACCAGCCTCGGTTCGTGCGCCCGTCGCTTCGGTCCGCGCCGCCAGCCGCACCTCGCACCCGCGCCCGTGACTGTTCACCTTCCCATGCACTTGGTCCGCCGTGCGCTGTGCCGCTGCCGTGTGGGTCGCCACTGTCAGATGCCCTGTGCCGTAGACCTGTGAGCTAGTCGAGCCCAGTCAGCAGCCACGTAGATGCCAAATCAGCCCTAGAGCCCAGTCACCAGCCGCGTCAGCAAGTCTAGTCAGCCACGCACTGTTCCATGAGCCGAGTCTACCGTAGACTAGCCATCCCATGCACTGAGTCCATAGCACAATAACTTTTCTGATTTTCAGCCTTTTTCTCCATATTAGATTTTCCGAGAGCCCGTTCTCCTCTGTCCGAACTCCGATTGACCCGATTCTTTTTCTTAAATTCATATAAAATTGAGATCTATATTTTTGTTCTAGTTTTGAAGTTTTTGAAGTTCATTTGAATTTATTTTGTGTTTCATTTCGCTTTCTCTCTCGTTAGATCACGCTTTCGAAGGAGCTGAATCCAGATTCGAGGATCAAGAGTCGTCAACTGAGCTAGGCCAAGGCAAGTCGTGTCCTTTGATCATGTTGAACCTAATCTTCAAATTTATTATTTTATTTTAAATTATCATGCACCGCTATTTTATTATAAAACCTTTGTACCTGGTAGCTATTGTCCAATTTGGTTATTCCTCTTTTGATGATTTGAATACCATGATTTCATTGTCACCATAGGACGGGTAATTATTTAGTGATGCAATATTAGTTGTCACATGGATTGTGCATTTAGAACTGCTTAGCAATGCCGGTAGTACGTTGGGTCTATCATCACATGTGATCATTTAATTAATTTTGACTTAATGATATACTAGAACGTGGTGGTCAGCCACAGCCCACAGGTATACAATTTGATTGCCATGACATGGGTAGTACCATTGGTATTGGTTATACAAATTTGGTTTTCACTCAGGCGAATGATCGTGCAGTAAAGGGGGTGCAGTTTGCACATGGGATGTGGATGCTTCGCTTGGGTAAATTTAAGGACTTAACTTTGTGCGCCATTGATCTGAGCTTTACTGCTCAAACCACATGTCTAGTATGAGATAGACCTGGCATAACAATTAGTGAAACCTCAACTTTGGTTTCGCTACTGATGTTGTTGTGGTGCATAGGGGGCAATTATCGATTAGGTGGTTAGCCTAGTCGACGGTAAAACCTTAGCGAGTGGGATCAGGTTGAGATGGATCATTGTAAAAGCCTTGTTGTGATTCTCTTTAACATGAAGATTATCACATCGTGTGGGTACAGTTGTGCAACCTCTGCAGAGTGTAAAACTATTCGAATAGACGTGTCCTTGGTCATGGACAATGCTCGATGATTTCACACGAGGGGTAGAGTTTTCATAAAAATCTGGTTGGGTTAAGTTGAGGAGTGAATAGTTAGTTCACTGGTGGTTCATTATATAAATCTAGTTCATGGGCGATTCATTGGGGTGGATAGTCAGTTCACTCGTGGTTGGTTACAATTCCTTTGGTTACTTAATGGTTATCATTTCTAAAACTTACTTTTCAGTCTATTTATTGTATTTACTCTAAATTGTTGCTTTATACAAAATTAACCTTTCAGCTATCTATTTGTAAGTCTTGCATACTATATTGCATTTTTATTACAAACGACTTGCTGAGTACTCTATGTACTCACGGCTTCATCCATATTTGCTCAGTTGAGGAAGAAGGACCAGATCAGCAAGAGGTACCAGAAGGAGGATACTTCGACGACTTCACGGATTAGGACTACCGCCGGCCGGAAAGCTTCTCTCGTGAACAACTCAGCCGAGCTTTTCCCGACCCAAGCACCATCCCCACCATGAACCCTATGCCCCATAGGTGGCTAAACCACCATCAACCTCACCGGAAAAACACCAAGAGACCCTAATGCCACCATGGAGGTCCAAACCTTCTCTCCTACCACCAGCCACCACTATCCATGTCCCTGTCTTCCAAAGCCCCAAAATAGACTCCCCGTGCTCCAAGGAACGCAATCGTGTCCTCCATTTCCACCGATGAGCTTCACCGGAGCTAAATCATGAAGAGCCGCCGCTGAGGCCAACCGGAGGAAGAAGATGACCTTGGGTGTGACGTGGTTACATCACGACCATCCATGTGTCGTGGCCAATCGGGCGAGGCCAATCGCGCGGGCAGGTCGTTCTGTCGCGCGCGCGAGTTGGGCCAAGGCAGGGCGACCTATTTTGCCATTTCAAATTTAAACCCCATGTGGGCTTCTCTATTCATATGGGCTAGCCAAACAGTGTTCACAAACACTGTTAACCTGAAAAACTCAAAAATTCAAAAATACCCCATTTTGCCGTGAGTCCATTTTTGACCCCCATTCCACCAAATTGAGATCCAAATAAATCCAAACCCCCTCTATTTGAATTTTATTGCATTTTACTCATTTTTATTTTATTTTATTTTGCTAGGTTGATTAGACTCAAGCATGTACTTATGTTATTTTATGTGTTTGCGCAAGCTTCCGAGCTTTTCGAGGTGACTGTGCAATTCAAGGACCAAAACTGGGCAACGAAGTATACGAGATAGTAGAGTTTGCAGAGCAGTAAGGCAAGTTACAAGTTTTCGATCCTATTGAAGCCCATAAAATTTAAATTATTTAATTACAGTATTTGCATTAATGTTAATTGTGAAATATTATTTGCTTAAAATAAATATTTAGAATGACTTGCTAATTAGTTATGTTCTACCACTAGAAAATGCCATGTTTAATTTGAGACCATATTCATCTTGACAAGCTTAGTACTATTTAATTACTGCATAAATAATTATAGAATAGCTCACTCATAATTTTGTATTACTAAGTGATTTGACTTTTGGTTGGTAGAATTATTAAAATGGTTCTAGGGTAAGGATGAGTAGTGGAAAACCACAAGATGGTCTTCGTCCACAACCTTACCCTAGGGTGGAGGCTTGAGCAGATGGGTGGTGGTGCCATCGAGCACAGATGATCTGGGATGTGGTTGGCAGTTTCAAGTGAAAAGTAAGGATAAGGACCTTATGCTAAGTAAATGACACAGTGATCACTCAACCACAAGTGTTGACTTGTCAACCTTGGTTTAGTAACTGCTCAACTTGATTGAATATCTACAGGAGGTAGGAGTGTGGATGATGGGGAGTTAGTATGCGGAATGGTAAAACCATGCCTAACAACGGTAGGGGCCACTCAGAACGGACATAAGTGTTGGGTTTAGCCAGTTAAACTGGGTTTGAGTGGATCTACCGGGTAGAGGCTACATAAAGAATTGAGTAGTGAAAATTTTTGTTTTCTCAACTGAGTTGCATGCTAGCTGACGCGTGTCTATAGCTTGACATTGAGAGTTTGAGAAATCTTGTGGGTAAAGCTGGGCAACTCTGCAGAGTGAAATAAATGGTATTCGAATACGTCATGCTCCCGGTTAATGGAGCTATGTTTATTCCAATAGTGAGGCATAAGTAGATTTCCATGTTTTAATCTGCGTAAGCGGAGTAAACAAGTGTTGAAACCCCCTAATCTTGAGAAGTTTTCGTTGGTATTTTTTTGCTTTCGAAGGTTTACAAATAAAATTGCATTCACTCCCATTAATAAACCAGTATATTTCCCTTCATTGGCAATCTGTGCAAATAGATAAAGTAGGATTTATCCTTGTGACTTGCTGGGTACGGTTGTACTCATTACTTGCTAAACAACAAACAGAAGAGTAGTGGACATTGATAAGCAAGCTATTGATAAAGATCTAGAAGGACCCTACTTCTTCATCGACCAGTGGTCTTAGGTGTTAACTGCGCTCAAGTATGTCTGTGAGAGTTTCTTTTATGCTGTAAGTTAACTTTTGGCTTGCATACCCACTGCGTCAAAACTAGGTTGCTAAATCTTTTTTCTGTATTAAAGTTTGGCTCTTTTGTTGTAAACATATGTTGTTGTGGTGCACACTCGTGTACAGTACTCCGCAACTGAATAGTCATGGGCAGTTACAAGGATTACCAACGCTCCCAGAAATGGGGGCGTTACACCTGTCGAGCAATAGCATCGCGCCGCCTCATCCTGCTGTCCTCCACACTGTAAATAGTGCCGACCTCTCCTCGTGCGCACCGACTTGTGGGTCCAACCTCTTCCACTTTCTCTCTTTTCTCTGGCCCGATCCCAAACTAAAGGCAAAGCCGTAGCCGCAAGTTTCTTTTGCTCCCTACCTTCTCTCACGTTTGTTGCTCCTCTGCCCACTGTTCCCTTGTTTACGTGCCCAAGCATGGGGGGTAGAGTCGATGGTGTGGACCGGGCAGGCTAATTCTAACATATCGACCCAACGTGCTGGGATAAGTTGTTTTTTTATCTGTAGTAAAGCACGTGCATTAGGCTAGTCTACTAAAAAAATACAAATTTCAGCACCATAAAAATTCTCTAACAAAAAAAAAACAATAGAGCTCTGCTAGATGAACGGCAGAGCCGAGGTCGCGGAGGCATGATGCAGTTGAGCGTGTGGGCCGGGCAAGCTGATCTCGACAACATTGACTCAACTTGATGGGATAATATGATTTTTTTATCCGTAGCAAAGCACGAGCATTCGGCTAGTGTCTTTAAGGTAGGCAAGTATGCCTTAAGATAATTTGAAGTAATTATTAAAAAAGGGATTCCTTGTTTTTTCAAGTTATGCTCGATTCTTTTGGAAATTTTCTTTTACGTGCTAAAATTATTTTTAGAGGTTTTGTATAATAAACCCAACCAAATGGAAAGAACTCATTTGTGTCTTAAGAACGAATAATAATTACAAAACTATAAAGAAGAATAAACTTCACTTTGTCTTAATTACTTTGTTACCATATATATGCCAAAAAGAGGAACTCTCTTTGGACGTAACAGTAGGCACATAAGGTTGCAAATCCATCTACCTAGCTTCGAGCCTCGCTTCTATACAGGGATAGAGCTTTATAAAGGTCGACATGTAGGACCCGTCCTGGCATTTCAGAGCCCTAGGGCGAAGCAACGAATCTTTATTAGTTTATTTCACATAAATTATAAAATATTTTAGCTCAAGAAATGTTTATACATGCTATAAAATTTGTAATTGTATAATAAATCACAATTTGTATGTAGCCGAAAAAAACTGAATCTTTCTGAAGGAAAAACAATGCAATACTGATTGTACGCTAATTTGTCAATTATAATGCCATGCCATCAAAATTTCATTACTAAAAAGATATGTGAATATGTAGAGTTAAAAATAAAAGGGCGTTCGACTTGTAAACCAATGATGCACTCCGCGTTACTTATGGAAATTACTACCTATAAAAACTCTCTAAGAAAGGGTTGATTAAAAGGCGATATAGAGTAACTCAATCGCACCCTTTAAAAACCATTGCAAAGTTGCAAATCATATTTGGAAATTGAAGAAATTGTGACTACATATCTCTGTGTATGGCCTTGTATAATAACAAATATGCTTATTTAATTAGAGAACGACTAAAATGAGTAGCATAATTTACAACAATAAACAAACATATTGCACAAAAACAGGGCCCCTTGATGCAATGGGGCCCTAGGGCGGCACCCCTGTTGCCCTGTCGACATGGGCCATAGTCTCCCCTTCAGGTCTAGTTTCAAACACGGGAATTTTGTTTGATTTTTATGGGAGTTGAACCTTTTCTTATAAAATTCAAGTCGAATTCCTATGTTCCAAATGTGGCCTTAATTGTGCAACCCTTTAAAGAATATAGTACATATTAGGTTTAGCGAGTGCTTAGACTATGAGGGCGTTTGTATTGGCTGCGGCTGATAGATTTTGGTTGAAAATGAATAGTAGTGGCTAAAAGAAGTGGTTTTTATAAGGAGGACATGAGCGGTGAGAAAAGTGAGGGAGAAATACGTGCATGAGATGGGAGCGAAAGGAGTAGGGGTGCGTGATATGCCTGTAACCCTCTTCTTTATCTCCGGAGCGAGAAGAGTGAAGAAACCATTTCAAAAAGCTGGATGTTTATATTGGCTTTTGACTTTTCCAAACAAAAGTTAGAAATAAAAACCAATATGAATGCCCCTATGTAAACTGGCCACCTCTTTCCTTGGCAATTCAATCTCTCAAGCTCCACAAGTGCTTCTATATCTTAATATGAACTAGTGTGATTGAAATAAGTTTTATTGCTTTGCATTATCGTTATCATGTGCCAAAAGAATCATGCATAAAAGCTATGTGCAGAAAAGAGCAGTAAGTAAAGGAGGATAAAAATGGCATTGGTTAGTGGAGAGAATGGTTCGGATTCATCTCTCTTGTGTCGGGCGTGGGTGTTGAAAAAGGGCATTTGGTTAGTGGAAAGGATGTTCGGATTTATTCAGGGTGGATGGACTAAGGGCTATGCGGGGGACACAGGTTCTCGAGTCAATTTTAATTTTTCTTATTTAGATCTTAAATTTACACAGTATATCTTCAAATAACTAAAACTAGTGCCCTCCATAACTTGCAGCCAAACGGTCCAGGTCAGCTCTCGGACGAGAACTTCTCCCATGGCTCTTCTCCCGCGCGCCCCCATGGCCTAGTACAGCGCGCGATGGGCCGACGACAGTTCGTCTTGGGCTCTTACCTCCCGGGCTTTGTTCCCCAATAATTCTATAATAGATTGCTTCTAGAACTTATGAAGTCATCGAAATTAACTATAAAATGTAATTTGCTTCACTTTATTTGATTATTTTGTGATTATTTTACTTGAAATTTTACTCACTTATTGTTTCTGTTATCTATTTTGTAGGCAATGGGGCCAAATATTGTTTTTTTTGCCGATGCTAACCATCTTTTGTTTTCGGATTCACTCTAGATTCTTCACTAATAGTGGGTTTCTTAATTTTGGTAAGTTGACTGATAAATAGTTATGGTTATGGACATTGAATTTTATCATGAAGTTAGTTGATGTTACAAAATTTAAAATACATTACTATCTACTACATTATTGATGGATGTGTTGATAAGTACATGCATAGAGTATGAAGGTCCCGTATCATTTTTGTTCTAGATTCGTCACTTGATTCATTTCTCTTGGAAACGAAGATCCTCAAGTTCTTGGGCAATTCAATCTCCTGTGAGCAGTGACGAAGCATAGCGGAAAAGTTAGATATGGCCACCGTCTCTAAGCCATTAGCAAGAAATAAGTTTAGACATGAGAAGGGAGGGGCAAAATTCACGTAAATTACTGGCATATTCTTAAAGAGAAACTAATAAGTGTAGCAATGAAGGGAAGGCTTTCTTGTGAGATGTATTAGAGGTGGATTAACGCTTTCTCGTGGGACGCATTAAGTGCAATACAAATATATAAACTCGTCATTTTTGTGCACGAGCAATATTACACACACAAAATTTTATGCACCTTTTTGTTGACTGGCAAAGACAAGAGGCTGTAGATCATAGATGGGATTGAGTTTTTGGGTATAAGGAAGCACACAACTCACCATACGCAGGCGCTTTTTCTGTACATATTAGAAAATTAATGAAGATCTTTTTTTAGTGTCATATGGCTAAAAAGCACTGTAGTTGGTTGAAAAACATTATAGCTGATAAAAGCTTATTTAACATAATTAAAATTAAAAAAATTCAAAAATAGAAAAAACATGTTAGCCAATCACGTATAATGCAAATAAATACGAGAAAAAAGAACCGGCAAAACAACTCAGAAAAAAAACAAAATTTATAAATAATACAAAATAAGTTAGAAGCTCAAGTCAAAACGAGCAGGATCTAAGAACTTCAGAATATAGATACATACTATCGTGCTTAACATGCACATATGTATATCCAGTTATCCACTTAAATTATTGGTGTGTACTTGTCAAATGTGGACGGACGGAGACACAGGACGGCATTCGGCATTCCTGTCAACTGAGCAAAACGTCGAGTGTTGCTCAGTTTTTCGATGGAACGGAGTTCTGGCGTAGGAAGTTAGCCTGGCTGCGATTATGTGTTTGCATGTGGTCCGTCCAAAATTGTTAATACATGAGACATTTCTCTCGGAGACGTGTCGTTGCTCGATAAAAATGGGTTCTAGAAGCATTGTTTTTACAAGTCGTCAAGCCCATGGTTTTATCCATCAAGTCCTGCCTTATCTCTACCAGTACGAGCGAATTCGAAACAAATTCTACGAAAATCCGCCGCAACTTATCACCAACAATAGTAAGGCTAAGCGAGTCTGTTCTTTAATGACTTTTAAAAATGATTTTTAATTTTTGCTATAATATCTAATTTTTAAACGAAGTATTTTTTAGATAGAATCTACAAGTTAATTATAATATACGTTAAAAACCCAACAACTATATCAACTAAAATCACAAACAAGTATCTCTTCATAATCTCTGTCATAAACAGCTAAAATTTAAAAATTTCAGTAAAAAATTATAACCTGCAACTATATCAAACAAGCCCGACGGTACAACCATCAGACTCCGAGACCCGTTAAGCCGGCCCTCACTATAAAATATCTCGCCGATACCCACCTTCCAAATCGCAAATCGCTTAGCTCTCTCTCTCCGCTTAATTAATCACCGTCAAGCGCCGCCTCCTCTCCGACCCAAGGCTCCGAGGCTTCCAAAAGTAACACTTCCTCTTCCACTCCGCCGCGGCGAGTCTCCTCGGCGGCGGCGACCATGGCGGCGACGGCGGAGCAGAGCGCGGAGCAGTTCAGGGGCCAGGCGCGGCTGCCGAGCTTCGCGGCACCGCGGCGCTACGACCTGCGCCTCACACCCGACCTCGCCGCGTGCGCGTTCGCGGGCTCGGTGGCCGTCTCCGTGGACGTCGTTGCGCCCACGCGGTTCCTCGTGCTCAACGCGGCCGACCTCGATGTGTCCCCCGGGGCCGTCCACTTCGCGCCCCATCGCTCCGACCAGGTACCTGCTCGCGTGCGTGCTCGGGCGCTTGTCACGGGTGGCTGGCCTTGATCTATTCGTGTGAGTTGGGGATTTGGAAGTTGGGGTGTGGGGATTGGTGAGGGATTTCGGAACGTCTTTGTTACCAGTGGCTTGAAGTTTTGGTCCTTGGAGAAGAAATTCTAGCATGGCTTGATAGCGGAGGAAATGAGATCGATGTCGTTCAGCTTCAAAGCTTGAAAAATTTGACATGGGCTGCTTACTAGGGCTTACAGATTCTTTGCTTACAAGTTACAACCAACTCAATTTTTTTAGTCTCTTTATGGAACATCATGATCTTGATTTTTCATTCAGTGGTTTAGATTTGGAGAAAGGATCACATATGTAATGTCTCAGATTTGTTATGTGCCATGAACATATGGTTTGAAGGTGTCATGATCTCATGGAGATATATGGTTTAATTGCTTACCTATACTTCTTGATGCTTTAAGAACTTTCAGTAATCGGTAAAACGGTTGTACTTGTAATATTTAGCTAAGTTAGGATCTGTGCTTTTGATGGATTTATATATGTTTATGTTTAAGATCTCTCAGTCATGCACTTTTTCATATTTGGCAAAAGGGACGCTGTTACGAAGTTCTAGTTTTTTTAGGTTTGAGGATGGTGTTGCTAACAATGTCCTAGCACTTTGCTCTTTCCTCTGTGTTTGTTCATGAATCATGCTATCCTTTGCATCAGGTGTTGCGTCCTGTGGAGGTTACTAATGTTACAGAGGATGAGATCCTGATTATTGGCTTTAATGAAGTGCTTCCTCTTGGGGATGGAACTTTGGTAATTGCATTCCAGGGAACTTTGAATGATAAGATGAAAGGCTTTTACAGAAGGTAATCATCTTATATTTTTACAGTTTATTTGTAAAGAAATTCAGAATGTAATTTGTCTTCTGTGGTTTCTTAGTGTATATGAACTCAATGGGGAGAAGAAGAACATGGCTGTAACCCAGTTTGAGCCTGCTGATGCAAGGCGCTGCTTCCCATGTTGGGACGAACCCTCTTTCAAGGTTTACCACTTTGATTTTTTTTCTATTTCATTTATTCTTAGGTGTTACTATATGTTTGGTTTTACTTTCGTTGCATGGGGGTTTACGTGTATGGAGCCATGCATGGAGCTTATGTTGAAGCTCAGCATGACCTAGGGTTGAGGATAAAACAAATTATGTTTCTATACATGGACGTATAGTGTCCACGGGGATTGGTATTCCTTGTAGTTATCCCATGGTGGAGTCCGTGGATTTTGTGCGATCTCATCCGTTCTCGGCTTCTCACGCAATTTGACGGTTAGGATTTAATTTCGTTGGATGAGTCAATTCTGTATTTCGAACTTTTTCTTAACTCTTCTATAGCTTTGGATCTGAGCCGAATGGTCACTCACAGGTTGGATTTATTCTTCAACTCTAGGGGATATGGACTCCTTGTGCTTTGCCTGATTGCATCCTACAAGTGATTGTTACCGATTAGATATACAATATGAGCAGCATTGTTTGATTTGGTGCTCTTTTTATGCAAACTATGCCATAATGAGATAAAATGTTTACTTATAGAGTTCTATTTCTTCATGCTTCTGGAGTACAAATAGGATTAGAATAACACGTGCAATTTGTTAAGGGTATTAGAGATAGAATAGGAATTGTTTTATTCTTTTCAGTATATGCCTCGCTTTCCTTATCTGCATATGGCATATTCCCTTGTAATATCCCCTTGTACTCGCTATATATATTGCCCATTGGGCCTCTTCAATATATGCACAATATTCATAACATGGTATCAGAGCAAAGGTTAGGGTTTACTGTACTCGTCGTCGTTGCCACCTAGCCTTCGCTCGGCTTCCGCATCTACTGCCCCCGGGAGGATCGATCTCCTCTCCCGAGGGTGGCCATCTCGTTGGGCGGCCACCTCTCCTGGGCCCTGGCTGCCGTGCACGCGCTGTTCGTCGGCCGTACGCCACCGCCGCGGCACTCTCGGATTCTCGTCGACGGCCGCCTCGCGCTGGTGATGCCCGCGTTCACTGGCCGCCGCCACCGGATCGTCGCCGGGCCGTCGCTGGATTGTCGTTGGATCTCGCTGCGCCTGCCCCGAGCTCGATCCAGCCGCTGCCTCCCGGACGTAGCCCCAGATCTGGCCGCGCCCCCGCTCGGATCCATCGTTGTCCTGGCGGCGGCGCCCGCCCCGAGCTTGATTCGGTTGCCGCCTCCCAGGCACAGTCCCAGATCCGGCGAGGGCCTGCTCGGATCCATCGCCATCAAGGCTGGATCCGACGAGATCCATCCGGCGCCGGCCCTCTTCGGCATGTCGCCATCCCCCGTCGCCTCGGTGCTGGATTTGGCGGCCTCTAGCTTCATCGGTCGTCTCGAGGAAGACGACGTTGGTGACCGGAGAGAGAAGACGACGGTGCCGTCTCTCGCCGCCGGATCTGACCACTGCCGGCCATGCGCCGCTGCCTTCGGCCGCTGCCGCCGCCCTTGGGTCGTCTCGTCGCTCCTCTCGATCCTGACCAGCACCTCTCCTCTCCCGACACTCCGCGCTTCCTTAGCTGTTGTGCAGCCGCCGGTCTCTCGGCACCTCCTCTCACGGCCGGCTTCCACCGAGTCGGAAGCGTCCAGCCCGAACCTCGCCGCCGAGTCCGGATCCGATCTGGGCCGAGCGGAAGCGACTGCGCCCAGGCCTGAGGCGTCCACCATCGCCTCCACGCCTTGAGGCCGCCACTCGAAGTTGTTCTCGGCGCCACTGCTCGAATCCGCTCTCGATGCCGTCGCCCGAAGCCGCTCTTGGCAGCGTCGATGAACGGAAGAGAGAGAGAGAGAGAGAGTGAGTGAGGGAGGGGTGCGCGAGAAGGGAGTTGAGCGTGAGGAGAGCGCGTGTGCAGTGTGGGGTGTGAAGAGAGAGGAAGGGGTTTTTGAGGATGATGAGTTAGTCTCTGGAGTTAGTCTTTGCTAGTATTAGTTCTTTGCTGCTAGCATCTGCTATTTTTGCGTTATTTTTCGTGAGTCTTCCGTTGTGTCTATCTAAATCCATAGTCTCTATTTTTTAGTTCGTTCAAGCCGTGCGAGTCCACAAATTTATTGTCAGTCATAGAAGTGTAGGAATTTTCTTTTGTATGGCAGCAGCCGCCGCTCTACTCTTTGAGCCGTGTGCAGATCGTAGAAGTCGTTATGATGCCGTCGCCCCGAGCTTCTAAGGTCGCTGCGCGTCTTCTGCACCTTGTGGCCGACGCCGTCTTGGGCTTCGATCTACGCCGCCATGCTTCTACCTATTCCTCTTCGGTTTGATTTGACAGTTTATTCAAAAAACTACACGCAACGATGACATTATCAAGACTAGGACTTCGGATTTTTTCTTGGTTTTAGTGTTAACCCTTTTTCAAATGCAATGCTATTGCATACGCCTTGCATTTGAAGGGGGGTGTTAAGGGTATTAGAGATAGAATAGGAATTGTTTTATTCCTTTCCGTATATGCCTCTCTTTCCTTATCTGCATATGGCATATTCCCCTATAATGTCTCCTTCTACTCCCTATATATATTGCCTATTAGGCCTCTTCAATATATGCACAATATTCATAACACAATTCATGCTTGTTAGCTTTATAGATAAGGCCAAATTGTTGCCGCATATCAGTTTACCCACTATTTAAAAGTGCATACATTTGGAACAGAAGAATCAAATATTAAGTGGCTTTAGATTACGCAGCAAATATACTTTTGGAACTTTGGGTTTAACTGTTCTTTCCCCCTACAGGCTGTGTTCAAAATTACTCTAGAAGTTCCATCTGAGACTGTTGCTTTGTCAAATATGCCAGTCGTTGAAGAGAAGGCCAATGGTGCTACCAAAAATGTCTACTTTGAAGAAACTCCAATAATGTCAACATACCTAGTGGCTGTTATTGTTGGCATATTTGACTATGTGGAAGCTTTCACCACTGAAGGTACTGTTAACTCCTCTTTCGTATTATCTTACCATCAGGCATTTAGTTAGCTTTCACCTTTTGGTGGTTCCTTGAATTTGACTGACCTTATTCGTTTGCAGGTACTAGGGTTCGTGTTTACACACAAGTTGGTAAGAGCGCCCAGGGAAAGTTTGCACTAGAGGTTGCCGTGAAGACACTGGTCCTCTTCAAGGAGTAACTTTCTTATCTTCTGCCTTATTATTGATTAGCAATGTTGTCTTAGACTCTTGCTGTAGTGCTCATTATATGCTGATTTTTTCAAACCAAATAGTGTTATTTAGGAATTCCTGATACTGATCTTTACCAATATATTCTGATGTAAATAATGCTACTATTGCATAATAATAGTCAATATACAGACATATATGGACAGATGTGCATCTGCAAACAATAAGTTCCATAGTTTCATAGATATGTTACTTAGCTATGTGTGTAATTGCACTCTATTGGGAGCCCTAATTTTCTCCATATCCAGTTTAATATCAAATAGTACATTATCAGCTCATTTCCTGATGCAATGAGTTTTAGACCAGGCATTTAAAAGGCTGCAATATTGATTATGCAATGTTGGTGTCATGTACGTTGGTACACGATGGGGGGTTAACTACCGTTAGATGAGGCCAAATGGCATGGCTTGAAGGAGAGAGCTCTAAGAGAACAAGGGCGTTCGGTAGACGGAGAGATGAACTCAGCTAGGGAGGAATAGGTGCGCTCGGCAGGGAGAAGTTTCTTTGATTCATTCCTTGCTTGATTCCAAATGACCCCCCCCCCCCCCCTAAAAAACATATAGAGGTGGTAGACCTTAAAGGATAGAAACAAATCCAAAAGATACCAACTAGCCAAAAGGAAATAACAAACATGGAAACTAATCATCCTATTCCCCTAAACTAGCGCTGGCTGCCCGTATAAACTAGCGCTGGCTGCCATACGGGCTACAGTAACGCTTGGTAATTTTCTGTACATGACAGTTGGCCTTTCCCAGAAATGACATTTATGGCTTAAATAAGCCTTTCAAAATTTATGAAATATTTTTCATGCTTTCATGATTTATCAAGTTTGTGTCCCTTCTGAAACCTTTTTAATGTACATCCTTGTATAAATTTGAGGATCTGTTGAGGCAACTGCAATTCTGCATCTCGTCCTCTCAGTGGCTTACTGTCATACACCTATACTCTTAAAGCTCTCTTCATGGGTTCAGCTGATTATGATTCCTTTATGCTGGTAGGTATTTTGCTGTGAAATATCCTCTCCCAAAAATGGACATGATTGCGATTCCCGATTTTGCCTCTGGAGCAATGGAGAACTATGGCTTGGTTACATACCGTGAAACAGCTTTGCTATTTGATGAGCGACACTCTGCAGCTGCTAATAAGCAAAGGGTAGGGCACTATTGAATTTTGTTATTTCAATCATTTGTACTGAGCTAGAAATATGATTCACGGTCATCATTAGGTATTTTACAATGACACATCAGACCAATATGATTGTATCAGCCATAGTGGACAATGCTGAATCAAATATTGCAATCAAAATTTGTTCTTATCATCCAGTTTAGCAATACTAAGCACCATGGATGCCATAAGTCATTTTTGTAGAGATGGTCGTGTTCCATCGACGCCATCCTTTTGAAAACTATTAGTTAATCCCTTCTTGTCTGTCCTTTGTTCAGGTTGCAGTTGTTGTAGCACATGAATTAGCTCACCAGTGGTTTGGAAATCTTGTGACTATGGAGTGGTGGACACATCTATGGCTTAACGAGGGTTTTGCAACATGGGTAAGAAATTAAGAACAAAAGTTTATTGCAAAGTTGCATTTAATTTTCTGTTGGTCATTTGATGTTTTTGTCATTGCAGGTATCCTACTTAGCTGCAGATCATTTCTTTCCTGAATGGAATGTTTGGACTCAATTTCTAGAGGAAGCTACAACAGGTTTGAAGTTGGATGCTCTTGCAGGGTCACATCCAATTGAGGTAACAATATTTTCATTACTGGTAGCATGCTATGCTATGACTGTATTTGTGGGGACTTTTAGGAATATATTCAACATTGTTAAGAGAATTTGAACCTCTACTTTGACTGTGAGGGTCGATTGCTTGTCTACTTCTATTGGTCCAGAAAATCTATATGATTGGCTATATATTCACTATACTCTTGTTCAGTGGCAAAAGGCCATTGACTCACTATAGGAACTGAAGACGGGAAACACCCATTCATGTATCATGGATGCAGTGAAATATCTTCTAGTACCTACTACAGTACTACCTCCAGTCTAAAAAGGATATCAATTTTTTTTATTTGCAACAATCTCCAACATATAACTTAGACTGTTAATTTTGGTTATTACATATTAGCAAAAAATATGCTGTGACAGTATTTTTTTATGATGAATATGACTATGTAATGTTCCCATGGCCAACTTTAATGCATACAAAAAGAAACATTCATTTTGGATGGGGGATATGTAAGTAGGTTAGGTGCTATTTTCACATTTTCAAAAATCTCATGTTTAACTGAGAAAAAAAATGAAAAGAGTCCTATGCTTTAGATGCTAGCAAGATATTTTTATGTGGCTATAGCATATTTGTAATCAGTCAAACAATCTTGCTGTGAGCCTGTGACTGGAGAAATGTAAAAAAAAGGGAAAAAGGTCAGCTGCTGCTCACATTTCTAGCAATATGTTGGAAAGTTCATTATGTGGTCGGTGGGGTTTAATATGGCAAGTTATAGAGCTTACCTACCTTGCTAGGCTATGTGCTTCCCACATTTAATAGCACCACGTGTTCCTGCTACTTTATTGAATTATTGGAGAAGGTGGCGGCATGTTATTATTAGCGCTCTGATAATGCCCCAGAAAATTTGATTGAGTGATATTAAAATTCTCATTAGATGGATGCATGTTCATTATAACTTACATTACATATTGATGTACATATATGGCTAATTATCTATTTTTTCAGGTGGATGTAAATCATGTTGCTGAAATAGATGAGATATTTGATGCTATAAGCTATAGGAAAGGAGCTGCTGTTATTCGGATGTTGCAAAGCTATCTTGGGGCTGAGAACTTTCAGGTTTGCTTTGCTTATTTATTCCTCTCTTTATTTTGTATGGTGCAAAGGGATAACATGCGACCTGCCCATATGATTGTTTTACTTTTGGAATGCCACATCCCAGCTTACATAGGCTTCGTTAGAAGGGCATTACTCTGTTATTTTCTTAATACTCGGACAGTTGGGCGACAAACTAGATGGAATCTTAGTTGTATTAAGACTATTCCTTGGAACTTAAACTTTGCACATTAGTTTCACATTCGCTGTCACCTGTCAATTAAAATTATTTTTCTGGTGGAAACAAAAGGTTATTAATCTATTCTTTGTTTTGCTAGAAATCACTGGCTGCATACATCAAAAGATTTGCATATTCAAATGCTAAGACAGAGGACTTGTGGGCTGCCCTTGAAGAGGGATCTGGTGAACCAGTGAGAACATTAATGCATTCGTGGACAAAGCAGCAAGGTTATCCTGTTGTCAATGTAAAACTCAAGGACGGAAAACTAGAGCTTGAGCAGGTAGGTTATGAACTTGTTTTTCTCGTTATCATATGTTGATCATGGTTTCACCCCTCCATCTACCCTGCTCGCCCACAAAGTTTTTTTCAACCTCAATATTTTCCAGATTTTAAAATCAAGTCTAGTTTCTGGTTTGGAAGCTTTCTGAAAAATCTTTTGGTCTTGTCTCTTGCAGACGCAGTTCCTGTCTAGTGGGTCCACAGGCATTGGACAATGGATGGTTCCCATCACATTATGTTGCTGCTCATACTCACGTCAAGAGAAGTTCCTTTTCCATGGAAAACAAGAGGACTTTGATTTGTCAGGGCTTGTAGAATGTCAAAAGAAAGATGACTTCTGGATCAAACTTAATGTCAATCAGACTGGCTTCTATAGAGTGAGCTATGATGAGGAACTTGCATCCCGACTCAGGCATGCAGTTGAGACCAACAAACTGAGTGCAGCAGACAGATATGGTAAAATTCTTGCAACGGCTTCTTACAACTGTGTCAGTCATACCATGTCCAACTGTTCTTTCATTACTATTATTGTTTGACACAGGTGTACTTGAAGACACCTATGCCCTCTGTATGGCTGGCAAACAAAAGCTGGTCTCATTGCTGCATTTGATTGCTGCGTACAAGGATGAGACTGAGTATACTGTGCTTGCACATGCCATCACTGTACTGTTCTTTCTACTCTACTTGAAAATTTTTATTATTAGAATTGATTCTGTTGTAATCATTTTAATTATTGGATTCTTAGACAAGTCTGAGCATTGTCGAGATGATGGCTGTTGCTGCTCCTGAGGAGTTGGGTAATCTGAAAAAGTTCCTAATTGACTTTCTTGAGCCATTTGCACAGTAAGTTCATTACTCTATCATTCTGTAGTGGAAGAACAATATATCTTGCAGTCTCTCCTAACCTTTGAGGAATCCTTTGCAGGAGACTTGGTTGGGATGCTAAGAGTGGCGAGGGTCACCTGAATGCATTGTTAAGAGGTACACTCTTAACCGCTCTTGCAGAACTTGGCCATGAGGCTACCATAAATGAAGCCGTACGTCGATTTAATGTCTTTGTGGAAGACAGAGACACATCACTCCTTCCTCCAGATGTTCGTAAGGTTAGCATTGTGACAGAATGTAAATTTTGCATTATAACTATATGCAAACTATGCGCAGTCCACTTGTTAACCATCCTATTGTTTTGTAGGCTGCGTATGTTGCTTTGATGCAGACAGTGAACAAATCAAACAAAGCTGGCTATGAATCACTCTTGAAGATTTACAGAGAAACTGATCTGAGCCAGGAAAAAGTCCGCGTGTTAGGTAAGTCAAATATATCTTTCTTAAATTATTTTTACAGGTGAGGTTGTTTGTTGGGACCTCATAAAATTTCCGGTCCTCTTCCTGGTAGGCTCTTTGGCATCTTCCCCTGACCCTGATGTTGTTCGTGAAGCGCTGAACCTCGTACTATCACCTGAGGTAACAAACAATCGATAAAAAACCTCAAAATGTTCTACATGATACGGTAAATCTTTTTCTCATTCGACCAGCATAACTCGAGATGTGTTGCATGCGCAGGTAAGGAACCAGGATTCTATTTTTGTGCTTCGAGGAGTGAGCGCAGGGGCACACGAGGTGGCCTGGGCATGGCTGAAGGTATCCGGTGACATCTTTCTTTTCCTTTGTTAGCCTCCTTAACACTTTCTTTTTCTTCCGTACTGACTCCATGCCCTTGGTTGTGCTTCAGGAAAACTGGGACTACATATCAACGACCTTCTCTGGAACTCTGCTCACCTATTTCGTTTCCATCACTGTCTCACCGGTACATGGCATAGCCTCGCATTATCACACGCTCACATAAGCACGCACGCGATTAAAAGCTTAAGTTTACTGACGCGGTGTAAACATTGTTTCAGCTGGCCACTGATGAAAAGGGTGACGAGGCAGAGGAGTTTTTCAAGAGCAGGACGAAGGCGAACATCGCGAGGACGGTGAAGCAGAGCATTGAGAGAGTGAGGATCAATGCCAAGTGGGTCAAGAGCACCAGGGGCGAGCCCAGCCTCAGCAATGTCCTCAGGGAGCTAGCCCAGAAACATTAGGACGGCTAAGATGGAGCACATTCTGTTCCCCGTGGTCCTACGTACTGTTCTCAAGCATGTCAGATGTGTGCTCTGGAGTCTGCAAGGTAGTTAGTAGTAATAAAGGGTGCTTAGATGGCTTGTTGCTTCATGTTCTTGAGATAATTGCACACTACTGTTGTGTTGTCATGTTGGCGGCTTAAGTAGATGCATTTACGCCCTATGCTTACCCTACATGGATACGTATGGATTGTACGCTGTCGGTATCTTCTTTTTAGCTTCTAAAAACTGTTTTTTGGTTTCTATAGTAACTAATTTTTAAATGAAGTATTTTTTAAGACTGAATTTATAAGTTGATTATAGTATACATTATAACGATTTTATTTATATTAATTAAAATTGCACGTAAGTTTCTGTTAGTTTGTACTCTCTCTTATAAATAGCTTAAAAACTATAAAGCACAGTAAAAAATTATAAGCTGAAGTTAAAAACAATAGACTTGTTATTCTGCCCTCAATCAAACTAGGGCACTGCTCTAATTTGTTTATTGCTTAAGCTTCTAGCTGTAGCTTTTGGTTAAAATTGTAATACAAATAAACAAGTTACAAAAGAAAAGGCAAAAAAGCAAAAAAATCTTAAAAAATAAAATTAAACTGAAATTAGAAACTAACACATTTTAAGTAGTTTCTAATTTAAATAAACTGAAAGCCAAAATAATTAAAATCTGGGGCCATTTAGAGCAAAGACCTAAAACCATCCAATTATGCACTTTTTCTCGCTGCAAACACCCCCCTTGCCATAAACCACCACGACGAAAATAAATTTTAGAGGGGTGATAAATGAAAGATGAGTTTGTTTGGGAAGTGTTTATTATTATTTCTCCCTATGCAATTTGGCACTGTAGGGTACTGCATTTTTACCTTAGCACTTTATCCTGGGTAGCACACTGAGGGCCTGTTTGGAACAGAGGAATTTTGCAGGAATTTTGCAGAAAACAGTTCAATTCCCGCAGGAATCGGGAAAATTTCCTCTGTTCCAAACAGGCCCTGAAATTGAATGATTGAGCATATTTTGAAGGAACGAATTATAGAGCATATGAATCCAAGGTATTGTATCCACTACTCGTATTTTTTTGAAATCACACTTACCTATATACTTGATTGATTGATCATTAGGCTTCATTTGATGGGCATGATTTTATTTTTTGATTTTCATATGAATTCTGGGTAAAATTTCTACGTTTCAAACGAGATCGTAACAGCCAATCCCAAGGAAGTTCTCTTCGGAGTGGCTTCTCCCCATCTCGCCGGAGCCACCGCCGCGAAATTGACATGCGCTCCGCCGCCGCCTCCCTACCTCCGGCCACAACTCCCACGGACCCCTCCTGTAGGCCATCCCCTGGCACTCACTCCCCTTCCCTTCGTCCACTTGCACTCACTCCTCTCCCGTAGCACACTCGCACATCAACACGTTAGCTCACGGTGGATTCAGTTTCAACCTTGGCACTGAAAGAAGCCAATGGAGTGACCTAGTGTAGCACCCTATATACAGCCAATCTGGGATATTACTATAGAATGTTATTATCAAAGTAAAGAACAAGTAATAAAAGTAACAATAGAAATTCAAGGGAATTAAAACCTTAAGAGTACTTTATTAAAAACAAGTGGAAATTAAATAAATATTTTAAACATGGGACCGGTCCACTTCTAACCAAATGAAGAACAAATGAAATAACAAATAGTGACAAGCTACGATGCTGAAAACTCGAGTGCTCCCACCTATGCATGATGCTATCGCTCCACCGGCCTTTTATCTGAGAATAAAAAGTGCAAGTGTGAGATTTGAAAATCTCAGCAAGTACCCAACAATGGTCGCAACATGGTGAGAAAATGACAAGTAAGCAACAAGTAACTGACAGACTAATTACAATGAAATAAAGTTACTAGAAACATTGATACCGATCAGGGATAGAGATAACGGAGATGTGGAACCAAGGTAATGGTTATTTAACAAGTTATGGCAATGACTTTGGCGATCACATCCTACATACCTGGTTATATGAGAATAGTCTGTCACGTCTTTGTCCTCGACTATATAACCACAGATAAGGTGTAATATCCTAAGTAACAAAAATGTACAGCCCCTGTACGTTACTAGGTGGGTGGCAATCTCCCCTATATGTGGGTGACCCTTAGCCAGGTAATAATTATGTTATTAACGGCTAATATGATAAGAGATTGGAATAACTAAGGATAAGTCCGAGTAATGTTAGATAAGTGAAAGGATTATTAAGGTTGAGAAGGAAAGACATAAATTTCTAATACGAGACAATGGAAGATGATACTATGGTGGTAGTGAGATAAGAATTATTCTAATGAGGTATCATAACATAACACATACAAGAGTTGATAACCATCCAAGTTTTATTATATGATGAGTGATTATTAGTCCGATTAACATGTATTAAATACATCAATCATGACTTACATAGAAAATCATATGAGTAATGGATCATGATTTCAGGAAGAATAAATATAGCAACACTAATGTTAAAAGATTGCTAGTGGTTTAAACTTAGATTTGAAACATGTTTATATGCTATCCCTATTAATGATTTAAGCATGAATTCTAAAACAATAATTAAATGCATGAATTCTAGAGCATTATTAACTAAGCAGTCTAATAAACATGAAAGCATGTAAAATAAGATAACCTAGAATGGCATGGCATGAATACAATATTAGAAATCTATAAACATGCAAGTATTAGTAATATGATAACAATCAGGCAAGTATTGGTGATGTGATAATAACCAGGTAACTTTAGTGATATGATATTAGCCAGGTAACTTTAGTGATATGATATTAGCCATGTAACTTTAGTGATATGATATTAGCCAGATAATTTTAGTGATATGATATTAACTAGTTAACTTTAGTGATATTGTATTAGCCAGGTAATTTTAACGATTTGATAATAGCCAGGCAAGCATGAGTGATACGATAATTGTACTCAATGGCAAGATGACAAGTAATATGGAAATACGTGGTAGGCAAACGGAAAGGTAACGGTCGCGAGGTACTTGCCTTGAGTACGCTCGGCTAAACCGCTGCACAAAGGATCAGAGGTGTGTAACTGCTCGAACGTTCCTTCAAAGGCTGTGTGCGAACCTACAAGATGGAACGGAGACGAATCAGATCAAAACTAAGATAAATTTGTGAAAAGATGAACGGAAGTGCAATCGGCTAGAAAACTTTGCATTCGCTAAGCCTCTATTGTGCGAAACGCCGTTCGGCCTTACGAATCGTCATTCGGCTGAGCGAATCCTTCGTTCTGTTAGCCCAAGAAAAATAACTCACATGCAAACACACACACACAACACCTAGGAGGAAGAACACTGAAGAACACGGAAGGTTTTGCTGCGCAACAGCATGCATCGTTTTCTAACGGCGTTTCTTTTATTCTCTCCTCCACTTAATACGTACTGATTACAAGTATTTAAATAGGCAGTCCAAGGCCTATGGCCGGTGGTCATATCCCCTAAACTCACGCACTAGTCCTGCATGCAACCACTAATCCAAATAATTATCCTGCATGCAACTAACCAACTAGTTTGACTGCATGCTACTAGGCTGGTGCGTGCACATGTACACGCATTAACAAAATAAACTTACTCACACATTAACTCTACCACTCCATCATGCAAATAATCTTGATTATTCCTAACAATCTCCCCCCTAATCAAGATAGCTTCACAGCAACGCCGGTTCATCGTCGGCGTCCGTCTCGATGAGAAACGCCTGCGCTTTCTCCCTCTTGTTGGGCTTCTGGTATTCTGAAGCAAAGTGTCCATAATCATTACAATTAAAACACATTACTTTTGTCTTGTCAACTCGTCGGTATCGACGTCTACCGCCGTCACCAAAACCACCTGAGGAGCCTTCACCTTCACGCTTCGATCGGGCCTCCCACTCTGCGCGCGTCAGGAGCAAGTGCTCCTCGTCTCCGTCGTTGTTTCCGTAGCGACGTTCTCCCTCTTCCTGCGTCTACAAGCGCCCGATTAGCTCTTCGATCGACATATTTTTTATGTCACCGAATTGCTCAATCGTGGTGACGACGGGAGAGAACTTCTTAGGCACTGCACGAAGAAACTTCCGCACGATGTAGGACTCCTCCATCTTTTCGCCTAGACCTCGAATCTTGCTGACGATTGTCGTCAACCTCATCGCGAAGTCATCGATCTGTTCGGTGTCCCTCATGCGCAAGTTTTCAAACTCGCTTTTGAGGTTTTGTACACGCGCCTCCTTGACGCGATCGGCACCGAGATGCATTACCTTCAAGGTGTTCCAGGCCTCCTTTGTGGTCTCCTTCTCAGCTAGGAGCAGCAGCACGTCTTCCGGTACCGCGAGGAAGATTGCCGCGAGCGCCATTTGATCTTGCCGCTCGTTCACCTCTTCATCTACGATTGCGTTCCACACGCCCTGAGCGCGCATGAACACCTTCATCTTCACGGCCCAAGTCGTGTAGTTGCTCCTCGTGAGCATGGGATACGGGAGGGAGATGCTGCCCTCGCGCGCCGACGCCTTCGGCACGCTCCCATCGCCGATCTTCTGAACGCCCCCTCGGTGGTGACGTTTTTCGACGGGCTCAAAGACGACATGGATGAAGGTGTACACGAACACAAGCTCTGATACCAAATGTTAGCCCAGGAAAAATAACTCACATGCAAACACACACACACAACACCTGGGAGGAAGAACACTGAAGAACACGGAAGGTTTTGCTGCGCAACAGCATGCAGCGTTTTCTAAGAGCAAGTTTAATAGTATAGATAGCTGCTACCTCCAATACATTTCCATGTCATCAAAAGGTAAGATGCATCCAACTCATACAATAAGCTGGCTATAAGTTGTCTCTACAAGAGCTCTTAATCGTTTAATACATACATGGGTATTGGTCATTTAATACATGCATGGGTATAGCAGTTAGTTCTATTGGTACATGCATGGATAACGCCTCTTTTCCTGTGCTATAGCCTGACTCTTGCATGGGAGCCGGCTTGGCTCTCTCTCTCCTTTTCTCTCCCCTCCACATAGGACTATGCTGACATGGATTCCCTTATAGTTAGCACAGTCAGCCTTATTAAACTTGCTCTAATGGCGTTTCTTTTATTCTCTCCTCCACTTAATACGTACTGATTACAAGTATTTAAATAGGCAGTCCAAGGCCTATGGCCGGTGGTCATATCCCCTAAACTCACGCACTAGTCCTGCATGCAACCAACCAACTGACTGCATGCAACCACTAATCCAAATAACTATCCTGCATGCAACTAACCAACTAGTTTGACTGCATGCTACTAGGCTGGTGCGTGCACATGTACACGCATTAACAAAATAAACTTACTCACACATTAACTCTACCACTCCATCATGCAAATAATCTTGATTATTCCTAACACGTTCGTCCTTTGGAATCACGTTCCACATAATTCGTTAATCAAAGCCGTGCATGAAACGCAATGCGGCCGTGCCCCTACCGGCTGAACCAAAGAAACATGCGCGATGGCTGCCCAACGCCACTAGCCCCTGCTACCGCCGGCCACTGCCGCCATCGGCCATTACCACCGCCGCCGAACCGCACGGTGCCTAGTCGCCGCTCAATGCTCTCTTGCACCGGTCACGCTGCTGCCTGACCGCATCGCCCTGGCCACGCCGCCGCCTCCTCGACTTGTCGCCACCGCCGACGCTCGGCCTACATCGGGCCGACTTGGCCACGCCACCGCGGGTCGTGGCGCCATCGGCCGTGCTGCTGCCCGGCCACGCCACCGCCCAACTGTGCCTCAGCCACTTGGCCAGCGTCGCCATCAGCCAAGCGCCGCCTAGCCATGTCGCCATTGGCCAGCTCGGCCAGCGTGCTGCCCAAGGCTAGTCGCCACTTGGCCAGCACACTACCCTGGCCCACCGCGCCGGCTCCCCATTGTGCGCTGCCTTCGGCCAGCCGGGCCGACACTGGCCGAAACGAGAGAGAGAGAGAGAGACACCGGAGAGATACACGGGAGAGATATATTAGAGATAGGAGAGGGAGATTAGGGATAAGGAAGGTAATTCGAATGGATCAATTGCTAATGAAAATATTTAGCAACTTTTGAAATGATGTGATTGCTTTCCGTTTTCAGAGTGCTACACCTAGCACGAGAATCGAGCATCGATTGGGCGGCGCTGGGGGAGTGGGCATCGATTGATGCCGTGACCACGGGGGGTTTCGATTGCAATCCTCTCATGGGAAACTAGATTAGATGATGCTACATTTGTTTGATTCTCTTACGTAGTTGATTTAATTAGCTGTGATAGCTCCTGCTTGGTGACAATGGGGCATGTATTCTCTCAATTTATATATGCTCTTCGTAGTTGCCTATGATGAGCTGTGATAGCGACTGCATGGTGACAATGTGGGCATTTATTCTCTCAGTTTGTATATGCTCTTCGTAGTTGCTCTAATCAGCTGGGTGATAGTGCCTGCTTAGTGACAATGAGGCATATGATGCCCTTTGTATAACTTTCAGCCAATGACCAATGGAAGTAATATTAACCTAGCATCTAGTTTCATTAGTGACATCCCTAGCATTTTGTTTCTCAACATCTCTGGAGCGTTTCTTCTTCCAACATTTTGTTGAGATCGTATGCATATCTCGTTTGCTTGTCCAACGGTGTGCATCAAAAGAAGGAAAGAAACAACTTGTCCAACATTTGCTTGTTTACCTAATAAATGGTTAATTGTTTATCATGTTGTTGACAGTGGAAAAAACAAAACAAAATTTTCTCAGGAACCTTGTGTGGTGGCCTGCTGATGCAGAAAGGGGGGGGGGGGGGGGGGGGACTTAGTTGAAAACCCGAGGCTGCTGTTGCAATCACACTCTGCATTTTGGTATGTTACGTACATGCATTGCCTTTAAGTTTCTTTTATACGTTCCTCTTTGCCTATATGCTAACAATCTCTGGTTGACCGTAACTATGTTGGCCTCATCATCAGCTGCTGCAGTCAAGCGTTCATCTCATCTGAGCCAGGATCTGAACAGAGCAAATGCAGCAGTGGTTTCTCTAGCCCCAGAAGGTAACTCTCCTGTCTGTCTATACAGCTAAGAATGCTTGACTTGTTTACAGCCATGCAAGATTCTTACGATATTGATACATCATCATTGCCGAAACTGTATGGTGCGGAGCTTGAACAGTTTGTGCTCGCGCTGCTGGCCTGGGCAGCTCCGTACTCATGTCCAAAATCGCGCAGCCTGTTCAGCTCAGGCAAGATTTCTTTCCCGAGATCCGGCCTGTCTTTCTTCCGTAGCTCCGCGCATCTCAAAGCCAGCTTTGTGAATGCCAGAGCCTCTTCCACTGGCCAGTCCGTCACCGTCGGGTCAAGTATCTCTTGGATGGCTCCTCTCTCTATGGCATGTTCGACATGGTGTGTGAGGCCCATGGGGGATCTTGCCGTGATGATCTGGAGTAGTAGGATGCCGAGCGAGTAAATGTCGGACTTCGTGGTGAGCATGCCTGTCTGCTGGTACTCAGGGTCAATGTAGCAGAATGTGCCGGCTGTGGATGTCATCCTGTACTGTGTGACTTCAGCTATGGACTGTGGCACCAGCCTTGCGAGGCCGACATCACTGATCTTGCTGACGAAGTTGTGGTCGAGGAGGATGTTGGCAGGCTTGAGGTCTCGGTGGACAAATGGTTCCGGCTTTGCCTGATGGAGGAAGAGAAGGCCAGTGGCGATGTCGGCGGCGACCCTGAAGCGGATGTTCCATGGGATTGGTTGGGTGTTGCCTCGTCTGCAGAGCCGGTCCTCGAGGCTTCCGTAGTCCATGTACTCGTACACTAGGCAGCCATGCTCTGGGCAAGCTCCGAGTAACAGGACCATGTTTGGATGCCGCATGCAGCTAAGTACTTCAATCTGCAAATCATTCATCAGCATGCAATTTAGGTTGATCATGACTTCATGCGCATAATTAACATGCAGCTAAAAATTGAAATGGTAAATGAGGACTAGTAGGAAGATAGGATCGATGTCCTAACAAAATACAGTAGTAGTTGCCCATATGCTTTCTATTTTCATTGCCATGTCCATCAATTGCAATTGGTGGTTATTTTTGTCGCTAGTAGTAGTTGCTGCCAATCTATTTATGATATTTTGAATATGTCTTCTTGATTGTGAACATTATAAGTTCATCCTGCAAGAAGAGAAATGCATTGATTGAAAATCATCACCAAGGTATTTTGGATAGGTTGGAGAGTGGTGAGATTTTTATAGGGAGAGGATTACATCAAGAAACTAATCTTGCTAGATCTAAAGATACTAGATAGGGCTCACATCATACAACCTTGGTTTGTTTGGAGACAATGTGGGATTTGGTGCTACAGGTGCTCAATATGATCCATGAAGGTGTGTGTACCAAGTCAAGCAACAAGTTTTATAGAAAAAGTGAAATGCTTTAAGTCCATGTTTATTTTGAAGTTGATGCTAAAGTTGTTTGGTGTTACAATTGAAATTTCACTTGTGTTACAAATGAAGGACTTGAATATTGTTCATGTCATGGAATTAATCGATAATGTGAAAGAACGTTTAGCTAACATGAGGACAAATAGCTTGGAGGCCTTATTAGGTGATGTAGCAAACTTTTGTGTTGACAAAGCTATTCCAGTGCCAGATATGGATGAAGAAAGGGTATTGATAAACATCATCCGGATGGGTTCACTGGCACTAACCTTCATTATTATCATGCCGAGATTTACTTTGTTGTTGTTGACATAATTAAAACAGAGATGGAGCATCGCTTCAGTGAAATTTTTCGGAGTTACTTACATGCTTCTCTTGTCTTGATCCAAAGAACTTATTTTCCAAGTTTGATGTCAACAAACTTAGTTGACTTGCTGAAATTTGTAATGAAGATTTCTCCATTGACTATCGTGCAATTATAAAGGATCAACTTGAAACTTACATTCTTCATATGAGAAGGCATGCCACATTTGCTACTTGTGAACATCTTACATCATTGGCTACAAAGATGGTTGAAACTAAAAAACATACAGTTTTCCCATTGATTTACAAACTCATTGGGTTAGCATTGAAATTGCCAGTGTTAATGGCAACCGTTGAGAGTCTTTTCAGTAATGAATATTATCAAGACTATATTGCACAACAAGATTTTTGATGAGCGGTTGAATGACATATTAGTGATAGTAAGACTTGCTCAGGCTAGATTTTTTTTCCTTGTCTTCGCCCCTGTCCAGCAAGATTCCATCGACAAAACTGATGATTTCCTTAGGGAGGTAATTGTCGTTTATGGAAAAATTCGTAGCCCATACGTATGTAAGGAGCATTCATACTAACGAATTTTTCGTATGGTTGAGAAGTTCACTGAAATGTCAACTGTATGCCTTTGTGCGGGTTGAGATTCCCAGCCAACATCACCATCCAAACTTGATTTTATTGCTTGGTTTTTGTCCTGAAATCGGCTGTCTTGTATACGAGTATCTGGAGAATGGAAGTCTAGAAGATCAGCTCCTTAACATCAATGGGCGCCAACCACTGCATTGGTTCCTACGATTCCAAATCATCTGAGTGTCTGTGGGCTTGCTTTTTTGCATGGAAGGAAAAACCAGAGCCTATAGTCCATCGCGAGTTGAAACAAGCTTACATATTATTGGAGAAGAATTACGTCGGTAAAGTTGGCGACGCTGGTTTCGCAAAGCTCATATCTGATCTTGTGCCTGACTGGCAAACGGAGTATGAAGAGACCATTATTGCCGGTACCCTGTATTACATAGACCCTGAGTACTAACAAACCGGGACAGTTCGCCCGAAATCAGACCTGTTCCGCTGTTCTCCTTGGGAATTAGCATCTCCCGAATTCAGACTTGTTTGCCTTGGTGAGAGACCATGTGGTCGTGATCCCATGAGTGTGATGAGTAATTGACAAGGGTTTAGGTCAGTCGAGTTTGGTTTGGGTGGTTTGGACCATGTCGTTGCCTGGTGCAACGGGCTTGGTCGGTCTGGTCAAACCTGGTCATTTGGGCTTAGGATGTATATTCTAATGTTTCGACAGGTTTGGACTTCATCTGTGGTAAGTGTGATGGTATTTACGCTTTCATGTGTCGAGTGGTGCTATTTGACGTGTTTCTTGTCTGTGTGACTGCAGAACGTCGAGTTGGAGTCGTGGCGAGACACGGTGGACCGGACTAGGCGCAGGTGGCGCTGAGGTCAGAACGGTCGGGATGTGTTGAAGACGACGTGGACTCGAGGTGGTTGCGAGGCGTGCGAGGCAAGGAGCGCGGAAGCTTCCCGGAAGGTGCAGGAGGGGCAAATCGGGAAATTTGCAAGGCTGCACAAGCGGGAGCGGGCTCCGTTGGACGTAGCGGGCGTAACGGGGCAGAGACCCGTTAGCCAAGCGCTATAAAAGGAGAGGAGGAGCTGCATGCCCTCTTGGAGCACTTGTAAGGAATTAGGGTTTACACTAGTCAAAAGAGGCTTTGAGAAGATTGTTTTCCTTTAGCTCTTTAGTTGGTGTGAGTTGGTGGAGGCAGAGTGTGCTCCCTGTTGTCCTCCATCGATGGTTTCTATGTAGAGTGTTCTTCCTACTCCAAGCATGTATGGGTGTGTGTGAGAGGGAGAGGGAGAGGATTGAGTGGTGAATCTATTGTAATCATCCATGGTTCTAATGTCCATACGTATGGGGACGTAGTTCTCTGTAAATCCTTGTGATGGAATGAAATTTCTGGAGTTTTCCTCCCGAGCCTCTCTCTGTTCTTCGTTGCTCCATTTGGTTGATTTCTTGACTTTTTGATTTTCAAGTTCTTGCTTGCTGAAAAATGCCAAAATGGGTTGTTATGACATGGGAGATTCTCAAAAGCCATTTGGCTAGTCAATCCTAAGAGCAAACCAAGTTTAATTTCGGATTTCCTCTTTTGGTCTCCTCTGTTCATGTATTTCATCTTCTAGGGTTTTGGTGAAATCTTGTTCCCTTTGGAGAAATGGCATGAAATTTGATCTGGATTATCCCATAGCTATTGCTAACATATCCTCAAAGTTTCATGGCCATAGGATCAAAGGTTGGGGAGTAATTTGGATTTTAGTGAACCCTCTGTACTTTTTCAGTTTTTGAGAAATCTCTGAATTTCTCGAGTTGTTGTTGATTTCTTGTGTTGTTTAGAGCCTCCATGATATTTAGTTTATGTTTCTAGGTCTTGGTCTAAAAAGAAAACAATCATTTCTCTTTTTTCTCTTGGATTTGGCAAGTTTCTGAATGTTCAGTTCGGCCGTTGTTTTTCAGTTCGTCTGAAGCATTTCAGATTTTTTTCCCTCCAGCGAGTGTCTCAGTTCAGCTGAAGCTTTCTCCATTTCGTGCCTTTTTCTTTTTTTTTTCTTGCTGATCTTTGGTAATTTTGCATGCAGATCAATCGGCAGTATTTTCAGCTGAAATTTTTACTGATTACTCTCTGATTTATGCTGAAGTTTTTGGTATCGCATGCGTCCCAGATTTCAGCAAAATTAATTTTAAGTTTTCTGTGAGTTGCGTTGTTTTGCATCTTTTGAAAAATCAGTGTTCGATTTCTCGGGGGCGATTTTAAGCGAGCGACATTCACCCCCCTCTGTCGCCATTTCGGTCCTACAATTGGTATCAGAGCCGGTTAGCTCTAGTTCATAGATCTTAACCGGTCTCAAGAGTCATGGCGACGGACAAATACTCGACCAAGCCGCCCGTGTTCGATGGCATCGATTACCCCTTTTGGAAGAGCCGAATGGATACATACATCCAGGCCCAGGGGTATGCCATCTGGCGGAAGGTCAAGGTACGATTCGCTGTTCCTGCCGATGAGAACATCAATGCCGGGAACATGGCTGATGTTGAGGCGAATGCAAAGGCAAGGAACATCATCATCCAGGGGTTAAGTCGTAGCGAGTTTGACCGTATATCTCACCTGTCGTCCGCCTACGACATCTGGGTGACCCTCGACGCATACCATGAGGGCACCACCCAGATCAAGACGGTTCGACAGGACCAGTTCAAGCGCGAATACAACAAATTCGAGATGCTTGCTGGTGAGTCCCTGGACGAGTGCTTTTCGCGATTTCACAAAATCTTGAGTAACCTCCGAGCGGTCGGTCTCACATACCCCGACTCGGACAACGCTCGTCAGATGCTCGCGGCACTCGATCTGCGCGTGTGGGAGATGAAGGTGACCACCATCAAAGACACGACAGACCTCTCGACCCTTACTCTTGACGCGCTGTACTCGCGCCTCAAGACTCACGAGATTGACGTTGTCTCTCGTCGGTCGAAGTCACAATCGATGGCTTTGGTCACCGATCCCAGTTCCGCTTCTGGTTTTTCCGTCGATTCGCTTTGTGGGTTCTCCCTACCTGCTCTATGTGACGTAACTGATGATCAGTTAGAGCAGCTAGAGGATGAACAGCTGGCCCTCCTAGCTCGGAAGTTCTCCCATGCTTACAAGAGGAGGAGGGACAGAAAGAGAGGCGGACCAGTCATCTGCTTCGAGTGTGGTGGCCCCAACCACATTCGAGCGAACTGTCCCAAGCTGGAGAAGGGCAAGAACGACTACGACGGTTCGGGCAAGAACGACTACACCGACAAGAACCGCAACAAGAAGACTCCAGCTCAGACGCCGGGAAAGAAGAAGTTCCGCAACTTCGGGAAGGCCAAGAAGCTCTTCCACCGCGTCCTCACCGCCTTCGACGACCTCGACCTCAGTGAGGTGGAGGGATGGAGCGACGACGACGGGACGGGTGACCAAGAGCCCAAGGATGGTGGCGACGACTTCTCCGGCATGTGCTTCATGGCCCTCGAGGGCGAACTCAGCGACAGCGAGCTGTACTCCGACTCGGACGAGGTATGCCCCACCTACGACCAACTTAATCATGCTTTTTTAAGCTAGGTGGATTTCATGCTAGAGCTAGGGCTAGGTGTACTGAGTTAGAGAAGGAAGTAGACAGATTGTCACTAGAGATTATTGCTCTTACATCTGGTCCCTCTAGTGACGACTGTGATACATGCTCTGTCTTGCTCGGTGACATGGAGAAATTAAGGACCTCGCATGATAGTCTGTCCTCTGAACTTGACATTGTTAAGGTGGAGAATCTTAGTCTCTTGGCTGAACTAGAAATAAGTAGGATTGCTTCTACTTCATCTACTCCTGTTGAGACTATTGCTTGCACCTCATGTGAGGATAAGGACAATGCTTTTAGAGGTTTTTACACCATGCTGTTAGATCTGCCCGAGTCTTGTGAAAACTGTAATAAATTGAAGATGAACCTAAAACGGGCAGATCACAAGATTGCTGATTTGAGTGCTTCTTTACTTGAGCCTATTGATTCATGTTTGAACTGTCCAAAGTTAACTGTTGAACTTGAATATATCTCAAAACAGTTTCAAGAAATGATTGACAACAACAAGAAAATGGCTCAGTATGCGACTAAGGATCCTGTTAGCTCACCATGCATTAGTTTTGATAAACTAAAACTTGAACTCGTTGCTTTGAATGACAAATGTGTGAAACTAACTAGGGCTTACTAGAGAAGCCACAATCTGGTTGTGATGTGATTGATGGTGTGGGGGAGAAGCCCCAGGGTAAGGGTGAGACGCCTAGAGACGCGAACCAACTTGCTAGTAGTAGGACTGTCCCCTCAGAGTCGGCTGTGCGTGCACAAGCCATTCTTTCCTCTACTGTTGGTTCTTCTTCTGCTCCCTTACCTCCTGCTGTTCCCTCTTCTCCCTGCTCTTCTTGCACCTCTCTCTTTCGGGAGTGTCAGTATCTTATGAACACTCTCGAGAGATTTGTAGGAGGCAAGAAGAAGCTCAATCTTATTCTAGACCAATCTAAGATCTGCAGATTTAATCAGGGTCTAGGATATGACTTTTATGAGGATATGAGGAAACATCCACCTGCCGTGCTCAGACCCATAGCACCAGGTGTGATCGAGACCGAGCCCAGGTCTGATGAGGTCAAATTCAAATCAGCGGGCTTTGTCCACGGGATCTCTGATAGCAAGGTGATTCCACCTGCTGCTTCAGCCTCTCAGAAGCCGAAGCCCTCTCGTGCTACTTCCACCTCTCAGAAGGTGAAGTACCACTGCACCTTCTGTCAGAAGGATGGACACACGATCGATCGATGCTTCAGGCGCGCCAGGATCGCACGTAGAGACCGTGTTGAGTCTCTTAGGGGTATTCAGGGTCAGCCCCAGATCCTGAGTGCACCTAAGACCAACACGAGGTCTAGGGTTGCGTTTGCTGATGATTTTGGGCAGCATCGAGGACTTGGTTTTTCTGAGTTTTCTGGTTTTCGTCCTCGTGCTGCTTCTGGTCGTGACTTCCGCCATCCTGAGGGTACATCTCGTTTCCCCTGTCGAGATAGCTACCCGCGGCGTGATCAGCATGTTGCCGGTATTCCGACTCGCTCTCCCGTAGCAGTCGGACCCCGCAACAGCTTCAGGTCTGCTCACAGACTTTCTGCTTTGAGTGACAGAGAGAGTAGGGTAGCTAGAGGTCAGTCGTGTGTGGCTACTTCTGCTACTCGACGTGTCGTTCAGTATTGGGTGCCAAAATCACTTTTGATTTACCCCAGTACTGAGACTTTACTCTCTGTTTGACTCAGGTTCGCTGGGCAGGGAAGGGAAAGGTTTGGCTCGTAGACTCCGGGTGTTCACGACACATGACCGGAGATTCCCGTTGGTTTTCTTCCCTAGCCCGTGCTCCAGGTGATGAGACGATCACCTTCGGAGATGCTTCATCTGGGCGCGTCATCGCCAAAGGTACAGTGCGCGTTAATGATTCGTTTCTTTTGAGAGATGTTGCCTTGGTTAGTAAGCTGCAGTACAATTTGCTTTCCGTTTCTCAGCTTACCGATGACGGTTTCGAGGTGAGCTTCAAGAAAAACAACTGCAAAATTCTTGATTCTTCGGGTAGTCTGGTTTGCGGGATTTCTCGTTTTGGGAGGATCTTTCGTGCTGATTTTTCTGAGTTTTCTGGTGATCCTCTCAGGTGTTTAGTTGCTTCTGAGTCCCGCGACCTCTCTTTCTGGCATAGGAGACTTGGTCATATTGGATTTGACCATTTGACCCGAGTTAGCGGCCACGATCTCATTCGTGGTCTGCCGAAACTCAAGATGTTCAAAGATCTTGTTTGCGCTCCATGCCGGCAAGGCAATATGGTTGCCGCTTCTCATCCTCCGGTCACAGTTACTATGACCGATGCACCGGGACAGCTGCTCCACATGGACACAGTTGGACCAGCTCGAGTGCAGTCAGCAGGAGGGAAGTGGTATGTTCTTGTTGTGGTCGATGACTTCTCGAGGTATTCTTGGGTGTTTTTCTTAGCCTCGAAGGATGAGACATTTTCACTTTTCCGAGGTCTTTTTAGTAGGCTTTCTGTTGAGCTTCCAGGCGCCTTACGAGCGATCCGCAGTGACAATGGCACGGAGTTCAAGAATTCCTACTTTGAGAGTTTCTGTGGTGAGACAGGTGTAGAGCACCAGTTCTCTTCTCCATACGTCCCTCAGCAGAATGGCGTTGTGGAGAGGAAGAACCGTACCTTGGTCGAGATGGCCAGGACGATGCTGGATGAGTACTCTACACCGCAGAAGTTTTGGGCTGAGGCTATAGCCACCGCGTGCCATGTCTCAAATCGAGTTTTTCTTCGGGCACACTTGCACCGCACTTCTTATGAGTTGAGATACGGGCGAAAGCCCAGCGTCTCTCACTTTCGTGTGTTTGGTTGCAAGTGCTTTGTTCTGAAGTCTGGGAACCTAGATAAGTTCGAGTCACGTTCTTGTGACGGGATCTTTCTAGGCTACTCGACTTCTTCGCGGGCTTATAGGGTTTGGAACTGCGAGTCTAGTAAAATGGTAGAGACCTGTGAGGTGACCTTCGACGAGGCCAGTCCGGGGACTAGGCCTGATATCTCAGGTTCTTTAGAGCAGTCCAAGACCATCTTTGTGGATGATGAGGATGATGGAGATGAGGGTTGTCTACCCGATCCAGTCCCTCATCCACCCCTCGAGGTGCCTTCTTCCACCGCACCTCCAGGTGACCAGCCCATGCCTTCTGCTTCCTCTGGAGCTAGTGGCTCTGTTCCTACCTCGTCAGCTCAGGAGGTAGATGCCACTTCTTCATCTCATCCTGGACCTCCTAGACATATCCAAAAAAGGCATCCTTCAGAGCAGATCATTGGAGACCTTTTCGAGCGTGTTACCCGCTCAAAATCTGGCTTATCTCAATTCTATCTCCATTCTGCTTTCATTGCCTCCTTTGAGCCCAAAGATATTTCTCATGCTCTTTCTGATGAGTCTTGGGTCAATGCCATGCATGAGGAGCTAGAAAACTTCGAGAGAAACAAGGTCTGGTCGCTTGTCGAGCCCCCACGAGGTCACAATATCATTGGGACTAAGTGGGTGTTCAAGAACAAGCAGAGTGAGGATGGTGTGGTTATTCGAAACAAGGCTAGACTGGTAGCTCAAGGGTTCTCCCAGGTTGAGGGTCTAGATTTCGAGGAGACCTTTGCCCCTGTAGTTCGACTTGAGGCCATTAGAATCCTGCTTGCCTTTGCAGCTTCTAAGGGTTTCAAGCTTTACCAGATGGACGTCAAGAGTGCCTTTCTCAATGGCTTTATTGAGTAAGAGGTCTACGTCCGACAACCTCCTGGTTTCGAAAACCCCAAATACCCAAACCATGTCTTCAAGCTTTCCAAAGCTTTTTATGTACTTAAGCAGGCCCCTAGAGCTTGGTATGAGAGGCTTAAGTCCTATCTTCTGAGCCATGGTTTTGAGATGGGTAGAGTAGATAAGACCTTGTTCATTCGCCGTCATGGCAATGACTTTCTGCTCGTCCAAATCTATGTCGATGACATCATCTTTGGCGGCTCCTCACATGCTCTCGCTTCCCAGTTTTCGGATGTCATGAGCTCCGAATTTGAGATGAGCATGATGGGCGAGTTGAGCTTCTTTCTTGGCTTCCAAATCAAGCAAACTCAGGAGGGTACCTTCCTGCATCAGGGCAAGTACACTCGAGACCTCCTGAAGTGCTTCGATATGAGTGATGGTAAGCCGGTGTCCACTCCGATGGCTTCTACAACCTATCTTGACCCAGATGAGAATGGCGAGCCAGTTGATCAGAAGGAGTATCATAGTATGATCGGCTCCCTCTTGTACCTCACTGCCTCGAGACCGGACATACACTTTGCTGTGTGTCTTTGTGCCCGGTTTCAGGCTTCTTCTCGCGTATCTCACCGCCAGGCGGTGAAGCACATCCTTTGGTACCTTCGAGCTACCATTGACTATGGTATCTGGTACTCTTCCTCATCCTGTCTTTCCTTGAGAGCCTTTTCGGATGCAGACTTTGCTGGCTGTAGGATAGATAGGAAGAGCACTTCCGGCACCTGCCAATTCATTGGCACTTCTCTCGTTTCCTGGTCTTCGAGGAAGCAGTCCGGTGTTGCACAGTCCACTGCAGAGGCCGAGTACGTTGCTGCAGCCAGTTGCTGTAGCCAGGTGCTTTGGATGGTTTCGACCCTGCGGGACTTTGGGTTAGCTTTAGACAGTGTTCCACTCTTTTGTGATAACACGTCTACTATCAACATTGCTAAGAACCCAGTGCAACACTCTCGGACCAATCATATTGATATTCGTTTCCACTTCCTTAGAGACCATGTAGAGAAGGGTGACATAGTGCTCAAGTTTGTGGAGAGTGACTACCAGTTGGCTGACATCTTCACCAAGCCTTTGGATAGTTCGAGGTTTTCAGCTCTGCGGGGAGAGCTTGGGGTGGTTTGTCCTTATGGACTGATGTGAGGGGGAGTTTTGTGCTTTACTGCTTTACTATATTGATTATGCTCTTACTCCTTTCTGATTACATTGCATATGGTGCTTTGGGTTTAGTCCTTCTAGCATAGGTTAGAGTGGTCTTCTCGTCTAGCTGTTTAGACTCCTTGCTCTTATCTTGTGACCTAGGATTCTGCTCTATTAGCCGCTTCTCTTCTCTCACTAGGTTGAGCCCACTCACTACTTTTAGGTTCTAGCAAGGGTCGGGCCACCCTTGGGTAGACAAGGTACGTGTTTGCTCCCTAGTGAGGTAGATTACCGGTCTAATAGTCCTAGTGTCATATGGGGTAGATGAGAGTCAGTCTGAGCCATAGTTGCCTCTATATCTTATCTATGCTTTAAGGCCAGCTTCTCGGTTTTATTGTCTTAGTTCAGGGGGAGTTCAATTGGGAGCTTCTGGAGCTTAATCTTGACATAACTCAACTTGAACTAAAAGTTGCATCTAATGTTAAGGGGGAGCTGGACTTTCTTGCATTTTTCAGCATTTCGCATTGTAATCAATCTGCATTGAGCCTTGATTATTATCCTGTTATGACATGCTTCAATGCTTTACACCTTGCCATGACTTGTGCTTAGCTTGCTAGATTTATCATGACTTCATATGTGTAGACTAGCGTTTGCCATGATAAGTTAAGTAAAATTGCTCAACTTGAATTAAAACTTGTCATGTTAGCATTCGAGATTAGTCCTTCTTGAGCTATCCCCTTATGATTCATGCCATGTCAAATAGGCTGAGTAGAGCGTTGAATCTATGTTGAGCCTTAGATTGAGCTGTTTTAGTCTCTTGATGATGCATGAGTTAGTACAATATGTTAAAAAGCAAAAAGATCTCTTTTGTGCGAAAAAACTGATCTCACCAATTCTCTCCTATGAGACGGCTTGCCATTGCACTTGGCATGAACTTAGGGGGAGTTTTGGATGACCTAGACTATCTTCTTAAGCTTCTTGCTTGGAGTAGTCGCATAAGGCTTGAGATCTAGCACATGATAAAACAAAAATCTGGTTGGCAATAACCATGAATTTCAAAAGAAAATATGTGCTCCATTTGCTTAAGCTTCAAAAAGAACAAAGTACTTTAACCAATGTTTCAATCTTGAGCTTATAGCACTCTATTTGGATTCAATGTTAGTTTCCTTGTTCCGCTTAGCTTATTGACATGGCCTGCATCATCCTTGGATATCTCTAGTTAGACTTTGCTCATTGATGACTTGACTTGCTCTCAAAATCCATTACATTTCAGATTGTCATCTATGTGCTCTAGCTGGCTTATATATATGTTGTCATGATCTAGATAGCGTTTTATTGAGTTATGGCTTGGTGTATTACTTTATAGTCATTATGCATAATTCTCATGGCTCTAAATGCTTAAATAAACAAACTTCAGTCATTTTCATCCATTGACATGTCATATTCTCTCTTTTGCATCTTGATGCGTTTATTGCCAAAAGGGGGAGAATAGAGAAGAAAAAGACTGTCAGGAACATTTTAGAGCTTTGAAGATCAATTTGCTCTTTCAGTTGTTGCTCTAGTGTTCCTTCTGTCGACATGGTCATTAGCTCCATTTCATTTTTTGGACCATGTTGATTTCTTCAAACTCAAACTCTTCTTAATGTTTTTCTGGGTTTGTCAATATACTCATCAAGGGGGAGATTGAGAGACCATGTGGTCGTGATCCCATGAGTGTGATGAGTAATTGACAAGGGTTTAGGTCAGTCGAGTTTGGTGTGGGTGGTTTGGACCATGTCGTTGCCTGGTGCAACGGGCTCGGTCGGTCTGGTCAAACCTGGTCATTTGGGCTTAGGATGTATATTCTAATGTTTCGACAGGTTTGGACTTCATCTGTGGTAAGTGTGATGGTATTTACGCTTTCATGTGTCGAGCGGTGCTATTTAACGTGTTTCTTGTCTGTGTGACTGCAAGACGTCGAGTTGGAGTCGTGGCGAGACACGGTGGACCGGACTAGGCGCAGGTGGCGCTGAGGTCAGAACGGTCGGGATGTGTTGAAGACGACGTGGACTCGAGGTGGTTGTGAGGCGTGCGAGGCAAGGAGCGCGGAAGCTTCCCGGAAGGTGCAGGAGGGGTGAATCGGGAAATTCGCAAGGCTGCACAAGCGGGAGCGGGCTCCGTTGGACGTAGCGGGCGTAATGGGGTGGAGACCCGTTAGCCAAGCGCTATAAAAGGAGAGGAGGGGCTGCATGCCCTCTTGGAGCACTTGTAAGGAATTAGGGTTTACACTAGTCAAAAGAGGCTTTGGGAAGGTTGTTTTCCTTTAGCTCTTTAGTTGGTGTGAGTTGGTGGAGGCAGAGTGTGCTCCCTGTTGTCCTCCATCGATGGTTTCTTGAGTGTTCTTCCTACTCCAAGCATGTACGGGTGTGTGTGAGAGGGAGAGGGAGAGGATTGAGTGGTGAATCTATTGTAATCATCCATGGTTCTAATGTCCATGCGTATGGGAACGTAGTTCTCTGTAAATCCTTGTGATGGAATGAAATTTCTGGAGTTTTCCTCCCGAGCCTCTCTCTGTTCTTCGTTGCTCCATTTGGTTGATTTCTTGACTTTTTGATTTTCGAGTTGTTGCTTGCTGAAAAATGCTAAAATGGGTTGCTATGACATGGGAGATTCTCAAAAGCCATTTGGCTAGTCAATCCTAAGAGCAAACCAAGTTTAATTTCGGATTTCCTCTTTTGGTCTCCTCTGTTCATGTATTTCATCTTCTAGGGTTTTGGTGAAATCTTGTTCCCTTTGGAGAAATGGCATAAAATTTGATCTGGATTATCCCATAGCTATTGCTAACATATCCTCAAAGTTTCATGGCCATAGGATCAAAGGTTGGGGAGTAATTTGGATTTTGGTGAACCCTCTGTACTTTTTCAGTTTTTGAGAAATCTCTGAATTTCTCGAGTTTTTGTTGATTTCTTGTGTTGTTTAGAGCCTCCATGATATTTAGTTTATGTTTCTACGTCTTGGTCTAAAAAGAAAAGAATCATTTCTCTTTTTTCTCTTGGATTTGGCAAGTTTCTGAGGGTGTGTTTGGTTCGTGGATGGAGGTTGCATCGTATATCCTGGATGAGTGGATGCAGGCTGAGTGGAATCGTATTTCAGAAAAAGAAGATGTTTGGTGAGGCTGTATGAGCGGATACAAAAAAACTGAGATGCTGTTTGGTTGCCTGTATGAGTGGATGCAGTCTACCAAACCTGAGAGGCTGACACGTGGGACCGCATAAGATACACTGCATCCACTCATCCAGGATGGCTAGTGAAGCTCATTTTGAGCGTATCCACCCATCCAGGATGAGGGCGTATTTTTGCATCCGCTCATACAGGCTGTATCCGCTCATACAGGCAACCAAACAGGCTCTTTCTCAGATTATACGGATCTACCCATCCAGGACGAAGAAGATTCAGGCAACCAAACACACCCTGAATGTTCAGTTCGGCCGCTGTTCTTCAGTTCGTCTGAAGCATTTCAGATTTTTTCCCCTCCAGCGAGTGTCTCAGTTCAGCTGAAGCTTTCTCCATTTCGTGCCTTTTTCTTTTTTTTGTTGCTGATCTTTGGGAATTTTGCATGCAGATCAATCGGCAGTATTTTCAGCCGAAATGTTTACTGATTACTCTCTGATTTATGCTGAATTTTTTGGTATCGCATGCGTCCCAGATTTCAGCAAAATTAATTTTAAGTTTTCTGTAAGTTGCGTTGTTTTGCATCTTTTGAAAAATCAGTGTTCGATTTCTCGGGGGCGATTTTAAGCGAGCGACATTCACCCCCCTCTGTCGCCATTTAGGTCCTACACTTGGGAATTAACATTTTTCAGATGCTAACCGGCAAACGCTCGCATGGGCTCATTGTTAGCGCAGAAAATGCTGTATAACAGCGGGACGCTTTCTGATATCCTCGACAAATCTGAAACTGATTGGCCAGTTGCTGAGGCAGAAATGTTGGCAAAGCTCGGTTTGAGATGCACAGCCCTGAATTGCAGGGATAGGCTTGATCTCGAGTCAGAGGCACTGCCAAAGCTGGAGGAAATTCTGCATAGGATTACTTCTACTGTCAATTTAAGAAATCCAAAGTCAAGTGTACCATGCCACTTCATCTGCCCTATAACACAGGTACTGCCTGATTCTGTCGGTTTCAGTTCTCTTCACTCTAGCTAATTAGTACACAATTTAGACGCAACAGCGAGGTAATGGACGATCCTTATGTCGCTGCTGATGGGCACACGTATGAGCACCATACCATCAACACAAACTATCCCCTGTAGCGAGGTGCAGGCTTCGGAATTCATCCATAATCCCAAACCATTCGTTGCACGCCGCGATACGACCGTGGAAGTCACAATCAGCTCGGACAAGGCATCAAGTTTATGTGTGTGTATATACACACACATATACGTAACATACATATACATATATACATACATGGCTGCGCTATTCTGCGTCTCACGGCAATAACTTTTTGGCACGCATTTTACACCTGGGCGCAGAATAGTAATTCTACATACATACATACATACATACATACATACATACATACATACATACATACATACATACATACATACATACATACATACATACATACATACATACATACATACATACATACATACATACATACATACATACATACATACATACATACATACATACATACATACATACATACATACATACATACATACATACATACATACATACATACATACATACATACATACATACATACATACATACATACATACATACATACATACATACGTGTGTGTATATATATATGCGTACATGTGTGCATGCATGCATATATACATGTGTATATGTATGTATACGGTAGTGCTATTTTGCGCGCGCGTGTATTTTGCATAAGGTTTTGCATCCCGGCAAGTTTCACCGGTTATGCGAAAAGTTATTATCGGCTGTGAAGAAAGTTATCACCGACAGTATTGTGTGCGTTCGACAGTAACTTCACTCGTTATCGATGGTAATTTCATGCAGAACCGTTGATAGGTTTGGCAATAACTTCATTTAGAAATATCAGTAACTTTTCCAGGTATTTTACACCTACGTGCTGGTTAGTAGTTATATATATATGTGTATGTATATGTATATATGTATACGGTTGCTCTATTCTGCGCCTACGCGTCTGTGTGTGCCGAAAAGTTACTATCGTACGGGAGTGAATTTACTGTCAAATACATATAGAGTTACTGTATGTTGTGTAGTGTTATAACTGACTGTAACTCTTACATACGTTTAGCAATAACTTCACTCATACACAATAGTAATTTTCTGACGTGCATTATACATCTGTGCGTAAAATAGTAATTACATATATATGTATGTATGTATGTATGTATGTATGTATGTATGTATGTATGTATGTATGTATGTATGTATGTATGCATGTATGTATATATGTATGTATGTATGTATGTAACAAGAATACGTTCGACACGGAATGTCACAAGAATCTTGTAGGAAACGAAATGTATGTATGTATGTAACAAGAATACGTTCGACACGGAATGTCACAAGAATCTTGTAGGAAACGGAATTTCGGCACGTCGACCAAAGTAATGTCTACTTGTTGTCAAGTAACAATAGCGATCGATGGGAGTACTGAGTACGTTATTCTAATGTTGCCAAGACATGCATGACCCTCGCCTAATTAATTAGTCACTGTTGACCACACTGCCTTAGCACTATTTCTGATGCTTCCAAGGCATTGAGATACAATAGTACATGATCTGGCTGCATGTGCAAACTCCTCTCTTTGCTGCTCCCATTCACCAAACTTGTTCATCAGTTGTTGTCATGGCCGTCGAGCCGTCGGTTTAAGTGCAGGTTCATGGCACGAAGAATTGACAGCGCCTGAAAGAACAGCAGGAGAGATGTATAATACGCAACTGAACAAGATGCGAAATCAAAGGCATCAATAATGCACCTAATCGAGGACGACGTTACGTGCATGCTAGGAAGCCTGGCTGAAGTGAATTCGTGAAAGAGGTAGTAGGCTGCTCAAAAAATTAAGAAATATACTCCTTCATGTACTGAACATCTGTGAATTAATGTAGATGGTTTTGGATGAGCCAAGGTAGTCAGCCATCCGGTGGCTAAGCCAACTGGTGTGTCTAAAAGCCTAACACACTACTACAGAAATCCACATTACAGACGGTTCAGAAACGTCATCACAGACGGTTTTCTGAACCGTCTGAAATTATGGGTCAGTGATAATCCAAGTTATCACAGACAGTTTTTGAACCGTCTGTGATTATGCGATATCACAGACGGTTTTTCATTAAAAACCGTCTGTGATTATCCGATATCACAGACGGTTTTTTAAAAAAAACCGTCTGTGCTATCGGATAATCACAGACGGTTTTTAGTACAAAACCGTCTGTGATATCGCATAATCACAGACGGTTTTTAATGAAAAATCGTCTGTGATATCGCATAATCACAGACGGTTTTTAATGAAAAATCGTCTGTGATACTCCTCCCCCCCAGCAGAATCTATTTCTGTTTATAGCTAGCCTCAGGAAATGCTAGCCATGCCCTCTGAAACAAGCAGATAATCACAGACATAAACATATACAATTCACACATCTCATTTCATTTCAGATACATTTCACATCTCAATTCATTTCACAGACATAAAACATCCAATTGACAACGCACTTCATTTCACAAACATAAAGCATCCATTTCGCAAATCAATTCATTGAGTTGAAATAAAATATCCATTAACAAATACACAATTGTAAAAGATCTACACTGTATTTGCACTTAGAATTACAATAAAAAATCATTCTGGGCAGTGGAACTCTCCATCTGATCTTACGACTTTTGACCACAAAAACCAAATGAGCTCTCCTCAAATATTTGCAAAATCCGGCTGTGTCAATGCAGATGTAGAGATGGACGCAGCCTGTCGATAGGAATATCAACGCGCGCATATATAAAACTGACATGTATGAAATAAATGTGGGAAGATTGACAAACCTTAGAATTAGTGATCTTGGTGGAATCGAGGAGTAGTCTCATATGGTGGCACACGTAGTATCCACACGTGTTGCCCGGCTCCTGCTGGTGGCACTGCAAAAAATATAATGTGTTAAATCAAGTGGCATTACTACTATGTGTTGTATATGATTAATTAATGTGTAGCTAGCGAATACCCGAAACTTGCGATCATGTTTCAAGGCCTTGGCCCCTGTCGTCGAGTCACGTGTTTGTTGAACGTATGTGGTGAACGACCTTCGTTATTCGAAAAAGTTAGATTAGTTATTCGGAAGGAAAGAAAGAGTACAATGTACAATGTACTTACCTATCGAGTATTCGGGCGATAGCTGTGTACTTGGATTTGTTCTTACTTAGAGAATCAAGGTATATAGCCTTGTTCCATTTTGGTATAATTACAATTAAAATCCAATGGAATTTCTCATTGTATGGCATAAGAACAAATTCCTTATCTTGGCGAGCCAGCCGTGCTTTTGTAATATAGTCCTCAACGAAGGATGCATTCTCAATGATGGTATCAATGGTGACCAAGCGTGGGTCCAGGAAACCAATTCGTGATTTCGATGATCTAGCTTCGATCAGCATGAATCTATATATAACATAGGAAAGCAACAAATTGTGACATATATCGGTATTACGTGAATAGAGACTGTGATTGTACAGACTTACAGCGTCCAGCATCGAACGAGTGAGGCGTCGAGAGCGTTGAGCGTGAAAAGTTCAAATATATCGTCAAAGGTCACCGCGAAGACACAGTCCTGAGCTTCGTGCAAGAAATGTTCCAGCTTGAATTTGACAGTTATACCTGAGCGCCGTTCTGCCTCTGGCTTATTGGACTCTTCCATATACCAAAGGTGGAATCTTTGGCAACCAAGTCCTAGTTTTTGGAGCTCTTCCTAGACTACCATCGGCTAAGCTAGCACGAATTTGCGGGCCAATGGCATGGACGGGAAATCGTCATCATCCTTCGTCTTTGATTTGCCCTGGCCACTGCCTCGATTGTGGGTCGACTTTATGCTAGTCGAATGTAATGGTATAGACGGTGCAAGTTGCTCTGGCGAGAATAGCACCCGTGGAGATAGCACCGGTGCAGGTAGCTGTGGTTCGCACTGCCCGTGTGGAGATGGCACCAGTGCAAGTTGCTCTGGCGAGAATAGCACCCGTGGAGATAGCACCGGTGCAGGTAGCTGTGGTTCGCACTGCCCGTGTGGAGATGGCACCAGTGCAAGTTGCTGTGGTTCGCACTGTACTTCTGGTCCTGCCACCGGTGAAGAAGCCTCCAGGGAGATGTCGGTTTTGGGCCACTGGATGAATGTTCCAATGGCCTGTCCTAGATTCACGATCTCGTCGTTGGGGGGCTTCGGTAGCGGGACCACCTCAAAATTGGCATACACACCATCCACATTAACTTTTGCGAAGCCTGGCGCTAAAGCTTGACCATGCACCATGGCCCCGATACCAGACGAATATGCCTGGCCCCAAGCAGCGTACAAGGGAATGGAGCCATATCTCACTTGGAGCCTGCATGTCGTAGGCTCCTACATAACGATACAAAATTAGCTACTCGAATAGGCCTACCAATGGAGCAAGCATTCGAGAGGTAATAATTATTACCAGGATGTCGTCCACAGGAAATTTGGACTGGGTTTGCGTCGGATTGGACGCGCAGCTACTCGGATGGTTGTGCGGGCTAGCTAGCACAGGAGCGGCGGTGGCGGCCTGCTGACTTTCTGTCTGTTTCCGCACCTCATCTCTGATTATATCAGCCATCGAACCCAGTAGGTCCTCTTTAAGAGATGCCTTGAGCTCTTCTCGTAGTTGTGCGTCACGCTCGGCTTTGTTTCTCTTCCTGCGCCGATACATGTCGGAGTCATCTTGGAAACCATGTTTCCAAGGAACGTAAAGCCCAAGGCCTCTCGTACGGCCCGGGTGCTCCTTGTTTTCCAGGGCCACGGAGAGCATATCATTCTCCCTTGTTCCCTGGAATGATCCCAGGGTAGATTGAAAACTCAGCTCTTCCTGCAAGAGCACGACATGTCATTTCAATTCGTACGAAGTTGTGGAGTAATTACAAGCTACGTAGTTCGATCGATATCTTACCAGGCGCTCGGTCACTTGCTGGCCTGAAGGGTTTCGAAAGGTGATGTCCCCTGATGTCGTTGTAGATGACCTTGCTCTAATCCAATTTCGAGCGCGATCGTCCGGGATATTGGAAAACGGTGGGGCGATGTCCTGTGCAGCTGCCAGCTCATCCTCCTTCATCCACTGCGCGATTTTACCCGCATACCCAGCTGTGCCAAGTCTGTGAGGGTGTGTATTTTTTGCCTGGAGGGCCTTGTGCGCCACACTTGTACTTTTGAAATCTTCGGTCATTTTCATCGCCTTGAACTCTTCCCATTGTGGTTCCAGGAAAGGGTATTTATGAACAGGCGTTTCGTCCGTCTCCACGTATTTCTTGACAAGCGTGCTCTTGAAGTTCTTCCATGCTTTGCACGCCGCTTTGTAGGTTTGTTGTTGCACAACGTCCAGGTGTTCTTCTGGGAACTCGAACGATGCCAAAATTTCGGTCCACAACTCACGTTTCCGAGTGTCAGGCACGTTCTTCCATGAATTGTATGTGATCTCAATTCGTTCTCGTGCAACTACTCCGACCATGGTTCGGAATGCGTTTACTGCTTTTTGAGGAAGGATAGGGACCCAGATGCATTCACCGCTGTGATGATCTGTCGGCCCTCAGGCTTCCTTGATAGCCCTCTTCCTTGGCGTCTTGATGTTGGAGCGGACGCCTCCGGCGATGATGTTGAAGAATGCGCGGGTGACATGTTGCTCATTTTGTGGGTCTATTAAGATAAGATGAGAAAGTAATCATATTGAATTGCAAGACAAGAGAGGAGTAGAGGGGAGGGGGAGAAGGGAGGGGGTGATATGGACATAGAGAGGGGGTGATGTGCCTATCTTACCAATGTACCAATGTATCAAGTCCTTCTTTTTTCCACAAAATTCAAGTCAATTTTATTACAAAAGTGCAAAAAAAAGACATTCCAGATTCTTCGGTGAGCAGCCGACATAGCCGACTTCTTCGGTGAGCGACTATGCATCTGCTTCTTCCCACTCCTTCTCTTCATCTCTGGTCTCCGGATCACGTACGCCAGTAGCGATGATTCATCTAACTGAATCATCGCTACTGGCGTACGTGATCCAGAGATCAGAGATGAAGAGAAGGAGTGGGAAGAAGCAAATGGATAGTCGCTCACCGAAGAAGTCGGCTATATCGGCTGCTCACCGAAGAATCTGGGAATTTGTTTTTTTGAACTTCTGTACTAAAATTTTCTTGAATTTTGTAATACTATTACTACAAGGTCTCTAAACAAAGTGCCTATCCTAACACCTACTTTAGTTGCTAAAACTATAAACCAAATAGCAAAGTCCCTAAACAAAGGTCTATGAAGCAAATGACACAAACTAGTGTATTCGGTTCATTGAACGGGAACACTATAGTATGTCACTTGCTTCATTTGCTGTTTTTTGTCTAGATACATGGAGCATTTGGGTGGAAAGATCAACTGTTTCGTCAGGCGCATGACTGCCAATTCGAAGCATAGCATAGCATCCGAGGCACATCCGAGGCCTGCTGCTGTGTCTTGAGGAATGCCAAGAGCTGGTATTCAGATGGGTTATGAGAATAAGATTCATAATTTATAGTTTGAGGAATGCCACATCTGAAGACCAGCTCTTGGCATTCTTCAAGACACAGCTGCAGGCCTTGGATGTGCCTCGGATGCTACGCTATGCTTCAAATTGGCAGTCATGAGCCTGACGACACAATGTATTTCTTTCCACCCAAATGGTCAATGTATCTTTTGCAATAATCGCAAGATTTCTTTATCCGGATACACTAGAATGTGTTACTTGCTTCATGCCCTTTGATCATATACTCTTCCTTGATTGGTTAATTTGTGCTCTCAAATTGTAGGGTTGCACATGATAAGATGAGGAAGCAAGAAAAGTGATACATGATGCTCAATGTTAGGAAGAGATCAGGAGAGGAGTAGAGGGAAGGGGGAGAAGGGAGGAGAGGAGTAGAGGGAAGGGGGAGAAGGGAGGAGAGGAGTAGAGGGAAGGGGGACCCAAATGATTTCAAACTATATACTATGTACTATATACTATATACTATATACTAACACAACAAGCAATGTAATATGTACCAATGTAAACTAAGCAACTATATACTATATACTATATACTATGTACTATGTACTATATACTATATACTATATACTATATACTATATACTATATACTATATACTATATACTATATACTAACACAACAAGCAGTAAACAATGTACCAATGTAGTATGTACCAAATAGCAAACTAATTAAGCTACTGCAGTAAACAATGTAACAATGTAATATGTACCAAATAGCAAACTAATTAAGCTACCGCAGTAAACAATGTACCAATGTAATATGTACCAAGCATCAAGCATCAACCCTAAACACTAACAGTAAGCATGAAGCATCAACCCTAAATATGTACTAAGCAACTAACCATAACAGTATGAAGCATCAAGCATCAACCCTAAACACTAACAGTAAGCATGAAGCATCAACCCTAAATATGTACTAAGCAACTAACCATAACAGTATGAAGCATCAAGCATCAACCCTAAACACTAACAGTAAGCATGAAGCATCAACCCTAAATATGTACTAAGCAACTAACCATAACAGTATGAAGTATCAAGCATCAACCCTAAACACTAACAGTAAGCATGAAGCTCGGGGAGGGATTTGATGACCTTACGGTTTTGGTGACCTTAGGGACGCAGGAGGAGGAGGAGGCGGCGGCGACGGAGGAGGAGGCGGCGACGACGACGGAGGAGGAGGAGGCGACGGGCTCGGGGAGGCGACGGAGGAGGAGGAGGCGGCGACGCAGGAGGCGGCGGTGGCGACGGAGGAGGAGGAGGCGACGGGCTCGGGGAGGCGGCGACGGAGGAGGAGGAGGCTGCGGCGACGTCTTCGTCCAGGGAGGCGGCCGGCGAGGGTTGGGGGAGGCAGCCGGCGAGGGCTCGGGGAGGCGGCGGCGACGACGGGCTCGGGATTTAGATCTAATCGAATAACTGCAGCGCACACGGAAAACCCTAGCGAGAGGGTATATGTAGGAAGATTATCACAGACGGTTTTGAGTTAAAAACCGTCTGTGATAGTTTACTATCACAGACGGTTCTAAACTTAGAACCGTCTGTGATATGTTATCACAGACGGTTCTGAATTTAGAACCGTCTGTGATAAGCCTTTGCCGGCTGTTGCAATTAAGACAACACCAATAACTACACAGCTGCATTCATATCAACTACCAAACAGCTGCATTCATATACAATACCAACCAGCTGCATTCACACAGTGTATTTCTTGATACATTTTGTCATTCTCAAATACATCACACATATACATTTTCACATATACATCTCAAAATTGTCTCTCTCATCATAGTTCTCTTCTACATCGCGAAGCATCTGATCCAGATTATCATTGTGCAACCTATCCGAATCCGAGCCACAATCGACATCAGCCGGCGGCATGTCATTCACTTCACCTGCGATGTCATCCGGGGGCATATCATTCACTTCACCGGCAATGTCATCCGGCGGCATATGATCATTCACTTCGCCATGACTGGTCCAACACATATAATCCTTTTTGAAACCCCTCCGAATCAAGTGCGCTTCAATTTGCCCTCGGTTCTTAAACATCTTCAAATTCTCGCAGTCAGTGCATGGACAGCACATATATTCCACCCCCTTATTCAACATATCCTCCTCGGTGGCTCTTATAAAAGCAGAAACGCCATTAATGTACTCTTCACTCACACGGCTCGCGGCATACATCCAACTTCGGTCCTACGTTACGTACATATATAACAACTTAGTATTAAAATCTAGAATAACTAATTATAACTACATATATACCGGCCACATTTATTATATTGAGACTTAATTTCCTAGCTCAATTCATATTACAAACACAATAGCTATTATATAACCAACAATTTTGCAAATTAATTAACCATCTTCAATAACCACTCATGGATTACTTACACCTAAATTGTAATGCAATTAAAAATAAATAAATTTCATTACTAACCATATCTACAGCAACCAGGAAAGTCTGAATCTTAATTCAAAGCTCAATCTCTGCCTCTTCCCACCAAATTAACTGGCATGAAATCGCTCTAGCTTCCTCCCGAGTGAAAAAGTGCGCAGCAGTGGCTAGATCTGGATCGAAATGAAGACGATGCGGTTTGAGCAGCGCAATAAATGCCTTAGTCATTATCACAGACGGTTTTTAACTAAAAACCGTCTGTGATAATAAATTATCACAGACAGTTTTTTATACAAAACCGTCTGTGATAAGCTTCATACCAGAACGCTTCGCGCGTGTTTCGATGCCAGAACGCTTCGTGTTTCGATCGTCTAATTAACGTCTCTCGATCGTTATACGAAGCGTCTATATCATTCATGTTTGGGTATACAAACCGTTTGTGCTAAAGGTTAAATATGCGCTCCTAATCCAGGTCTCTAGCTAGCTTCTACGTACGTACAATACAATATACAATTAATACAACATGGCTTCTACTGCTGTTCTTGTGATCATCTCCTTCCTCTCATCTGTTCATCACGAATTGTTCGGCCGGAACCTTACACAGGCGGCCAGCAATTTGCATCTGGAGCAGCTTCTCCGCACCCGCCCTGCTCTCCTTCCCCGACTTTCTTGCATCCGTCAGCTTGACCTGATCCTCCGCCGTTGACGGAGGCGTCTCGCTGCCGCTCAAGAAAGGGAAATAGCCCTCACCCTGGTTCTTCTCCACAATGTGCGCAATGCGGAAGAAGCTCTACACGCATTGCAGAGACTGATGGATAGCCTTGCCGATCAAGCAGAAACGACAGATTCTGAGGAATCTTTTCATGCTATCCTGTACGACATTATGGATGCTGCTGATCATTTGCCCAGGCTGCACGAGGAAGTGCTGAGGACAAGGGCAATCTTAACGGCGTTCGAGAATTTAGCGGCTGATCCTCCAAGTCCCCAAGTTGAAGAAGAAGCTTACGAAGCCCAAAAGAATACAATCTGGGAAACTCTTTACCTCTGCGACTTTTGTAATAAATTTGCCTCTAATTGAAATTAATAAATTTGCCTTTAATTTGTGATCTCTTGTCTTAGTAGTTCTGTAGTTAAGTTATTAGAAGCAATGTGTACTTATATATTAACCTCTGATCTAGAATATGACAGACAAAGGGACATCACAGCCGGTTCTTGTGAAAAAACGTCTGTGAACATTCCCAGACGGTTCTTAACAACAACCGGCTGTGATAGTCGACACAACACAGATGGTTTTTAATAAAAAACCGTCTGTGATAATCCCAGATTATCACAGACGGTTTGTAATAAAAACTGTATGTGATAATCCCAGATTATCACAGACGGTTTTTAATAAAAACCGTCTGTGATATTCCAGTATCACAGACGGTTCAGCGGTAAGAACCGTCTGTGATACTCCTTTTTCCCGCCACAAATACCACAGACGGCCTTCAAATTAAAACCGTCTGTAATAGTTTACATCACAGACGGTTTCACAAAACCGTCTGTGATTTGCCGTCTACTATTAGCCTTTCTGTAGTAGTGACAGTATAGGCGCACTAACTATCCGTTATAAACCTAAGTGTTTCATTTGTGATTTTTTAGGATTTGATTTCGTGACATCTCGGTTGATATAATTGTGCTAACCAGTCGCACCCTTTTGAGAAATAAAAGGGATAATACAAGGACTAGAAAATGAAGAAGCTTGCATAGGGATTCTCTAGTAAATTACCAAAAGAAAAAATCCAGGTGATGTTTATCAACACCAAAAAAATCCTAAAACCTGGAGTACACAGGCCGTTTTATTTTCACTTTCCAATAATCCACTTGGAGATTATGCTAATACTATACGACGACAGCTAATTAAGCACGCCACATCCATCACATGTGAAAGCCGTAGACTGGTATCTAGTTTGTGAGGACCCCTCGGTGGTTCATCATCTTCTCTAAAATCTCTACTAATATAAAAGAGAAATTTGCCCATTCATTATCTCTCCGTTCCTTTTCCCTGTCGTAGCGTATTCCTGCATCTCCTCTTAACATACGCCGACTCGTTTTCCGAACTACTCGCGGTCTTACACCTCAACCGCTTATCTTTCCTTCCCCATGCAGCTAGGGGTGGCAATAGGGCGGAGGGTCCCGGGGAGGCCTCCGCGGCCTTGCCTCGATCCCTACGCAGCCTGGATTTGCCCTGCCCTGTTAGCCGTACCGAGGGACCCGACCTCGACCCCCGCCCTGGTCCCTGTGGGGACCCAACCCCCACAAGGATCCCCATGGGGATTAAAAAAGGGTAAAATATATTTAAAATAATAATATAATTTTATTTATTAATTTATAATTATTTAGACATACTTTATATATATATATATTCTAACATATAGGTTCAAGTTTTAGTCCAAATATACAAGAAAAGAATACAATCACCCATATTAAAAATTATAATATAATTTGAGGAAAAGGCTAAAGTGTTGCTCGACAATTGAGAAGGGCATGGTGTTTGAGGACTTGTCAGCATTGAAAAGGTGGCTGCAGGAGTATTCAGTGATTCGTAAAAGGCCATTCAAGGTGAGGCATTCTTATGTGGAGCGGAGATACACAGTTGTGTGCGAGAAGGAAATATGTGAATGGAGGGTTTCCCGCAAAGATTCTTTATGTCCTCTTCTGCCGAAATGAGCTTCATGTGATATATATGTGTTTATGGACTGAGATGGTTTTGTGATGAACTACTTGTTGTATATATGTGTATATGGTCTGAGATGGTTTTGTAATGAGCTACTTGTTGTATGTATGTGTATATGTTACATTCATGTGATATTTGTGTTTAGAGTGGCTCCAAAAACAGGAGAAACTCTGCCGAAGTTTTCTGACGTCTGAAAAGGCTACGAACTATGAATTTATTACGAGACTACATGCTCTGAAAAGCCTACATAGAGACATTTATTGCTGCACTGGACTCTTGAAAAAGCGAAAAGATTCGTATGTCCTCCTCTGCCGAAATGAGCTTCATGTGATATATATGTGTATATGGACTGAGATGGTTTTGTAATGAGTTACTTGTTGTATGTATGTGTATAAGTTATATTCATATGATATTTGTGTTTAGAGTGGCTCCAAAAATAGGGGAAACTCTGCCGAAATTTTCTGACGTCTGAAAAGGCTACGAACTATGAATTTATTACGAGACTACAGGCTCTGAAAAGCCTACATAGAGACATTTATTGCTACACTGGAATCCTAAAAAAGCGAAAAGATTCATATGTCTTCTCCATGGACTATCCCCACTGCACTAGATTACCTGCCTACATAAAGGCCTCCTATGTCTTCCATACCACAACTCCTCCTCAAGCCATCACAATACTACTACACAACAATGTCTTCCTGGAGGTCCGACCCATTTGGAGTGCCGGAGTGGCATGAGCGTCCGAAGTGCCATTGCGGCTTTAGGACGATGTTGTGCGTCTGGACGGATCCAGTACAACGAGCTAACTACGGTCGTAGGTTCTTCAAGTGTCTAGACCTGGATGACGACTTTGTGGTAACGACGATAACTAAATCCTTTGTTTCTCGTTATCGTTTTTCAACTTGATCCCTGACATCTACCACGCCACACATAGTCTTGCAGGTTCATCGAATGGGTGGATCGGGTGGCGTCGGCATGGCCACGGAACCGGCCAATGGAGGTGGAAAACAAAGGACAATACTTTGTCAAGATGACTCAGGCTCGCGAGGTGGAACGACAGATGCGGCTTGAGCAAGAGCGCTGCGTGAGGGTGGACCAAATCCGTCTGAAGGGCAAGGAGGATGAGCTGCAAAGGAGGCGGGAGCAATTAAGTCTGCGTGAAGCAGCCATCAAGCGTCAGGAGGAAGAGCTTCAAGCTCGTGAGGCAGCTCTCAAGACCAAGAGTGACAGGAAGAATGATGCAGCAGAGCCATCTTCAGGGCGCAATAAAAAGGGGAAACAACTACGCTACACCCAGTAGACATCCACGTTGCATTTCTTTATGCTATCGACGGTCTATGTAATCCTAAATTTATGCACTCTATTGTGTTTGCCTAGCTGAATCGACTACACTTGAAACTACCGGTATGACGGTATTGCGTATCGGTGCTTCACAAAACTACAATTTAATAGAGTACATAATGTTGCCCACCCATGCTTGCTCCAAAGAATGTCTCAAACATTTACTTAAGGGAAATATAATGGAAAAGTCTAAGGCACATAGGTTCTTACCTTGTCCCATTTTAGCTCTTTTGAATTTCATGAATAAGCAACACCATTATCCCCTTCTCTAACAATTAGTGTTTGACCATCGGAGTTCCCTGCTTAGGAAAAAAGTTACAAACATTATTACCATACTAGCACCCGAAATTTTCAGATTGAACACGAGAACATCAAAAAATTAATAGAAAATTGTGTTTCACACAATTGATTGAACACGACACACGACACCCGAATGTTTCCAAAAGCTAGGGATTATTTTGAAGGCGTCGAGCTGGAGCGCCACCAGTCACGGGGCCTATTCAATTTCTGAATGTTCCACACCTTGGCGCCACCAGTCACGGCTCCGAGCTCGGCGCCACCAATCACGGCGCCGAGCTCGGCGCCACGATCCACGGCGCCGAGGTTGGTGCCACTGACCACGGCGCCGAGGTGCTGCCACGTCGGCGCCACGCAGGCCACCACGCTGGCGCGGGCCTGGCACCTCGGCGCCGTGGACCACGACGCCGAGATGTGTTACCTCGGCGCCGTGGGTGACGGCGCCGACCCCCTGGGTCCAAAAACGGAATTAAAACTACCAGGGGTCTAAATGTGAATATTTTTCAAAAAAAGGGTTAAAATAGAAAAAATTCGGTCCCTGTGGGTGAAAAACGACTCTGTTCCCACCCTGCTAGCATAGTGGGGCTTCGTCCTCATCCCCCGCGGGGAAGAACACCCCTGGCCCCGTCCCCATGGGGAAATTCTCTGCGGGGACCCGCCCCCGCGGAGGAAATTGCCACCTCTACACGCAGCCACACCCTGAGGTCCAAACCGCTAGCCACTCTCGCTATCTCGCATCCTGATCAGCGTCGCCCCTCTCCTCACTCTGATTAATCTCTTTTAATCCTCTCTATCTCTTCCATGCTCTGCACTAGCGTCTTGCCAGTTTTGCAGGATAGATTCACGACAAGTGGCAGCGCTAGTGACCAATACCCATGACAAGCAAAAGGGCCGTCGCTAAGGGTGGCTGGGCTCGGTGAGCGAGGAGGAGGCGGTAGTGTGAATTGGCTAGCGAGGAGGTGACGTCGTAGAAGAGAAAAACGATGGCACTGGGATTGAGGATGATCATATTGGTGGCTCCAGGTTGAGGATGTCAGGAATCACCAGAACAGCCGGAGAGAGGTATAAGAGCAGGTACAATAAGGCTTAATCAGCAGGCTATAGCAAATATAATATCAACCAAATCTTACGTGGCAGAGAGAGAAAGGAAGAGAGAGAAGGAAGCTGGCTACTAAATTACAGCTAGCTATAGCACGTAAAAATATGCATTTCACTCTCTTGCACGTGGGGCAAAATAGTTATTGTAATAGCTACCTTATTGTATGAACTATTTTTTTAAAGACTATAGATGAAATGGACAAATGTTATAGCCACTAGTTGACTATACTATTGTACTTGCTTACGCAACTGAACAAGATGCGAAATCAAGGCATCAATAATGCACATAATCGAGGACGACGTTACGTGCATGACAGGAGGCGTGAGTGAAGTAAATTCATGAAAGAGGTAGTAGGCAGCTCAAAAAATTAAGAAATATACTCCTTCATGTACTTAACGTCTGTGAATTAATGTAGATGGTTTTGGATGAGCCAAGAGAGGCGACGAATTGGATGTAGATGGTTGTGAATTAATGTACACAGGCCGCCTAATTTTCACCTGCCAATAATCCACTCCGATATTAGTGCTAATACTATATGACGACAGTTAATTAAGCACGCCACATCCATCACATGTGAAAGCCGTGAACTAGTGTAGCTAGTTCGCGAGGAATGGATGCCTCGTTGGTTCACCATCTAGTCCAAAATCACACTAAAACCACAGTACGTACCATCAAGAGGGTCCAGTCCTTACATGTGCCACAGTGACACGGTGGGACTTGACTTGATTTTTAGCTTTCTTAATTTTTCCTTTTTTTTGCCGTGTTTCACGTGCATCTGAATCAATTCAGGTAGCTAAACAAAGTAGGGCTCAGTGTCTGGCCATATACATAGTCGGCGAATTCAGATTCGGAGATCGAGCATCGAGGCGGCGGTTTCAGACAAGCATGACACATGCACGCGTGATGCATCGACCGAGCAGCCAGCTGGGAGTACGTGCGTAGTAGATATCATGAAAAAAACACAGTGATTCTAACTAGTAATTAACTAGAAGACTTTCTTATTATTTAAAGCAAGTTTAATAGAAGAGGTGGCTGCTACCTCTAAGACTAGCCAACTAAGCAAAAAGAGTACAAGTGGCTCATGGTGGAGGTAACTAATACAATAAGTTGAGTAGAGGTTACCACTACTAAAGCACTCAAACATTTAATACTTGCATAAATATCAGTTACTTTGATCAACTTGCCTCTCTCTCCTCGTATGATGTGCTAGAGGTCACCTCTTGCATGAGGGGCAGCTTGCCTCTCTCTCCTCTTTTCGCTCTCTTCCACTTAGGATTATGCTGACATGGATTTCGCTAGAGGCGACCTAGTCAGCATTATTGCACTTGCTCTTATATAGTATACACTAAAAGCTAGCATTCTAAAGAACTATCTATAAGGATAGCTATTTGATGCTTACATGCACACACAGAAAAAGACTATCATTTATAGAGACTACCTTGTTTTGCGTTATAGACTAGTGCTTAAGGAAGAGCTGGCTCGGTTTTTTTGCATACTCTCTTTCCTCCACATAGGATATATGCTGATGTGTACATACATATAGCTAGCTGACTCAGACCATTGGAGATGCCCTTAAGGAAGAGCTGGCTCGGTTTTTTTTGCATACTCTCTTTCCTTCACATAGGATATATGCTGATGTGTACATATATATAGCTAGCTGACTCAGACTATTGGAGATGCCCTTATCTCCACATTATTATTATCTCCACTAGCCCATACACAACCAAAACAGACACAGATAATTTGTCGGGTGCGAATGTGTGATGAGCCTGTGATTGACCCCTAATTAACTGCTGATTAACCCTACATTTTATCTATCTCACCTTAACTGCTAACTAACCCTACATTTATCTATCTCACCAAGACCAACCTACCAATGAACAGATGAAGTTACATGAAGAATTGGGGACAATTTGGGCAGCTAGCTAGGGTCGAGAGGAAGATCTCGTGCCATGAGCTGATCCTAGCTACTTTGTTAGATTAGTAGTTTCAATTAAACTAGTCATGCATGCGTGCTCCAGCTTGTTCTCAACCATCCAAAAAACATCGCATCAACAGGACGTACATCGCTAATTAATCCAACCTAGCATGTTTCGCGTGAGGATCTTTCGTTCTGTTCATTGGTTCAGTAGATCGATGATGGTTTATATATCGATCGACTTCGATCGGTTGTACCTGAAACCATATCAAAACTCTAAACGAGATCATGAGGTTTTAAAGTTGTTGATCAACCTCGATCTTAGGATCAGATACCACCTGCCATAAAATCAATAAGACAGAGGACGCAACCAATAGAGAACAATTAAGAACATGAGATATATATTTAACATAGAAAACCCTTTCAGATAAAAAACTACGGATACACAATCGACGGAATCACTATGTAAAGAGAAGATACAGAACACTCTTGATGTATATGTGATTCTACACCTCTATCAAGTAGCTTACAAAGGATATAAGTAGTATGGGAGTAAGAGTTCTAGACGAGAAGATCAAGTTGGATCAAGGTTAAGGGTTTAACGGATTCAAACTTGATGAGGATATAATGATCCTCAATTTATTATTTAGTTATAAATAGTATTATTATGTCATTATACTTCTTAAGTATACCCCTTATATTTGTAAGGGAGAGACCTAACCATATGGTCGTGAGCTTTTGCACGATCGCTCCAGGGGCATAAGCCATTCTACGAATATGACATGGTCGTAAGGCGTTTTATGAGCATGACATAATCGTAAGTCGTTCTACGACCACCCTGTGGTCGTGAACTCTTCTACGACTAACCTAACCTCGACCAGCTTGTTTATGACAACCTGTTGCATTACTGGTTTGTCTGACAAGGCGGTTAGCGTATGCAGTTGTTCTCTAGAATAACTACTCATAACTCCTTCCTGCCTTTAGCAATAACCGCCTAGCATAGCGAGAGGATATCACGTCTCTGACAATAACTTCTGTCAGATAGTTATCGTTTGATACGTTGAGGCATCTTTTGACATGGAGCAATAGCCACATCTTCGCACGCTATATAAAGACTGATGTCAGGCAGAACGAGGGATAGAGGACAAGTGATAGGAGAAAGGAGCACTAGGCATCTAGCAATACTCTTTCTCTTGATTGTAATCAGTATACACAAGATTGTCACATAGGAATTTGTTATTATTTTCTCAAGAGAAGACTTGAACCTATATAAAATCCTAGTGTCTTTCTCTATATCGTCTGGTCTTTGAGAGATCCCCTGAATCCAAATAGTCATACGTAAGATTGATATTAGAACATCGACAAAACTTATGCGCTTTGAAAAGCGTCCATAAGTATAGTGTGTGAGTTAAAAAAACCTATGTGTGTAGAGTTATCAAGTTTTCTCCGTGTTAAGTGGATAGTATCCACTAAAGGTTAGATAGATACTAGTTGCCTATGTATTTAACGGGTTGGGATGGAGACTTGCTATTAACCATCCAACCTTTGCCATTGAGTTCATAAGTTCTACGGTTACAGTTTGAGAGGAGTTAAGTGTTGTGGTGTGCTCTTTTATCCTCTAGGTGGAGTGGCTGTAAAATCTTTATCATCAAGTAATAATTTATCAATCCTTGTTCATCTCCCGTAGATTCATCTTGTGTTGATTGATTTGCTCTTAATTTGGTTGGTTTTACTCTTTTTTCTCCTCTTCTTGATCTTGCTCTGCCAAGAACATGTAAGAGATGGAAATGACCTCTGGAAATCAATCTCCACCCATCTAAGGATTTGGTTGGCAAGTTCATGAGAAAGCCTAATTTTTGCTGTTTTTGGCCTATTTGAGTAATTTCTTGATCCAGTTATTTTTGCCTTGATTTCTTTGGTGTTCTTACTTGCTGTGACATGTGAATATACACCTAGAGCTGTCTTGGCCATCAATCATGCACGAGTAAGTCATATTCACCGTTTTTGGTTTTTTGTCCCGTTTTGATGTAACATTCATTCAAATGAAAAGGTCAGAACTTTGGCAATGATTTTCTTTATTTTTGATTAGAATAGGTTTTTGACATCCTAGAGCAGGTGCATACCAAATTTCAAGTGATTTAGAGCCTTCGTTTGAGAGTTAGCTTAATTTTAGGATTTGACCTGGTTTTGGTGCAGCAGAGCTCGATGAATAAAAAGATTTCAATTCTCTTAAGTTCTTTTAAGATTTTTGATTGGGATTGGTTCTTAAGGTCGTGATCTTGCATTGGTTTAAGTTTTAAATCTTTTGAATGTACGGATCAAAAGTTTCATGTAATTTTGGATTTAAAATAGTGGCATTTTTACTGTTCATCAATATGAATCATTATAGCAACACTTTTTTTTTCCAATTTTTTGGCTTCTTGATCTTCATAGCTTCTCATTGCTATTGGAGTGAAGAATCGTCAAATACTTGGAGGAAATTTTGAAGGCATCATTCAACCCCCTCTGTTGTCATACCGGTCCTATAAGTGATATCAGAGTCTGGTTAGTTCTTCTCATATATCTTAATTGGTATTAGGAACCATGGCATAAGACAAGTATTCAACCAAGTCACATGTGTTCGATGGAGTTGATTTATCTTATTGGAAGGCTCGTATGTAATCATATATCGAGGCTTAAGGGCACGCAATTTAGTTTAAAGTCAAGAATTCTTATGTTGTGCCGGCCAATGACAAGGTGGTCACACTTGATGTAGAGGCAAACAATAAGGCTCGCAATTTTCTGATTCAAGGGCTTTGTAGATCTGAGTTTAAGTTTGTTTCTCACTTGAGATTTGCTCATGATATCTAGAAGACCCTCGCCGATTACCATGAGGACTCTACCGTGATCAAGGATGTGAGACAGAACTAATTGAAGAAAGGTTACTCAATGATCGAGCAAAGACCTGGTGAATCTTTGGATGAGTTGTGGGGAAGGTTTGTTAGGATCATTCATGATTTATGTGATGTTGGCCTTGTGTTTTCTGAATCTGAGAATTCATGCTAGCTGTTGGGTGTACTTGATGTGATAGTTTGGGGACCGAAGATCACTTCTATCAATGATAACACTGTCATGAGTGAGCTTACTATGGATAAGTTCTACTTCATCTCGTATCTCTCCAAGACAGAATTAATGGCACTTGTGATTGACCCTTCTTAGAGCAGTGCTTCAGATTCCTTGGATCTTGGCTTTTCTGGATTTTCTTTGTCCGCCTTACACTCTTTGAGCGATGATCAACTAGAGAGGCTACCTGAGAATGATCTAGCCCTCCTATCTACAAAATTCACGTGAACCTACAACAAAGTGAGGAATAAGAGGAGAGGTTGCCTTATCACTTGCTTTGAGTGTGGTAAGCCAAACCACAGTCGGGCCAAGTGCCCCAAGCTGAAGGGTGAGGAGGAGAAGGACCTCCGGAGGTGTTCTCAAGCTCGTGATGTGAATGCCAAGAAGCCCAGTTATCGCAAGTTCGTTAATTGAGTCCTTGCCGCTCTTGAGAATGTTGACATGAGCAATGTGGACTCAGGGATGGAGGACAACGACTATGACTCCCACAACAAGAAGAAGGCTTAGGACTTTACCGGCATATGCTTCATGGCCAAGGGTGGCACCGACATCGACTCCTCCTCCGACGAGCCCTACAACGATCCCAATTACACCCCTCTCAAGAGATGAAACGTCCTCTTGTTATTGCTGAACAAAATTCAAAGAAGCAAGCTAAAATATTAGGAATCAAGACATTATGATTGATAACTTGAATCTAAAAGTTGTTAGGCTCAAATCCATTGACCTTGATGATAATTGTGAATCTTGCTTAAGCTTGCATGATGAATTGGCTGCGCTGAAAATTGCTCATTCGTTTATTGTTAGTCAACTTAAGAATGCTCTAGATAAACTAGAATCTCTTAAATCTAGTCATGATCATGATTGCTTAGATGCTATTGCTTTAGATGTGCTTCTTGTAGATGTTATTCCTTCATCTTACCCAAATTGTGTTTTGCTTGAATTAAACTTAGATAGTGCTACTAATGAATTGCTTAAATTTAATCGTGATTATACTTTCTCTCATTTGTGAGGATAGCAAAATTAAAATAAAAGAAACGACTAAAATGGTTCTTCATTCTAGGACCACATCTTATGAAAACTACTCTAGGCTCACAATTGATAATGATGCTCTTAACAAGACACTTGAGGAAAAATATGAAATTAAAGAAATCCATGTACATGGCTGCATCTAAGAAAGTTATTGATTCTATTTTTTGTGCATTTTGTACTAAAATTAAGACTAATTTAGATATGATGTATGAGACTTTTAGAGTCAAATATAAGGAGTAGTTGACTAGGGTTAGAAATTCCCCTTGTGTGTCCTGTGAGGCTTTAAAACTAGAGGTAGTTGTCCATAATGACAGGTATGATAGGGCAACGAAAACAAATGAGTGTGCCACATGTGAGAACCTAGCCCAAGAAAATGACTATCTCAAAAAGACCCTTGAGAGATTTTCTAGTGGGAAGAAGAACCTCAATGTGATCCTTGACCAATATAAGGTGATTGTGAAGAAAAGAGGCTTAAGATTTAATTTCCTAGATCATTCCATGAACCACCCACCTAAGATTATGAGGGTTGTTGAGAGTGGTAAGTTTGAGGTGAAACCCCCTGAGCTATCTAAGACCATCTTTAGATCTACAAGTTTTGCCCAAACTCCTTCTAGCAAGATAGGTGCTTCTTCTTTAGGAGGTCAAACTCCTCAAAAGGTCAAGTACCATTATACCTTATGTAAAAAGGATAGCTATATAGCTGAGTTCAGTTTTCATAGAGCCAAGGTTGAGAGAAAAGAGAGGATGCATGTTTTGAGGTCCATTAGAGGAGTACCTTCGCCTGCAAGTGTCTCTAGAGGTAGGCAGCATGTCTTTCCTACTAGACATAGACCTAGATTTGTATATGAATTCTTTGACTCCTTTGGTGGCTTTAGGTAGCGTTTTGGGTTAGGTTATTGCGAGGGTAGTTTATGGATAGCATCTAGCAGGGGGAGTGTTGACCTTTTGGTAGGTTGATTCGGAGAGGTCTAGATAGTTATCATGTTCATTCTCATGATTACCTATCTAACCATTTTATTTCTACTTCTACTACTATTCCTAGACATCATGTGGCACAGGTGTTTCCTGCTAATACCATGCAAGTTTGGCATGCGAGGAAGGAAGACGTGTGGCTTGTAGACTTCGGGTGTCCTCGACATATGACCGGAGATTCTAGATAGTTCTCCTCCCTCACATATGCATCCAGCAATTCTCCTCCCTCACATATGCATCCAGCAATGAGTTGATCATGTTTGGGGATGCTTCTATCAGGACCGTGAGGGCAAATGGCATAGTGCATATCAATAACAACTTTATGCTCAAGGACATCGCTTTGGTAAGTAAGTTGAGGTATAATCTGCTATCTGTCTTTCAACTTCTTGGTGAGGGTCTAGAAGTGAGATTCAAGAGTGGTGAGTGTAGAGTTCTAGACTCCTCGAGTGGGTATGTCTTTAGAATATCTAGGTTTGAGAGGATCTTTAGTGTTGATTTCAGTATCTTTTCTATCTCTAGCCCTAGGTGCCGTGTGGCTTCTAACTCTTATGATTTAGTGTTGTGGCATTGTAGGTTTGGATATATAGGCTTCGATCACTAGACTAAAGTTAGTAGTATGAACCTTATTAGAGGGTTGCCTAGGTTTAAGAGTGCTATAGACCTAGTGTTCACACCCTGTAGACATAATAAGATGGTTTCTACTTCTCATTCACCTCTTTCTTTAGTGATGTCTGATGGCCTTGGATAGCTCTTGAACTTAGATATAGTTGGCCCATCTAGAGTCTAGTCTGAAGGAGGAAAGTGGTATGTTCTTGTCATTGTAGATGATTTCTCTAGATATTCTTGGGTGTACTTTCTAGTTTCTAAGGATGGGGTCTTTGGCTGATTTAGAGAGTTGGCCCTTAGATTAGTAGTTGACCTCTCACGAGCCTTGAGAGCCATTAGGAGTGAGGAAAAACTATGGCGTGCGGTGGTGGAACGATAGGTTGGTGATGGCAGATGGTGACTCTGAGAGAGGAAAAGGAAAAGGCTGCTAGGTTTTATTTATGGGTTTTGGGTTCTCCACTCATCCCACGTATCTTTTTATCTTAGCACGGGATCGACTCAAACTCCAACTCCCCTGTATGACTCATTACAGGAATGCAACTCATCCTCTAAAAATCCACACATCCTATTTTCCCGTATCTCTTTCGCACTATTTATGCACATATCCTTAGGAGGCATATTTTTGGAATACAATAGAATGTTTGGAGTTTTGTACTAACAATTCTTTTCAGGTTTTTTGGCTTAGATGGTAGCATTGCTTTATTAAAAAAATGTTTGTATCGATGGAATTATTAGTCTAGGAAGTGAAATCATTGCAAGTGTTAAAGCTTTTATGTTCATTAAATATGCTTGTGGATTCTTGAATTTATCAAAGGTATAGAAACTTGATACATTATTTACATTATTACCGTTGTGTACATTGCTAGATTTTCTAGATGAAATTTGATCATGTCATTAAAAAAAGTGATGTAATAACCTAATAAATATGGTAGTGAATTTAATGGTGAGGAATGTTGAATTATTGTCATGTTATACAAATTATTCCTTAGTGAATGACCTTTATAAAATTTAGATATCTTTTTAAAGGCAGTCGGTGGAGACTAGATTCACTGGTTTGTGTTTTCCTATCATTAACATCTGAAATTTTATTATAGAAGTAGTTGAAATTGAAATAATAAAGTGACATTGCTTAGTATCTTTGTAAAGCTAGAAGTAATAGAGGAATTTATTATTGGGGCATGTAATATTTTATGTTATTCAGGTTCTAAAGTTGCAATCTTAATGTGATTTTCGATAATAACAAGTGAAGCTGGATTTACGCTGATCATTGCTAGAATTTATTTGGTGGTGATAGCCGTGTGTGTGGGAATTCTAAAGGGTAATTGTCCTTTAAAAGAACTAAGCGGACATGATTCAATAGGGAATCAATATATAGGTGCAGTTGAAAAAAATGACATTCAATAACTTGTGTACTAGAGTCTCTCCAGATTTGTTACTAAATTGAAACAAGGTTGGATTTAACTTTGAAGTTGCCAATCTAAAAGAAATGTGTATGTGTGAAATGCGATGTTTTGGAATTTGATGACCCAAGGGAAATTATACCTTAAATTCAAGAAAAATACATTTTTCTGGGGCAGTGAGATACATTTTTGGTTCCTGTTTACTTTATGTGCTTTGTCCAGTGTTGTTTGTAAAGAAAAATAGTTTAATGGTGTTATGGGTGGTCCTTTTCTTTGATTTAAAAAAAGAGTAGTTATTTTGCGTATTGGAGTGATTCCATCATTTGGTTTATGTGGTTCTTGAATGCATATTGCTTATTTGGATGTCAAATGATTCTTATCAAACTCTTTGTTCTCTTCAGAATGGTTTCTATTGAAAGAGAGTTGGTTTAAGGAGTATGATGTGTTTTCCCCATGTTAAAAAGGGATGTGCCCTGCAAAGTGAGGGGATTATATAAGAGATAAGGGAAACTATCCTGATGTTATTGAGAGTTAGGCTATTTGTGCCATGGAAAGCAAAGATGACCTTTTGGTTTTTCAGAGTATGATTTGGATTTCTTTTTATTGAGGTGGGTTTGTGCCCAAGAAATTTATTTAGCGAGTTACGGTTATTGTGAGTAGAGTGGGTCGCCACAGAATATGGGAGTGAATTCTTAAGGAGAAAGCGTGTAATATCCTAAACCTTGATTGAATCTAACTTAATTGAATCTGAAGTTGAAAGGTAAATTTAAAATATATAGCCTAGTTTGACAATACAAGACTGTAGATGTGTAGAGCTCTTTAAGTTAATTCTACCCAGTTCGAAGTTTGGGACGAGGCTTTGTAGATATGTAAAGATTAGACAGCTGTGTCTAATGAGAAAAGAAAAGGTGGGATTGGATACTCAGGAGAGCATTGATGAGGTGAGAATGCGAGGAATGGAGTTCAAGGTGGGTGTCGAGATACTCTTGAGGGTATCTCCCACCAAAGACATCGTGCGGTTCGATGCCAAGGGGAAACTTAATCCATGGTATGTTGCACCATTCCCGATAGTGGTGCATATTGAGAAATTGGCTTATCGATTAGACCTTCCTGAGTCCACGCGTGTTATGCACAATGTGTTTCACGTCTAGTGTCGAGGATGTACTTGGGAAAATTCCGTTGTATGATATATCATTAGAGCCTATGACCATCAAGTCCCAACCAATGCGGATTCTGGGAGAGTTAGAGCAAGTTTTGAAACACAATACTTTGAAGTATGCTAAGGTGCTTTGGCTACATCAATTAGAGAGGAAAGTGAGTTGGGAGTTGGAGTATCACACGAGTGATGAGTACCTAGAGTTATTCATGTTAGGTACATGCTAAAATTTGATTGTAGTCCTGATAGGTTTTCGGTTAGAATCGTGATATGTAGAATTTGGGGTCAAATTCTATTAAGAGGGTAGAATATAATATTCTAAAAAAACAACTATCTTGAGGACCTATACGTAAATAGTGAAAAAGGATACGCGAAAATGGGATGCTTGGATTTTTTTTAGAAGAGGAGTCATTTTCTAGAGCGAGTTGTACAAGTGGAGTTAGGAACGAATTAGAACTCGTGCCATGATAAAAGGGATTGTGGAGGAAAGGAGGACCCAAAACCCTATCTGCCCTTTATTTTTCTTCCCTAGCGACGCTGCACGTGCAGCATTGCATCGCTCGGCACTAGTGGCCACGCGCCATCACCATCAAAATTTCCCTCCTCGTTGCCACCCTCCAACGCGTGCTCGCCATTAATTTCTTGCCTGCATCGTTGCTTGTCATGTTGGCTACCCAGACCCGCCATTGCCAGCACATGAAGCCATCGATCACTAGCACTTTGCCAGCGTGATCGTCATGCTCTAGCACCAGCACACACGGCATTGCTCATCATGTGCCAAGCGCCTATGAGTTTCCCACCCACGCTTGCCGACAAGCCCATGCATGGGATCCTTTGCACCTCGGGCACGCTGCAACAACGGTCATGTAGCTGCCATGGAAATTCAAAGGAATATTAGATCAGCATCAGAGCAAGGGTCTCGATGGGAGAGGAGAAGGAATAGAGAGGGAGAGATGGTGGTCTAGGCATTCTTCATGTGGGTAACGATCTGGATGTTTCGTATTTATTTTGCTAATTCTAATTAGATATTAGAGTTCAGATTAGAGAGTGTAGTAGTAAGTGTTTGTCAGGGGAATGATTGTAGATTGGTTTATTCTGTGGTAATTTTCTATTGCTGTTTTGGGTGTTGTGTGGGCAAATTATGAGAATGTCATCTGCCAGATGCTTGTGGAGAATTGTCTTAGATTTATGTAGATTATTTAATTACATCAATTGGATGGATAATTTTCAAGTTATGATCTTTATAAGCGTACTATCTAGAGAATTGTTGTATTTTGGCAGCACTTGGTAATATGTAGATAAAAAAATATTAAATAGATGAATTAGGGCATTTGGTCTATATGAAAAGTGTAGGTAATTTCTTAAGAATTCTAGAGAGTCTAAGAACATGAATTTTGGATGGATAGAATAGAAGTTATGAATTTTAGAAGACTATTGTCCAGAACTGGTTGCATCTCGACGCAGTTGTGGGAAATTATTAATTTGAATGATTAGATTTCATAATTGAATTTTTGGCATAACTATAAAGAGTTATAAAACTTTGTGTAGTTTCTAAAAATGTCTTGGTTTACTATAGTTGCATGAGTAGATTAATACTTATGAAAATATTAAATCTTCTATCTAGAAGATGACAGATATGTCTTGTAGGTTAAAAATGCGAAGTTATATATGTCAATCTAGGCATATGGCCAATTAAGAAATTATAGGAAATTTCATGTAGATTCCAGAACTAGTATGGTTTGCTAGAATTTGGCTAGGGAGTCAAAAGTTATGTTACTTTTAGTACCGGGACAACAAGGGTGATTGTCTGGTAAAGGGGCAGATTTGTGGAATTGGGAAGTGTGTAGAAGCTTTGTCGATTAATTGTTGTCTTGTATTACTGTGGCTTGTATTGAGTTTGGGTATTTACTATAGGAGGAGTAGCTTCGGGGTTGTTATTATCCTCTAATCAACCCACTGATCACAACTAGAAAAAGCATGTGCATTGTAGAATAATAGTTGATGGTTGATAATTACTCATTATTATTGAATTGTTCATATCATGCAAAAATTGATTACCCTTTGTTCAGTATGATATAATTCAATGATAAATGTGACATGTGATAAAATGATGGAAGGTTGCACTCATGATATAACATAAGCATACAAGCCAGGGCGGTGAGTAAGTCAAATAGCTATAAGTAAAGCTATTTGACTATTCCAGAGTACTCTTGAGTAAGACCTACTGAGGTACGTACCTCCACAAGATGGATAAAAAGACCTACTTTGATAGGCACCTCCACGGGATGGAGGAAAAGAGCTACTTCAGTAGGCACCTTCACTGGATGGAGGTAGAGGGTGAACATCGATGAGTGTTCCATTCGCTATATCAGTATGAGCAATAGAAAGAGAACGAGACATGTGCATGAGCATTGTATTACATTAACCACAGGAAAGATGAGAAAAGAGAATGGTGAAAATTGATAAGTGATATGTTTTTGTTGTTGTTGTTCATATTATTTTATTATGTACTTCCTGAGTCTTGGACTCACTCTTGCTTATGTTATTGTTTTTAGGTGACTGATAAAGGCGACATGCATAGGGTGGGAGTAGCACATCATCATTACATGCACTATTGTTGCTCCACCTACCACACTTACATATATAATCATTCATTAATTGTGGTTTGGTTCATGCAAACTTTAGCATTTAGTTAATGAGTTTCCCTTTAGAACATAATGACATTAGTATAGATTTTACTTGCTAAGTATCTTTGGTTAAAGTTATAAGTGGTCGGTTTTCGTTAATGTTAATCATTGTTCTTTTATTGTCGCTTGAATTCATATTAAGTGAATGACTCATGAGTTGTGGTTCGAGCATTGTTGTTGGAAGCATGTGAAAGATTGTTGAAATCGATAAGGAATATAGTTAGTGGTGAACATTCTAAGCTCATGTTGGGCCAGGGTGTTACAGTTGGTATCAGAGCGGGCTTTAGGTCCATAATGAAAAAGTGATAATTTAATCTAGATAATCAACTAAAACTTGGCCTATGATTGGTAATCTTATAAAAATTTTAATTAGGTTGCATAAATTCTAAAATATGACTTAGGCTAATTAATTTGTTTGAAATAAAATTTAATACATTGGTGCACAATAAGATGGGTTTTTTGGTCAACCCTTGCATTTACAATTCTGGTATCTTATAATTAACAAGTGTTATTATGAGATATTGCTTATAATTGTATCACATGATTGTTTAATTGAGATGGATTGTGATAATGAGAGATAGCGATCGTGGTTGTGGCCATGGGCATGACTAGACCGTGCCACCACACGCGGTACATGATTAGCGAAGAGTTTTCCTTCGATAACCTTAGTTACAAATGGTAGGGGATGAGTTTCTATTGCACATTTTTGTCTATGGGAGTGCTATTGTTTCTTTATGGGTTAGTTACTTACGATGTTGATGATGATTTCTCATTAACTATTTTGTTATTATTTCTCCTAGGATTTTACAGCTCGGATTAGGTATAGCTTACGAACTAAGGAGAAACCTATTGTTCTTGAACTAAAAATAAAATTAGAAAAATGATCTCTTTTTGTGTGAAAAAACTGATCTCACCAATTCTTTCTCATGAGATGGTTTGCCATTGCACTAGATACAAGCTCAGCAGAGTTTTGGATGACCTCGACTACTCATTTAAGATTATTGCTTGGGATGGTCATAGTAAGACTTGACATCTAGTACATGACTAAGAAAACAAAAATTGTGAAAATAGTTGAAACTTAGGGGGCCGTTGTGGATGTCTCTAGTGCTAGACTTGCTTTGCTAAGATAAAACCAAAAATGGATTTCAACAAATGCTAAATATGCTAATTATAGTTAATTCCAGTGCTTAAACAAAATAATTCAACATTGAACTTGTAGCACTCTAAATTGACTCAATTGTAGCTTCTTGGTTTCATTTAGTTTATTGACATGGCTTGACTCTTTTTCGAATACCTTTGGCTAAACTATGATCTTGAGCAATTTGATATGCTAAAAATTCATTTAATTTCATATTATTGCTCATTTGGATTTAGTTTTGCTACATATAGTTTTCCATGATATAAAATCGTTACTTCACATAATATGGCTTGATGTAATACTTGTAGAGTCACTTCGGATAATTTTTGTGACTCCTAATGCTAAAAATGAATAAAATATAGCAAGTTCCTTTATTCATACTCTATCTTCTTCTATGCTTCTTGATGACTCTATTGTCAAAGGGAGAAAAAGATTAGTAAAAGTGCATATCTAGAGCATGCTTTTGAGTTTTTGTGTAAAATCTTGCTAAATTAGTGCTTTAATTTTTTGCTGTGATTCTCTTGATCACTTCTCACCATGACCAAGATCAAATAGAATAATTGTTCTTTCATATAGATCTAGAGTGAGTTTTCCCAAATCATTTGGGGTATTTGAAGATTTTGTGGAAAACTTGTTATTTTCAGTAGCTTCAATCTATTTCTGCCTCATATGGTCATTTTCAGTCTTTGCATTCCTCTTGTGACTATTTTGAGCTCTATTTGCAAATTTTCTCGCTAAATTCTAAAACCACCTTATACTTGCATTTTTGAGTAATTGCCAATGGTTTCATTAAGAGAGAGATTGAAATACCATATGAGAAGGTTCAGGATTTTATTGTGATGAACCATTGTTATTTTAGAGAAGTGGAAATTTGAATTTTATAAAATTGAGATTTTGCTTTGGCCAAAATTTGTGATTTGGGAAATTAAGTTATGGATTGATTTGCGTTGACCTAGGTCAGTGTATATGTATTGCATGATGCATGTTGCAGCTAACGTGGATCAAATTGTGAAGAACTTGTGTTTGAAAATGATTTCTTAGTCTTTGCAAGTGCAGGGTCGCTTGGAGTCGAGGCCTAGAATGATTAAGGATGCTGGGTGCACTACTACAAAAGAGGCTATACTGGACGGCTACATCACAGACGGTTCGACAAAACCGTCTGTGATTAACACTAACACAGACGGTTTTAATTTGGACACCGTCTGTGTTAGTGGTCGAGTATCACAGACGGTCCTTACCGATGAACCGTCTGTGATACTTTAGTATCACAGACGGTTTTTAATAAAAAACTGTCTGTGATAATCTGGAATTATCACAGACGGTTTTTTATTAAAAACCGTCTGTGTTGTGTACACTATCACAGACGGTTTTTGACAGAACCGTCTGTGATGTTCCTTTGTCTGTCATATTCTGTTCATGATCAGAGGTTAATATATAAGTACACATTGCTTCTAATAACTTAACTACAGAACTATTGAGACAAGAGATCACAAATTAAAGGCAAATTTATTAATTTCAATTAGAGGTAAATTTATTACAAAAGTCGCACAGGTAAAGAGTTTCCCAGATTGTAATCTTTTGGGCTTCGTACGCTTTTTCTTCGACTTTGGGACTTGGAGGATCAGCCACTGACTTCTCGAACGCCATTAAGATTCTCCTTGTCCTCAGCACTTCCTCCTCCAGCCTGGGCAAATAATCAGTAGCATAGCCCATAATGTCGTAGAGGATAGCATGAAAAGATTCCTCAGAATCCGACGTTTCTGCTTGATCGGCAAGGCTATCCATCGGTCTCTCCAATGCGTGTAGAGCTTCTTCCGCTTTGCGCACATTGTGGAGAAGAACCAGGGTAAGGGTTGTTTCCCTTTCTTGAGCGGCAGCGAGACGCCTCCGTCGACGGCGGATGATCAGGTCGAGCTGACGGATGCAAGAAAGTCGGGGAAGGAGAGCAGGGCGTGTGCGGAGAAGCTGCTCCAGATGCAAATTACTGGCCGCCTGTGTAAGGTTCCGGCCGAACAATTCTTGATGAACAGATGAGAGGAAGGAGATGATCACAAGAATAGTAGAAGCCATATTGTACGTACGTAGAAGAGACCTGGATTAGGCACGCATATTTAACCTTTAGCACAGACGGTTCGTATACCCAAACATTAATGATATAGACGCTTCGTATAACGATCGAGAGACGTTAATTAGACGATCGAAACACGAAGCGTTCTAAGATAAAGCTTATGACAGACGGTTTATACGGAACCGTCTATGATTAAACTGTCACAGACGGTTTATACTGGCAACCGTCAGTGATATTTTCACAGATGGTTATTAACATGAACGGTCTGTGATAAATGAGACATCACAGACGGTTCGTATTACTAACCGTATGTGAAAGTAAATATCACAGACGGTTATTAACTGGAACCGTCTGTGATAATTTTAGAGATCACAGACAGTCCGTGTTAATAACCGTCTGTGAACTTTCACAGACGGTTAGTAATACGAACCGTCTGTGATAACTGAAACATCACAGACGGCTCGTATTAAGAACCGTCTGTGATATTTATTATCACACACGGTTCGCGTTAATAACCGTCTGTGATAATCACATATCACCAATAATTGGCGTGTGATAATCATGTGTCACCAATAATTGGCGTATACCCAGGATTTCGATCTCACCCGTCCATTCTCTCCACATCGAATGGCAGGCAGCAGCTCCTCCCTCTGCTCGGCCCTTATAAATAACGCCCCATCTACCTTTCCACCGGTACTAGTCACGCGTGAGTTCATCCACTATGAGCATATATAGCTGTAAGTGTGGTAAGTGTGTCTTGTTAACCCGCACCGTCGTTCCATGAAGAGTTCACTAGCTTGTTATCCTGTAATAGATCTAAATGTGTTGTCGTGCTTGCCTCTCTATTTGCATGTTCCTCGATGATGCCGACTACTGCCGAGATGTGATGTCCACTCCGACAATCCTTCTTTTTCCTGCAAAATTCAAGGCAATTTTATTACAAAAGTTCAAAAAAAAGACATTCCCAGATTCTTCGGTGAGCAGCCGACATAGCCGACTTCTTCGCTGAGCGACTATCCATCTGCTTCTTCCCACTTCTTTTCTTCATCTCTGGTCTCTGGATCACGTACGCCAGTAGCGATGATTCAGCTAACTGTGGAATGAAGGGGTACATGTATGGGATGCGGACAAACGAGAGAACTTCACTCTACGCGCCATGTTGTTCTGCACCATTAATGATTTTTCTGCCCTTGGTAACCTGTCAGGGTTGAGTATAAAAGGAGCCAAAGCGTGTCCGCACTGCTTAGATTATACCGAGAGTGTGTGATTGAACAACTCGCGTAAAACTGTGTACATGCGTCACCGTAGGTTCCTTCCAAAGTATCACCCATACTGCAAGATGAAGAAACAATTTGACGAAAAAAAGAGGATGACTCAGTACCAAGACCTTTTAGCGGGAAAGAGGTGTATGATATGGTCAAGGATATAAATGTTGTGTTTGGAAAGGGACGTAAATTGAGGAAGAACATGTGGAAAAAGAGGTCAATATTTTGGGACTTGCCTTATTGGGAGCACTTAGAAGTTCGCAATTGCATCGATGTCATGCACGTAGAGAAGAATGTATGTGACAGTTTGATTGGTCTCTTACTGAACATTCCTGATAAAACAAAGGATGGTGTTAACGCAAGGCGTGACTTGGTCGCTATGAACATCAGGACCGAGTTAGCACCGATAGAGACCGATAAAGGCCGGACGTACCTTCCCCCAGCATGCTACACTCTGTCTAAGTCCGAGAGAACTGAACTGTGCCAGTCCTTACATGGTGTGAAAGTTCCATCCGGTCACTCCACAAGCATGAAGAAACTTGTTTCCCTGGAACATTTAAAATTAATTGGCATGAAGTCTCACGACTGTCATGTGCTAATGACACAAATGCTACCTGTTGCAATTAGAAGTATTTTGCCGAACAAGGTTCGAGTGACAATCATAAGGCTATGTTATTTCTTCAACGCAATTGCTCAGAAGGTCATTGATCCGGATGGACCAGATACTCTGCAAACCGAGGTGGTGACAACTCTATGTCATCTAGAGATGTATTTCCCTCCATCATTTTTTGATATCATGGTCCATCTCATTGTCCACCTTGTGAAAGAGATAAAAATATGCGGCCCCGTATTTCTACGTCATATGTACCCTTTCGAGAGGTACATGGGAATTCTGAAGTCCTATGTACGCAATCGATCTCGACCGGAGGGTAGCATCATCGAAGGTTATACAACAGAAGAGGTCATTGAATTCTGCATCGGCTACATGGCTCAGGTAGAGCCGATAGGTGTACCTCTATCTCGTCACGAGGGGAGGCTAGAGGGTATCGGGACTATCGGGAGGAAAGCAATAACTCCGGATCAAAATACGTATGCTCAAGCCCATTTCATGGTTTTACAACACATGACTGAAGTGACCCCATATATTGAAGAGCACAAGGACATGCTACGTCAGGAGAATGCAGGCCAGTCAGAAGTTTGGATCACGAGACAACACAACCGTCAGTTCAACGAATGGTTCAAGGCGCAATTGACTAGGAGGTCGTCAAGTGAAACACTACAATGGTTGGCAAAAGGGCCAAAATTTACAATTGTGACATGGCATGGATACAACATTAATGGCTACACATTTTATACAATAGATCAAGATAGAAAGAGCACAGTGTAGAACTCAGGTGTCCGCATAGATGCCTATGATGCGTACGGTAGTACCGCTGGCCCAAGCTCGTACTACAGGCTTGTAGAGGAGATTTGGGAGCTTGACTACGTAATTTTCAAAATTCCTTTATTTCGGTGCCGTTGGGTCCAACTCCCACGGGGTGTAAAGGTTGACAAGTACGGCGTCACTACTGTGGACCTCGAATGTGTAGGATACAAAGACGAACCATTCGTACTCGCGAGGCAAGTTGTTCAAGTATTTTATGTAACCGACCCGGCAAATAAGAAGCGCCATGTAGTTCTTCAGGGAAAAAGAAGGATTGTCGGGGTTGAGAATGTTGTGGATGAGGAAGAGTACAATCAATTTGATGATTTGCCTCCATTCGAAGACGGCATCAGGCTCGAGGAAGAACAAGGCGATGAAGCAAGCTATATACGTGTCGATCATCGTGAAGGGCTTTATTTAAAATGATATAGCCAAAGTGTAATAAATGATATTGGTTGTGCTTGTGTTTTTCATAAATGTATGTATGTTCCATTGTAATTGTAAAATGACTAAGGAACTAAGAAATAGTTATATTTATGGTTAAGCTTGCGTTTTTCATAAATGTATCTATGTTCCATATTGTAATTGTAAAATGACATAGGAACCTAGCTAGCTACGGGTATTTATAGTGAACTATCACAAGCGATTTATCAAAAGAAACCGTCTGTGATAACACATCACAGACGGTTCTATCGACATAACCGTCTGTGATAATATGGATATCACAGACGGTTATATCTATAGAACCGTCTGTGATAATATGCATATCACAGACGGTTATATCGATAGAACCATCTGTGATACCACTATCACAGACGGTTCATTTCAGGAACCGTCTGTGATAGCTTATCTTTAAATACCCGCAGCTAGGTCTGCGGAGTCCGCTCTCGCGCAGTCTCTTGTCTCCACTTTGCAGCGCCCCTGCTAGCTAGGTTTTGGTCCCTCCCACCGCCGGTCCCTCCCGACGTCGCCGGTCCCTCCCGACGCCGCTCCCCCCCGACGCCCCTCCGACGCCGCTTCCTCCCGACGCCGCTTCCTCCCGATCGACGCCACCGGTCCCTCCCGACGCCGCTCCCTCCGAGCTTCACATGTATTTTATGTTATATGCTTCACATGTTATATGCATCACATGTTATATGCTCATGTTATATGCTTCACATGTTATATGCTTCACATGTTGGAAGGCCCATAGCTCACTGCAGTTAGTTAATCGTTAGAACTTTGTCAAAGGGCATAAAGCAAGTGATACACTCCAGTGTATATTGTTCAATGAACTTGATGCACTGGTTTGTGTCACTTGATTCATAGAACTTTGACAAGCTGGGACCATAGCTCACTGCAGTTAGTTTTTTCTTAGAAGAGAGATGGCGTCCACACAGTCTTCGTCATCGTCATCTGGGTCTCACGCTCCCAAGATTGTGAAAACTAAACGTGGCCGAGGAGTATCGAAAAGGCCAGAGGGCCGAATGACCATCACGGTGGTCTCTCCGAATGGGATCCCTCTGGAACCGACGAAAGCAGCGTCATCATTTCGGACTACCTGCGGGATAATTGGAAGGCAACGGGTCCCCATCACCATAGCAAGCTGGAAAGATTTGACAAAGGATCACAAAAATCAGCTATGGGAGGAAATTACAAATTTGTTCGAGATCCCAGCAGAAGTACATGGACTCGTGCAACGGCAGGCGCTCCTCGCGATGGAAAAAGCATGGAAGAATTTTAAGAGCACTCTTGTGACGAAGTACGTGTCCAAGGATGTCACTCCCTTCATGAAGTATCCTTTTGTGTCGCCGGAAACATGGGAGGCCTTTGTGCAGATGAAGACGACGACCGAATTTGAACAACAAAGTGTGACGCACAAGACTCTCCAGTCACAAAACACGCACCCTCACAGACTTGGCACTGCTGGGTACGCGGGTAAAATCCCGCAATGGAAGATGCAGGATGAGGTCGCAATCCGATCGGAGGCCTCTCCGCCATTTGCCGGGATCACAAACGAGTGTGCTCGAAACGGTTAAGAGCGAGGTCATCAACCACATCTTCGGGTCTCTCTTTCAAAAACCCCGCAGATGAGGAAGTGTCCCAACGCCTGGTAAAATATGTTAAACAACATAGTTGTTAACACCTCTTGAACTTCATGGGTTCAAAAATAACATGATTAATTGCCTCTTGCAGCAATCATTGACTACCGAATCTTCTCGTGGCTCCTTTGAAGAATATATGGAGATAGATTTACTATCACAGGCCTTGGGAAACAAGGAGCACCCAGGTCGCACACGAGGCATGGGGGTTTATGTACCTTGGAGGCACGGATTTCCATATTACTCCGAGACATATAGGAGTAGGAAGAGATCCAAGGCGTACCGCAGCGAACAAATAAAACAGGAGCTTCGTGCTCAACTTGAGGAACAACTATCTGCCTCACTTCAAGAGCAGACTGCCTCACTTCGAGGAGAGATAGATTCGTTGCGGGAAGAACTGAGACAAGTCCGCAACGGAGCGCAACCCACTCCTACTACTGCGGTACCCACTCCTCCTCAACGTCGCAGTAGCTGCGCGTCCACACCAATTTCTGAACATAGCGACGCCCACTTACCTATTGATGACATTCAGGTAATGTACCTCTTTAGAATGGTACATAGATCTCTCTGGTGGACGCCTTAACTCATCTTGTATCGTTATGTAAGAGCCCATGCCTTGCAGCCTCAAAGTCAGGCTTGTTGGCTCTATTCCCGTTGACGCTGGGCGCGGCATGGTGTATCCATTGCTGCCAGGGACGCTGGTGCACGGTGTACAAGTAGACACCGGTTTCATAAAGGTCCAGGTGGACATGATTAATGACATTTTTAAGACCGTCCCTCTTGAGAAGCCCCCAAACGAAGAGATTAAGACATTAGGGGATGCCGTCCACACATTCATTTAGTGGCCCAAGAGGGACATCGTTCTCGACATGTCCGTGCCACAATCTTCACATCTAGTGGCCCAAGAGGGACGTTGCCCTGGACCTGGCACATCGGCTCCGGTGGCTCCACCTCCACCTCCAAATCCAGTAAAGTCTGTTGCATCGGCTCCCGCCGAGACACCACTAAGAACATATCATAAGCGAGGCTCCAAGGCCTCCAAGGCTCATGCGAAGAAAATTAAGCCGCATCCCGTGTCATAGAAGTTTACTTTAGGAGTGTTGTTGGTGCCCGAGTCACAATTATCCCAGCTTGGTTTGATTTGCAATACATTGCATGCCTGGTACATGGAGAAGTCCAACATGAAGCCAATCCGGTAGAGTGCATTCACTCTGAAATATAAGGAGACGCATTTCCTCCATGACTCGGGCTACATCGTCGTGACATTCAAAGATTTATTCTTACTATTCAATCTCGATGAACTCGACGCCTCACTTCTACGATGCTGGACACTGTAAGTGTACTGTACAATGAATACATTCACGTTATACAGATAAATGTCATTACTCTTTCTTTATGTATAGATACATGATCCAAGAAGTCTGGCGATCGCGATGACCGGTGGGTTTCCTCGACCCTCACTTGGTCTCCGAGCAATCTATCAACGTAGATGCATCCTTCGTGCAAGGTTACATAACGAGGGGATTGATTGCTCACACCGACAAGGAGTACGTCATGGTACCCTTCAACCAAGGGTAAGTGCTTCACTAGTTGCCACACATATGTTTCATTTGTACTTTACATGCAGCATGAACTTAGGATTAATCACTATGGCGACACACATGACTAGGCATCACTGGATTTTGATTGTGATTGTACCAAAGTGGAGCAAGGTAATATACCTTGATTCCCTCCTTAGGAGCAACCACGACTTCAGTCGTGTGCAAGAAGTACTTAACAGGTAAACTCATTTTCTCCATACATAACTCTATTGTAATATTTATTTTGTTTGCCACGGCCGAGGCTAAGTTTTTTGAATCACGTAGGGCGTTTGCCGATTATGTTGCCCAAGGAGGAAGACACGACAAATCCAGTGACACGCTACGACACAACACGCGATTTCCGGTATCCGCTACAACACAACAATCCTATATCATACTTTGTTATAATGCCTCTAGAATTGACAATACCGATGTATGTAATTCTATTTTTGCAGTACCACCAGCAGCTACAGGGCAACATATGTGGATTCTATGTTTGCTGCCATATGAAGGAAATCATGGATACTAAGATTAATGATCAAGAGGTTTGTCAGGTCCTTCCAATAATTATTATTTTCTGATTATATATATGTATTTATATTACACACACATGCTAATTAATGACTTAACATTGCTCCTAGCGACAGTGGGTGGACATCGACGAAAGTGCATATGATCTTGACAATCTCGTCGACATTCGTGCAATCATCTCCCAATTCTTGCTAGCAGAGGTCATAAATAAGAGGGGAGAGTTCCACGCCGACAATGGTGATAATTAGATGTTGAAACATTGGATTCAATTGTACAAATCAAACAATTCCTTCAATTGAATTCATTTGTCAGATTTTGTGTAACGATTTTCATTCTATATATGTATGTGATCTGCTGGCCGTTTGTTACATTCATCTGTGTATCGAATTTTGTTGTAATTTACTATGAGTTGCAATTAACTTATATATGTCATTTATCTATAATCTGCTTGCTTGCTTGCTTTTAGAGGGCATGGCTAGCATATCCTGAGGCTAGCCAAAAAACAGCAAATAAAATGGATGATGCACTTGGTATCACAGACGGTTCGTTGTTAAAAACCGTCTGTGATACAATATGTATCACAGACGGTTTCAAAGAGTGCCGTCTGTGGTGTGAATGATATCACAGACGGCCTTTACTACTAACCGTCTGTGATATACACAATATCACAGATGGTTAGTAATAAAAACCGTCTGTGATATTCTGTATATCACAGACGGTCTTTATTACTAACCGTCTGTGATAGACGAGTATCACAGACGGTTGTTTATAAACAACCGTCTGTGATACTCGTCTATCACAGACGGTTAGTAATAAAGACCGTCTGTAATGTGAGTTATCACAGACGGCTCGGGAACCGTCTGTGATAACCACCAACTATCACTGACACCTAAACACTGACGGTTCAGGAACCGTCTGTGATGACGGTTCCGAACCGTCTGTGATAGGGCTGTCTGCAGTAGTGGTGAGATGGCTGAGCTCAAGGACAATACAAGGAATGCGGGAAATGTTGAAGGGAAATTTGAGCAATGGGTTGCACCATGTGGCTTGATCGGTCCAAATGAGGCTTGGTTCAGTAGAACCAAAATGGGAGAGACCTGTCGATGCATGTCAAGCCAGTGGTGCATTTACACATGGCAAGTATGACAATTGGTTGCAATGGAAGTTGAAGACCAGGTCAAGAAAGGGTATTTTGGTAAGTTGACCAAAATACCGGAAACTATCTTAGAAGAAAATCGCGGTACTTGGGAGAGCGGTTTAGGTCAAGGAGAACCTAAGAAGATTAAGTTGGATCAAGGTTAATGACTTAGAGGATTTAGGCTTATGCGCTTTGAAAAACATGCATAAGCATAATGTGTGTGTTACAACCTGTGTGTGGAGTTATCAGGTTGCCCCTATATGTGCTAAGTAGATAGTATCCACTAAAAGTTAGATAGGTGTTGGTTGCCTATCTAGTTAACGGGTTGGGATAGAGATTTACTAGTTAACCATCCAACCTTTGCCATTGAGTTCATGAGTTCTAGGATTAGAGTTTGAAAGAAGTTAAGTGATGCGGTGTGTTCCCTTATCCTCTAGGTGGAGTGGCTGTAAAACATTCATCCTCAAGTAGCTATATATTAATGCTTGTTTATCTCCTATGGATTCATCTTATGTTGATTGATTTGCTCTTAATTTGGTTGGTTTTGCTCTTCTCTCTCCTCTTTTTGATCTTGTTGTGCCAAAGATATGTAAAAGATAGAGATGACCTCTGAAAATCGATGTCCACTCGTCTAGGTACTTGGTTGACAAGTTTATAAAGTAACGCGGTTTTTGCTTTTTTTGGTTGCTTCGAGTGATTTCTTGATCCAGCTGTTTTTGCCTCAAGTTCTTTGGTGTTTTTGTTTACTGTGACATGTGGAAATATATCTAGAGTCATCTTGACTATCAATCACCGATATGTAAGTCATATTCATTGTTTTTTACGGTTTTGATGCAACATTTCTTCAAACCGAGAAGATTAGAGATTTGGCAATGATTTTTTAATTGTTGATTGGGATAAGTTCCTGACATCCTAAAGAAGGTGTGTACTAAATTGCAAGTGATTTAGAGTTTTTGTTTGAGAGTTAGCTCAATTTTAGGTTTTGACTCGGTTTTGATACAGCAGAGCTTGACGAATCAAAAGATTCCAATTCTCTTAAATTCTTTTATAATTTTTGGTCGGGATAGGTTTTTGAGGTCATGATCTAGCCATGATTCGAGTTTCAAGTATTTTAGATCTACAGATCAAAAGTTTAATGGATTTTTGGATTCGAAATAATGTTATTCTTATTATTCACTGATATGAAAATTACTGTAGCCACATGATTTTTTTCAGAATTTTAGCTTCTTGATTATTAAATACTTACAAAAAAAGTTAAAAACGCTGTTCGCCTATCTGTTCTTATACCGGCCCTAACGTTCACTTAATTAGTCAGGACATCACGATTAAATCGATTACCATTAGCATAGTGACGGCCAATGTCGTGATGACATGCATGCAAGCGCGTCATCATGACTATATTATTAGTTCCTTATCATCATGCATAACACATCATCCACTAGTCTAGAGCTAGAACACCTAGGCTTAAGGGAGTTTGGGGACTTACGGTCGCCGATGAACGCCATGAGCGAAGACCCGTGCCTGCGTGATGCAGGCGTGAGGTAGTGTCGGTGAAGACCGCAGTGTTGCCGGTGTACGGGGTGTCGCCGGCGGAGTCCTACAGAGGCGGTGGTGACAGCCTTCCCGTTGCTAGCAGCGCGCAATAGATCAGATATCACTTAGGGTTTGTTCGGGGTGTTGAACTCTCACGGGAACCACGTCACAGGGAGAGGCCGGAACCCATTCTTTTTATAGCGCTGTTACAACGGGGGACCGTAACCATGTCAGTTACGCACCCCCGATCAGGGCGCTGCACAACAGTGGACGTGGGTTTCCCCACGTCTCCCTCGTCTCGGCAGTTTTGCCTGAGATCAAAAACTAACATTCTCCCCCTTGATCGTAAGGCTAAACATCATAAGCCCTCTCTCAATAAAAGTTCACACCAAAGTAATGCGTCACAACAGTCAATTAAATACCGCTGGACATCAGTACTTATAGTGCTCCATTCTATATCGATCGGATAACATAATACTTCATGGGAGTTGGTTACTTTATATGGTCCTCAGCTTATTCCAGGATCACAGGCTCTCCAATAAACCCATGCCGGCAACATGTTCATGAAAAATATTGGGTGGTAAGCCTTTTGTGAGCGGATCCGCGAGCATAAATTTAGTTCCAATATGCTCAACCTTAATTGTTTGATCCTGGACTCTATCTTTCACAACATGATACTTTATGTCAATGTGCTTGGTAGCTGCACTCGACTTGTTGTTACTTGAATAGAAAACTGCGGGTTGATTATCGCAGTACAAAACGAGTGGTCTAGAGATGCTGTCTACCACTCTCAATCCCGGGATAAAGTTCTTAAGCCATACAGCCAGACCGGTAGCCTCATAACATGCCACAAATTCAGCCTGCATTGTTGACGATGCAGTAAGTGTTTGCTTTACACTTTTCCATGAAATCGCTGCTCCTGCGAGGGTGAAAATATAACCTGATGTGGACTTCTTAGTGTCTTTACACCCCGCAAAATCAGCATCTGAATAACCGACAACCTCAAGGTTATCGCATTTTCTATATGTGAGCATGTGACCTTTAGTGCCTTGCATATAGCGCAGGACTTTCTTAACGGCTTTCCAGTGGTCCGGTCCTGGATTTGACTGATATCTGCCAAGCATCCCGGTAACAAAAGCTAAATCAGGGCGCGTACATACTTGAGCATACATAATACTTCCGACAGCAGAAGCGTAAGGTATAGCCTTCATCTGATCAGATTCATAGTCATTCTTTGGGCATTGAAATTTCCCAAACTTATCGCCCTTAACAATAGGAGCAGGCGAGGCAGAGCATTTATGCATATTGTATCTCTTCAGTACTCTGTCAATGTATGCCTTTTGTGATAAACCTAATGTTCCTTTGGACCTATCTCGGTGAATTTCAATACCAAGAACATAAGATGCTTCACCGAGATCCTTCATATCAAAATTGGATGAGAGAAAACTTTTAGTTTCTCGCAGCATGTCCACACTGCTGCTGGCCAATAATATATCGTCCACATAAAGGATTAAGAAGGTGTAATTACTCCCCCTGAACTTAACATATGTACAATTATCAACATCATTCTCCTTAAATCCAAAATTCCTTATGACTTCATCAAACTTAAGGTACCATTGCCTAGAAGCTTGCTTCAGGCCATATATGGATTTCCTTAGCTTGCATCCCAAATGTTCCTCACCTTCCACAACAAAACCTTCCGGTTGTGTCATGTAAACGTCTTCATACAAGTCTCCATTCAGGAATGCAGTTTTAACGTTCATTTGGTGCAACTCTAAATCAAAATGTGCTGTGAGCGCCATTATGATTCTAAATGAATCTTTGGTTGAGACAGGCGAAAAGGTTTCATTATAATCAATGCCTTCTCTCTGTGTAAACCCTTTCGCTACAAGTCTCGCCTTAAACCTTTCGACATTCCCTTTGGAATCACGTTTTGTTTTGTAGACCCATTTGCAGCCTGCTGTTTTGGCTCCATTAGGAATTTCCACTAAGTCCCATACACCATTATCGCCCATAGACTTAATTTCATCTTTCATGGCATCTAGCTACTTGGATGAATCCTTACTCTTCATAGCTTCCTTATAAGACTTAGGATCATCCACCTTCCCAAGATCATCTTCATTCAAGTAAACCTCATAATCACTTGGGATAGCAGATCTCCTCACTCGTTCTGATCTCCTGACAGGTTCATTAACAGGCTCATTAGGCTGTTCATTAATTGTCATAGAGGGCTGTGAAGGCTCATCATTAGGTACTGCACTTGTATTTTCAGAGCCCTCAACAGAAGGAGTAGCCACAGAATTAACTGGAGATGCAATAGGAGTTGCAACTACAGGATCAACTATGGGCACAACCATTTGGGGCATGGGAAAATCAGTTTGTCGGATTAGCGGTGAAGCAACATAAATCCGCTTCTCCTCAAGATCAATTTTCCTAGGCTCCAAGTCACCACTGACGCCATCATTTTCCAAGAACACAGCGTGCCTTGTTTCTACAAATTTTGTGTTACGATCTGGACAATAGAATCGGTACCCTTTAGACCTATCAGGGTAACCAATAAAATGGCAACTCACAGTCTTGGAATCTAATTTCCCAATTTGTGGGTTAAATCCATACGTCCAACTTCATACCAATTAATTTCAAATCTTCTATGGAAACAAGTTTCTTTATACCGGCAGAGTGACCGCACGTAACTTTTACACCATGCAAGCATTGGCACAGTTCGGTTCTCTCAGACTTAGATAGAGTGTAGCAAGCTGGGGGAATGTACGTCCAACCTTTATCGATCTCTATCAGTGCTAATTCAGTCCTGAAGTTCATAGCCACCAAGTCACACTGTGCGTTGACACCATCATTTATTTTGTCACGAATATTTAGTAAGAGACCAATCAAGCTATCACATACATTCTTCTCTATGTGCATGACATCGATACAATTGTGAACTTCCAAGTGCTCCTAATTAGGCAAGTCTCAAAATATTGATCTCTTCTTCTACACGTTCTTTTGACGGGTCCTCAACTTACGCCCCTTTCCAAGTACAACATCGATATTCTTGAGCATATTATAGACCTTTTTCCCACTAAAAGGTATTGATGCTGAGTCATCCTCTTTTTTCGTCAAATTATTTCTTCATTTTGCGATATGGGCGATACCTTGGAAGGAACCTACAGTGATGTATGTACATAGTTTTGCACGAGTTGTTCAACCACACACTCTCGGTATAATCTATGCAGTGCGAACAAGCTTTAACTCCTTTTGTACTAAACCCCGACAGGTTATGAAATGCAGAAAAATCATTAATGGTGCAGAGCAACATGGTGCACAGAGTGAAGTTATCTCGTTTGTCCGCATACCATACTTGTACCCTTTCGTTTCACAGTGTCATAAGATCTTCCACCAATGGTGCAAGATACACATCAATATTGTTTCTAGGTTGCTTCAGCCCTTGGATAGGTAGTGACATCAAAATATACTTCCCCTTCATATACAACCAAGGAGGGAGGTTGTACATGCATATATTCATGGGCCCCTTTCCAGGTATTAATTGTCTCCATCTGTGATTATGCTATTTGATACATCTCCAAATACGCGTCGGCCTCCTTTTGTCCGGTCCATTAGGACAAGTGTAAGATCGAGGAGGCCGACTAGAGGGGGGGGTGAATAGGCGGATTCAAAATTTTTCGTCTAATTTCAATTGACAATTTTAAACTTAATTAATTGACTAAAGCAAGTTAACAATAGAACAACTAAACAACCTAGAAAGGCTCAAGTGATCACTAGTAAGCAATTTACTAGGAGAAATACCAAATAGTCTAAGTCCAAGTTTGCTACTCTAACTAAACAAGCAATCAAGTAGTATGAATAAAAACTGATGCTTGAAAGAAAATAGTCACAAGAGAGCAAACCACAATTGACACAATTACTTTTTACCGTGGTGATCGGAGACTTGCCGGTCTTCCCTAGTCCACATTGAGGTAAGCCCGAACAAATCGGACCGGCTCCACGAATTGAGCCTAATCACCTCGATCACTAGCGGTAGCCCTTTTCCTCTCCGGGTAGGCGAGCTCCGAGCCTTCACAATCCTCCAGGCCTTCTCACAATCTTCTTGAGAAGATCACCGGAACCTCCGCCAAGCCGTCTAGGTGCCGGCAAGCACCAAGAGAAATGAACCACAGCGGCTTGATCACACACAAGTGCCAATTGGATCAATCTAGAATGTAATGCACTTGAATTGGGCTCACCTATCTCTATTGAATGCACAAGAGTGAAAGAGAGGTGTGAGAAGTTGCTCTAGGCTCAAAGATGTTCAATATGGGTTCAACAACATGTACAAGTTCTGGTGGGGATGTATTTATACCCCCACCAACCTCAAATAGCCGTCGCAATAAACAATTCTGAACAATCAGGAAAAACGGAACTACCGCCGTTATATGGGCGGTACTACCGGATTTCCGCCGTCGCAACAGAACGGCTATGTCAGGTAGTCAGACGTGACCGTTGGACAAATGAGTGCGGTACTACCGCCGTTAAAAACACGGTACTTCCGGAAAACAGGAAGTTCCGCTCCTTGCCCCGGTACTTCCGATTTCAGCGCGGTTAACTCCAACTCAGGGGGCTCTCTGGAAATGAAGTTCCGCTCTTAAGTCCGGAACTACCGGCCTGCGGTAGTTCCGCAGTTCAAACCGCGGTACTTCCATTTTCCGAGAGGCTAAGTTTAACTCCGGGCGCTCTCTGGAATTGAAGTTCCGCTCGGGACCCCGGAACTTCCGCACATGCGGTAGTTCCGTAGTTGAACTTGCGGTACTTCCGATTTCCGAGAGACTAACTCAACCTCTGGGCGCTCTCTGGAATAAACGATCCGCTCAGAGGCCCGGTACTTCCGGCCATGCGGCAGTTCCGCCCGTAGAACGCCGGTACTACCGGATTTTCTGATAAAGCACAGTTTTGATTGAATTTTAATTTCTAAGTGCATGCATGATCCTAGATTGATCCATAGGGCATATTAGCATATGATCAAGCAAATGACCGTGATCCCTCTTAATAGTACGGCGTCTATCCTATAATCCGGTCTTCCAACCTATCTCCAAGACCGGTAAAAATAAAATAGATCCCTAAACTATTTACCTTGTCGCCCTTGAGATCTTTGAATATTCATGAGATATTTTATGAGCCTCTTTCTTCGCCATTTGAGCTTATCCCTTCAAACACTTGGCGCACACATTAGTCCCATGATCATATAACGTCATTAATTACCAAAACCAATAATCTTATGGGCCTAGATGCTTTCAATCTCCCCCTTTTTGGTAATTGATGACAACATGAGCAATTTTGGAGAAGAATTAAGGTTGGATATACTTCTTGTTAGCAAGTTGTATATCACTTTTTAATTTAGAAATTCTGGCAATTAAGAACATGGGGAATTTTTGCAATTTAGAGACTAAAAGGAAAGAGCTCCCCCTAAACATGTGCATCAAATTTTATGAAGATTTGCATGATCTCTACTAACATAATCAAAATTCAAAGGTACGCATAGACAAGTAAATAGCATTGCATTTAGGGCATAAGGTCCAAACATAGTTCATTACAATGCATAGGAAATTAAAATACTAAACATCCATAGAGTTTAAACAACACATAAGCATCACATGGTTCATTACACCATATTTTATTACATAACCAAATAGATAGATAAAAGTCTTCAGTCTTCTCCTTGCTTATTTTCTCCCCCTTTGGCATCAAAGTATCAAAAAGAAGAGAATTAATCCTGAGCTGCACGAGAAGAAGGAGAACTGCGGCGACGAGTGCGGCGAGAGGAGTGAGTCGGAGCCACAACATGCTCAAGAGATGAGACGCGATCCCCAAGAGAAGAAACAGATGTGATCAAGGTGGCAACCTGTCCTGAAGTCTCAATCTGGCGCTCCTCAAGCCTGAGAATGGCGGAGTAGATCTGGGACAGTGTGACATTGCCCTCGCCTTGGGGAGGAGGATCAGCAGCTGCCTGAGGCTGAGGTTGACCACGGGGACGAGAAGCGGGAACTGAAGCCTCTGGTCGTGGCTTGTAAGGCTTGTGCACAGTGCAAAGTGCTCATCTATACCCGGTCTTGCGAATGATCAGGGCCATAATAAATGGAGCATAGTTGATCCGCCGGTTTCTATCATTCTTATTAGCATCTATCTCCCGAATAATGAGATCCACCACATCAAACTTCTCACCACGCATAATATAATCAATCACATTCCAGACATGGCCGCGAATGGCGTCGAAGTTTCCACTCTTAGGATGAATGGTGTGGTTGATGATCCTGTTTACGAGACTGGGAATGGGGAGCAGCCCAACTGTAGTCCCTGGCACACCTCTGACAGTCCGGTCATAATAATCAGTATAAGCGGCAATTGGAAGTGCCGGCTTACTGAATACCTTCTCATAGGCACTGGTTTCAGTACCGAGTGCCAACTCAAACTCATGCTTAGTGCATTCAATAACCTGATGTCCAGTGATCCAACAGAGATGCTCATAGTTTGGAGAGACATACAAGGTGGTGTAGAACTGCTGGATCATGTCCTCCATGTAGCTGCACTTGAAAGCAACAAGATGATGGATCCCGGCTTGCTGAAAAAGCCGATATGCACCATCAAACTTGTCAACCTGTGACAAGTGATCCCAGTCGACATATTTGTGCTGAGCAAACTTGCGCGAAGGACCATACATTTCTCTATAGACTTGCTCCTGAAATTTTGTATGGAACCTCGGGTCCTGAGAGTTGCGAGGAAGGATGTACTGACTGCGACGTCTCAGAATGGCATAGTCATCACTGGAGATCTTGCTTAAATCCACCTCTTGATCCGCAGCTGCCGCGGGCATCTCCTCATCTGAAGCCTCATATTCTTCGTTTTCATGCGAGGCCTCGGATCCGCTCTCATGGGAGCCCTCTGACTCACTCTCGGAGTTGGAGTTGGAGGCGGGACCTTTGTCCCTATCCTCATGCTCCGGCACTGGAAGGGCAGGAGTCGAGGAGGATTGTCCCGGAGTTCCCCCATAAGTCTTGTGGGAAACGTTCTTCATCCTCGGCATCTTCAAAAATAGATTAAGATAATCAAGGTGTGAGATAGGATAAGTGAGAATTAGGTTTGAAATTGAAAGTAATAAGATTTTGCTGTTCCAGGAAAAACGGAAGTACCGGCGGCAAAACTGCGGTACTACCGGGAAAACGGTAGTTCCGGCATTTTAAATGCGGAACTTCCGGTACCCCTGATGAGGACATCACTTCTATTGATATGAACACCCCTCTTACTGCTTCCATGAATGATGGGCAAGGTCCAATCACTCGGGCACGTGCTCGTCAACTCAACTATCAGGTAAACTCGTTTTTAGGAGTCAATAATATTTCCGCTGAGCATTCGATACTTCCTAAGACTTGTGATTTTCTTGTCCTTAGGAACCATGGAGAAGAACCACGCGAGCTCAAGTGTAGAAGTGGAACCGTCAAGCGCAAGCCAACTCATATTCGCGAGTTCGACTCAGATTCGGACTGCTGGACAACGCCTACTTCAAATGACCATAACTTTTGATCTAGAAGGTTTCTCGGGGCCCGTGAGTACTCGTTGGAAAGATCTTGGAGTCTACTTTCAGATGAATCTGGTCTCACCTCGAAATTCCATCCGAGCCGATCAGAAACTGCAAAACAAGTGGCGTCACTTTTCCAGTCCGAGTCAAAGTGGGCCTTGGGCCTTGTAATCACACTTAGACTATTTGGGCCTGCACTAATCATGGGTGTACTGTTCATGTGAACAGTACCCGTGAATAGTACCACATCCCCTTTTGTTAGATAAGTGCGGCCTCCCCCACTCCTATTTAAGGAGGTCGCACCCCTTTAGTTTTCCTCGGGTTTTTCTTAAGAGTTTATTCTGCTTAGCAGTTTCGCCGCATGTTCGGTTTGAGGAACCCCAACTTGTGAACTTAAACATTATTCGCAATTTCAGATTGCATCTTTTACTCTCTTGCTTGTGTTCTCGATTCGCTTGCAGGAGATAGCCTTCTTGGCGAGGTCAATCGTGTTCGGCACGGTTGATAACCAACGGAGCAGTGGTGTAGTGATTGCGAGGGGTTCGATCTGTTTTGGTCGGAGCCTTTGGATCATCAACGTTGAGATCTCCACAATCGACTTATCAGTACCTCTCGGAAGATCGGGCCATCGTCACATCAGTTGGTATCAGAGCAACGGTTGCCCGTGAGGTAATTCTTGTATCCCTAGTGAGTAGATTGGTTTTTTTTATTTCCTATAGTACAGAAAAAAAATTGCCCCACAAAAAGAGTTAATTTCCGCTGTCCAAACCCCGTTGTGCCTTTCAATCTGTTAGTTTTGGTTTGCTAAATTGAATTTGTGTCCGTCATAGTATTGTCTAGTTGCTGGTCATATCTTTGTTCCATTGAAAATCCAAACAAAAAAAAAATTCCCCACCCCAAACCCTAATTTCCAATTTCGGCTGATTTTTCCTTCCTCTGCAGCCGCCACCAAAAACATCATATCTTTTGATTCCGAGATTATTTTTGAGTGGGACCACCGTCATTAGATTCAAAAATTCCTTATCCATCTATCTGTAAAATTTCACGTCATTCCAGCCAGGCAGTTAAGAGATATGTGCGGTGAAAGTTGACCCAATTATCTGTTCTGAATCTGCAACAGTCAGCAGTTGTGATTTTTGTGCGAATTTCTGTGTTGGGATTCAGAAGTTGGCCCCAAAACAAAATCTGTAGAAAAAGCCGTCAGAAAACAGTAAAAAAAAGAATCAGTGAAAAAGAGGCATCTGACAAAAAGTTACGGCCGAATTACCAACGTGCTGTCCAGTGGACAGAAATCTGAAGTTTTCAGTTTTGGGTCAATCCTTGTGTTCTTCAATTCCAAATTGAATTGGATTGAATTATCTTGTATTTACCACTCCTACACTTTGCCATACACTTATTCTTAGCCTTCTTCCATCCTTGGTTGATCAGCAACATAGGCTAAGTGCTAGATACGAACTATAATTCAATTCTATGCAATTCTGAAATGAACTGATTGTTCTCCATTGCTACCATATTGTGCCTTCCAAGCTACACCTACTCTTGATCAGAACAGGTTCCCTCTTGCAATCGTACCCACGCTCGACACGGTGTCACGAACCAGCCACCGGTTGTACCACCTGCTACATTGGTAAGAACACTTGTAAGAGTGTGATAAGACGCTTGAGAGTGTGTGATTCTACTTCTCGCCACCTAGTAGTTGATAGGGATAATACCTTTGTGTTGTCTTTTGTTTGCTACTAACCATGGCAGGTGAGACGTCTGATGCGCAAGAGTGTGTTTTAAAGGGAGAGCTCATGACGCTTTTGGATGAACAACGCGCTGCCATTACTGATGACATCGATAGGAAGATGGATACAATGCAACTTTCCATCAATGAGAGCATTGCAACACTCACTACACGCCTTGAAAGAATGGTGAATCGGCCACCAAACAATGGAGGCCAAGATCATGAGGAGGGAGATGATAATGAGAGACAAAACCGTGACGCCGGTGCTGCACGGCCACGACACCATCCTCATCAGAACCGTCATGGTATGGGAGGTAACAATAATTTTCAGTATCACAATGCTCATGTTCATGATGACCCGTTTGCTAAAGTTAAATTTTCCATACCATCTTTTGCGGGTACCTATGATGCTGAAACTTATCTAGATTGGGAGATGACAGTTGAACAAAAATTTAATGCCCATCTAGTTCCTGAAGTGCATAGAGTCAGACAAGCTACTAGTGAATTTAAAGATTTTGCTATCATTTGGTGGACTCAAGTAGTTAATTCTGGCTTAGCCCCTGATACATGGGATAGATTGAAGGTAGCTATGCGTGCTAGATTTGTTCCTCCTGCTTTTAAACGTGAAATGCGTAAGAAATTGCAGCGCTTAGACCAAGGTAATAGATCTGTTGAGGAATATTATCAAGAACTGCAAATAGGCATGCTGCGTTGTAATGTTGAAGAGGATGAGGAAGATAAGATGGCTCGTTTTTATGGGGGATTAAGGCGTGAAATTCAGGACATAATTGATTACAAAGAGTATAATGATATCAATAGATTGTTCCACCTTGCTTGTTTGGCAGAGAAAGAATTGCAGGGTAGACAACAAAGGACAAGGAGCAATTTTGGAGGTACGTCTACATCGAGACCAACACAGGAGCAACCCAAGACAGCCCCACCTCCTGTTTTTCGAGCTGCTGCCCCCTCTGTGAGTAGGGCGCGTTCAGCAACACTGCCACCACCATCACGAGCACCCGAGGTGAGCAAATCTACTAGTGTGCAAGCACCAGCAAAGAGCTCTTCATCGGTTGCTTCCACGGGCCGTACGACGGGCATTGTGTGCCACCGTTGTAAAGGGATGGGCCACGTCATGAGAGATTGCCCAAGTCAGCGGGCGTACATTGCGACAGAAGATGGTGGTTATGTAAGTGCTAGTGATGTTGAGGATGAATATGCTCTTGCAGCTAACCTTGCAGGTGATGATGATGATCATGAGACAGATAGTGATGGTGAGGAGATTTTAGGTGCCGCTGCTACGGCGAGTTATAGAACCATAATTGTGCAGCGAGTACTGAGCACTCAAAGAGAGCAAGAGGAGAAGCTACAACGTCATAATTTGTTTCAGATGTTCCTCATCGTCAAGGATTGCCGTGTTCGTGTTATAATTGATGGCGGGAGCTGCAATAACTTGGTGGATTCAGGATTGGTCAAGAAGCTTGGCTTGACCACACGTGCGCATCCTCACCCATACCACATTCAGTGGTTCAACAACAGCGGTAAGGTGAAGGTAACACAATCTGCGAGAGTGCAATTTTCCATTGGTTCCTATCATGATGTTGCTGATTTCGATGTAGTACCTATGCAAGCATGCTCACTTTTATTAGGTCGCCCATGGGAATTTGATACCGATGCAACTCATCATGGTAGAAGTAATAAATACTCTCTTGTGCACAAAGGAAAGAAAATAACTTTGCTACCTTTGACACCCACTGAAATTGCTAATTGTGATAAAGAGCTAGCTGAAAATAAGAAGAAAGAACTTGAACATGAATCTGAAAATCAGCAAGTAGTGAAGGATGTTTTCCCACCTAAGAAAGAGAGGTTGCCATCTAGTTCTAGGACCGAGGGAATTAAATTAAAGGGTTGTGTCATGCTTGCAACCAAATCTGATCTTGCTGAAATTTGTCATGATGAAATGCCATGCTATGCTTTGATATGCAAAGATGCTTTATTTTCACTTGATGATATATCTAGCTCTTTGCCGTCTGCTGTCACTAACCTTTTGCAGGAATTTGAGATTGTGTTTCCTACTGAGATACCCCCAGGGCTGCCACCAATTAGGGGTATTGAACATCAAATTGATTTGATTCCAGGAGCTTCCCTACCCAACCGTGCGCCATACCGAACCAACCCGGAGGAGACTAAGGAGATTGAGCGTCAAGTGCGAGACTTGCTTGACAAAGGGTACGTACGTGAGAGTCTTAGTCCATGTGTTGTTCCTGTACTTTTGGTTCCAAAGAAAGATGGGTCGTGGCGTATGTGTGTTGATTGTAGAGCTATTAATAATATTACCATTAGATACCGTCATCCTATTCCTAGGTTAGACGACATGCTTGATGAATTAAGTGGCTCTACAATGTTTTCTAAAGTTGACTTGCGTAGTGGATACCACCAAATTAGAATGAAACTTGGAGATGAATGGAAGACGGCATTTAAAACTAAGTTCGGGTTATATGAGTGGCTAGTGATGCCTTTTGGTTTAACTAATGCCCCTAGCACTTTCATGAGATTAATGAACGAGGTTTTACGTGCTTTCATTGGTAAGTTTGTGGTAGTTTACTTTGATGATATATTGATTTACAGCAAGTCACTAGATGAACATCTTGAACACTTACGTGCTGTTTTTGTTGCTTTGAGAGATGCACGTTTGTTTGGTAACCTCGAAAAGTGCACCTTTTGCACCGATCGAGTTTGTTTTCTTGGCTATGTTGTTACTCCGCAGGGAATTGAGGTTGATCAAGCCAAGATCATCGCTATCCAGAGTTGGCCGCCTCCTAAAACGGTCACACAAGTGCGGAGTTTTCTCGGGCTCGCTGGTTTCTATCGGCGTTTTGTTCGGGATTTTAGCACCCTCACTGCACCATTGAATGAACTTACAAAGAAGGGTGTTCCTTTTACTTGGGCCACCAATCATCAACAAGCTTTCGACACTCTCAAAGATAAGTTAACACATGCCCCTTTGCTTCAACTTCCTGATTTCAGCAAGACTTTTGAATTAGAATGTGATGCTAGTGGCATAGGTCTTGGGGGTGTGTTAATGCAAGAAGGAAAACCTGTTGCTTACTTTAGTAAAAAGTTAAGTGGTCCTAGTTTGAACTATTCTACCTATGATAAAGAATTATATGCTTTAGTTCGAACTTTGGAAACATGGCAGCATTATTTATGGCCCAAAGAGTTTGTAATACATTCTGATCATGAATCCTTGAAACATATTCGAAGTCAAACCAACCTGAACCGTAGACATGCTAAGTGGATTGAGTTTATTGAATCTTTTCCCTATGTCATTAAATATAAAAAGGGCAAAGAAAATGTGATAGCTGATGCGTTGTCTAGGAGATATACCATGCTTTCACAACTTGATTTCAAAATCTTTGGGTTAGAGACAATAAAGGAGCAATATGTGCATGATGCTGATTTTAAAGACGTGTTGCTAAATTGTCAAGAGGGAAAGGGTTGGAATAAATTTGTTGTGCATGATGGTTTCATATACCGTGCTGGCAAGCTATGCATTCCTGTTGGCTCCGTTCGTCTTTTGTTGTTACAGGAGGCGCATGGAGGAGGATTGATGGGCCACTTCGGCGTGAAGAAGACTGAGGACATTCTGTTCCACCATTTTTATTGGCCAAAGATGAGGCGTGACGTCGAACGCTTCATTTCTCGCTGCACCACGTGCCAAAAAGCTAAGTCACGACTTAATCCTCATGGTTTATACATACCTCTTCCTGTTCCAAGCGTACCTTGGGAAGATATTTCTATGGACTTTGTTTTAGGGCTTCCTAGGACAAAGAAGGGGAGGGATAGTATTTTTGTTGTCGTGGATAGATTCTCTAAGATGGCTCATTTTATACCATGTCATAAAAGTGATGATGCTACACATGTTGCTGATTTGTTCTTTAAGGAAATTGTTCGCTTGCATGGTATTCCGAATACGATAGTTTCAGATCGTGATGCTAAATTTCTTAGTCATTTTTGGAGAACCTTGTGGGGAAAGTTGGGAACTAAGCTGTTATTTTCCACTACCTGTCATCCCCAAACTGATGGACAAACTGAGGTAGTCAATAGAACATTGTCTACTATGCTTAGGGCTGTGCTTAAAAAGAACTTAAAAATGTGGGAGGAATGTTTGCCTCATGTGGAATTTGCTTATAATCGTTCGCTGCATTCTACCACGAAGAAATGCCCTTTTGAAATTGTTTATGGTTTCATACCTCGTGCACCTATCGACTTGTTGCCTCTTCCGGCTTCAGAAAAAGTAAATTGTGATGCGCAACAACGTGCTGATTTCATACGTAAGATGCATGAGACAACTAAAGAGAACATTGAGATTATGAATGCTAAATATAAAGTTGCTGGTAGTCAAGGACGCAAGCATATTACTTTTGAACCGGGTGATCTTGTGTGGTTACACTTGCGTAAAGAACGATTTCCTGAATTGAGAAAGTCTAAACTCATGCCTCGTGCAGATGGTCCTTTTAGAGTGCTTGAACGTATTAATGATAATGCATATAAGTTAGACTTGCCTGCAGATTTTGGGGTTAGCCCGACCTTTAACATTGCAGATTTGCGACCTTGCTGGGGCGTGGAAGATGAGCTTGAGTCGAGGACGACTCCAATTCAAGAAGGGGAGGATGATGAGGACATCACTTCTATTGATATGAACACCCCTCTTACTGCTTCCATGAATGATGGGCAAGGTCCAATCACTCGGGCACGTGCTCGTCAACTCAACTATCAGGTAAACTCGTTTTTAGGAGTCAATAATATTTCCGCTGAGCATTCGATACTTCCTAAGACTTGTGATTTTCTTGTCCTTAGGAACCATGGAGAAGAACCACGCGAGCTCAAGTGTAGAAGTGGAACCGTCAAGCGCAAGCCAACTCATATTCGCGAGTTCGACTCAGATTCGGACTGCTGGACAGCGCCTACTTCAAATGACCATAACTTTTGATCTAGAAGGTTTCTCGGGGCCCGTGAGTACTCGTTGGAAAGATCTTGGAGTCTACTTTCAGATGAATCTGGTCTCACCTCGAAATTCCATCCGAGCCGATCAGAAACTGCAAAACAAGTGGCATCACTTTTCCAGTCCGAGTCAAAGTGGGCCTTGGGCCTTGTAATCACACTTAGACTATTTGGGCCTGCACTAATCATGGGTGTACTGTTCACGTGAACAGTACCCGTGAATAGTACCACATCCCCTTTTGTTAGATAAGTGCGGCCTCCCCCACTCCTATTTAAGGAGGTCGCACCCCTTTAGTTTTCCTCGGGTTTTTCTTAAGAGTTTATTCTGCTTAGCAGTTTCGCCACATGTTCGGTTTGAGGAACCCCAACTTGTGAACTTAAACATTATTCGTAATTTCAGATTGCATCTTTTACTCTCTTGCTTGTGTTCTCGATTCGCTTGCAGGAGATAGCCTTCTTGGCGAGGTCAATCGTGTTCGGCACGGTTGATAACCAACGGAGCAGTGGTGTAGTGATTGCGAGGGGTTCGATCTGTTTTGGTCGGAGCCTTTGGATCATCAACGTTGAGATCTCCACAATCGACTTATCAGTACCTCTCGGAAGATCGGGCCATCGTCACATCAGTTGGTATCAGAGCAACGGTTGCCCGTGAGGTAATTCTTGTATCCCTAGTGAGTAGATTGGTTTTTTTTATTTCCTATAGTACAGAAAAAAAATTGCCCCACAAAAAGAGTTAATTTCCGCTGTCCAAACCCCGTTGTGCCTTTCAATCTGTTAGTTTTGGTTTGCTAAATTGAATTTGTGTCCGTCATAGTATTGTCTAGTTGCTGGTCATATCTTTGTTCTATTGAAAATCCAAACAAAAAAAAAATTCCCCACCCCAAACCCTAATTTCCAATTTCGGCTGATTTTTCCTTCCTCTGCAGCCGCCACCAAAAACATCATATCTTTTGATTCCGAGATTATTTTTGAGTGGGATCACCGCCATTAGATTCAAAAATTCCTTATCCATCTATCTGTAAAATTTCACGTCATTCCAGCCAGGCAGTTAAGAGATATGTGCGGTGAAAGTTGACCCAATTATCTGTTCTGAATCTGCAACAGTCAGCAGTTGTGATTTTTGTGCGAATTTCTGTGTTGGGATTCAGAAGTTGGCCCCAAAACAAAATCTGTAGAAAAAGCCGTCAGAAAACAGTAAAAAAAAGAATCAGTGAAAAAGAGGCATCTGACAAAAAGTTACGGCCGAATTACCAACGTGCTGTCCAGTGGACAGAAATCTGAAGTTTTCAGTTTTGGGTCAATCCTTGTGTTCTTCAATTCCAAATTGAATTGGATTGAATTATCTTGTATTTACCACTCCTACACTTTGCCATACACTTATTCTTAGCCTTCTTCCATCCTTGGTTGATCAGCAACATAGGCTAAGTGCTAGATACGAACTATAATTCAATTCTATGCAATTCTGAAATGAACTGATTGTTCTCCATTGCTACCATATTGTGCCTTCCAAGCTACACCTACTCTTGATCAGAACAGGTTCCCTCTTGCAATCGTACCCACGCTCGACACGGTGTCACGAACCAGCCACCGGTTGTACCACCTGCTACATTGGTAAGAACACTTGTAAGAGTGTGATAAGACGCTTGAGAGTGTGTGATTCTACTTCTCGCCACCTAGTAGTTGATAGGGATAATACCTTTGTGTTGTCTTTTGTTTGCTACTAACCATGGCAGGTGAGACGTCTGATGCGCAAGAGTGTGTTTTAAAGGGAGAGCTCATGACGCTTTTGGATGAACAACGCGCTGCCATTACTGATGACATCGATAGGAAGATGGATACAATGCAACTTTCCATCAATGAGAGCATTGCAACACTCACTACACGCCTTGAAAGAATGGTGAATCGGCCACCAAACAATGGAGGCCAAGATCATGAGGAGGGAGATGATAATGAGAGACAAAACCGTGACGCCGGTGCTGCACGGCCACGACACCATCCTCATCAGAACCGTCATGGTATGGGAGGTAACAATAATTTTCAGTATCACAATGCTCATGTTCATGATGACCCGTTTGCTAAAGTTAAATTTTCCATACCATCTTTTGCGGGTACCTATGATGCTGAAACTTATCTAGATTGGGAGATGACAGTTGAACAAAAATTTAATGCCCATCTAGTTCCTGAAGTGCATAGAGTCAGACAAGCTACTAGTGAATTTAAAGATTTTGCTATCATTTGGTGGACTCAAGTAGTTAATTCTGGCTTAGCCCCTGATACATGGGATAGATTGAAGGTAGCTATGCGTGCTAGATTTGTTCCTCCTGCTTTTAAACGTGAAATGCGTAAGAAATTGCAGCGCTTAGACCAAGGTAATAGATCTGTTGAGGAATATTATCAAGAACTGCAAATAGGCATGCTGCGTTGTAATGTTGAAGAGGATGAGGAAGATAAGATGGCTCGTTTTTATGGGGGATTAAGGCGTGAAATTCAGGACATAATTGATTACAAAGAGTATAATGATATCAATAGATTGTTCCACCTTGCTTGTTTGGCAGAGAAAGAATTGCAGGGTAGACAACAAAGGACAAGGAGCAATTTTGGAGGTACGTCTACATCGAGACCAACACAGGAGCAACCCAAGACAGCCCCACCTCCTGTTTTTCGAGCTGCTGCCCCCTTTGTGAGTAGGGCGCGTTCAGCAGCACTGCCACCACCATCACGAGCACCCGAGGCGAGCAAATCTACTAGTGTGCAAGCACCAGCAAAGAGCTCTTCATCGGTTGCTTCCACGGGCCGTACGACGGGCATTGTGTGCCACCGTTGTAAAGGGATGGGCCACGTCATGAGAGATTGCCCAAGTCAGCGGGCGTACATTGCGACAGAAGATGGTGGTTATGTAAGTGCTAGTGATGTTGAGGATGAATATGCTCTTGCAGCTAACCTTGCAGGTGATGATGATGATCATGAGACAGATAGTGATGGTGAGGAGATTTTAGGTGCCGCTGCTACGGCGAGTTATAGAACCATAATTGTGCAGCGAGTACTGAGCACTCAAAGAGAGCAAGAGGAGAAGCTACAACGTCATAATTTGTTTCAGATGTTCCTCATCGTCAAGGATTGCCGTGTTCGTGTTATAATTGATGGCGGGAGCTGCAATAACTTGGTGGATTCAGGATTGGTCAAGAAGCTTGGCTTGACCACACGTGCGCATCCTCACCCATACCACATTCAGTGGTTCAACAACAGCGGTAAGGTGAAGGTAACACAATCTGCGAGAGTGCAATTTTCCATTGGTTCCTATCATGATGTTGCTGATTTCGATGTAGTACCTATGCAAGCATGCTCACTTTTATTAGGTCGCCCATGGGAATTTGATACCGATGCAACTCATCATGGTAGAAGTAATAAATACTCTCTTGTGCACAAAGGAAAGAAAATAACTTTGCTACCTTTGACACCCACTGAAATTGCTAATTGTGATAAAGAGCTAGCTGAAAATAAGAAGAAAGAACTTGAACATGAATCTGAAAATCAGCAAGTAGTGAAGGATGTTTTCCCACCTAAGAAAGAGAGGTTGCCATCTAGTTCTAGGACCGAGGGAATTAAATTAAAGGGTTGTGTCATGCTTGCAACCAAATCTGATCTTGCTGAAATTTGTCATGATGAAATGCCATGCTATGCTTTGATATGCAAAGATGCTTTATTTTCACTTGATGATATATCTAGCTCTTTGCCGTCTGCTGTCACTAACCTTTTGCAGGAATTTGAGATTGTGTTTCCTACTGAGATACCCCCAGGGCTGCCACCAATTAGGGGTATTGAACATCAAATTGATTTGATTCCAGGAGCTTCCCTACCCAACCGTGCGCCATACCGAACCAACCCGGAGGAGACTAAGGAGATTGAGCGTCAAGTGCGAGACTTGCTTGACAAAGGGTACGTACGTGAGAGTCTTAGTCCATGTGCTGTTCCTGTACTTTTGGTTCCAAAGAAAGATGGGTCGTGGCGTATGTGTGTTGATTGTAGAGCTATTAATAATATTACCATTAGATACCGTCATCCTATTCCTAGGTTAGACGACATGCTTGATGAATTAAGTGGCTCTACAATGTTTTCTAAAGTTGACTTGCGTAGTGGATACCACCAAATTAGAATGAAACTTGGAGATGAATGGAAGACGGCATTTAAAACTAAGTTCGGGTTATATGAGTGGCTAGTGATGCCTTTTGGTTTAACTAATGCCCCTAGCACTTTCATGAGATTAATGAACGAGGTTTTACGTGCTTTCATTGGTAAGTTTGTGGTAGTTTACTTTGATGATATATTGATTTACAGCAAGTCACTAGATGAACATCTTGAACACTTACGTGCTGTTTTTGTTGCTTTGAGAGATGCACGTTTGTTTGGTAACCTCGAAAAGTGCACCTTTTGCACCGATCGAGTTTGTTTTCTTGGCTATGTTGTTACTCCGCAGGGAATTGAGGTTGATCAAGCCAAGATCATCGCTATCCAGAGTTGGCCGCCTCCTAAAACGGTCACACAAGTGCGGAGTTTTCTCGGGCTCGCTGGTTTCTATCGGCGTTTTGTTCGGGATTTCAGCACCCTCACTGCACCATTGAATGAACTTACAAAGAAGGGTGTTCCTTTTACTTGGGCCACCAATCATCAACAAGCTTTCGACACTCTCAAAGATAAGTTAACACATGCCCCTTTGCTTCAACTTCCTGATTTCAGCAAGACTTTTGAATTAGAATGTGATGCTAGTGGCATAGGTCTTGGGGGTGTGTTAATGCAAGAAGGAAAACCTGTTGCTTACTTTAGTGAAAAGTTAAGTGGTCCTAGTTTGAACTATTCTACCTATGATAAAGAATTATATGCTTTAGTTCGAACTTTGGAAACATGGCAGCATTATTTATGGCCCAAAGAGTTTGTAATACATTCTGATCATGAATCCTTGAAACATATTCGAAGTCAAACCAACCTGAACCGTAGACATGCTAAGTGGATTGAGTTTATTGAATCTTTTCCCTATGTCATTAAATATAAAAAGGGCAAAGAAAATGTGATAGCTGATGCGTTGTCTAGGAGATATACCATGCTTTCACAACTTGATTTCAAAATCTTTGGGTTAGAGACAATAAAGGAGCAATATGTGCATGATGCTGATTTTAAAGACGTGTTGCTAAATTGTCAAGAGGGAAAGGGTTGGAATAAATTTGTTGTGCATGATGGTTTCATATACCGTGCTGGCAAGCTATGCATTCCTGTTGGCTCCGTTCGTCTTTTGTTGTTACAGGAGGCGCATGGAGGAGGATTGATGGGCCACTTCGGCGTGAAGAAGACTGAGGACATTCTGTTCCACCATTTTTATTGGCCAAAGATGAGGCGTGACGTCGAACGCTTCATTTCTCGCTGCACCACGTGCCAAAAAGCTAAGTCACGACTTAATCCTCATGGTTTATACATACCTCTTCCTGTTCCAAGCGTACCTTGGGAAGATATTTCTATGGACTTTGTTTTAGGGCTTCCTAGGACAAAGAAGGGGAGGGATAGTATTTTTGTTGTCGTGGATAGATTCTCTAAGATGGCTCATTTTATACCATGTCATAAAAGTGATGATGCTACACATGTTGCTGATTTGTTCTTTAAGGAAATTGTTCGCTTGCATGGTATTCCGAATACGATAGTTTCAGATCGTGATGCTAAATTTCTTAGTCATTTTTGGAGAACCTTGTGGGGAAAGTTGGGAACTAAGCTGTTATTTTCCACTACCTGTCATCCCCAAACTGATGGACAAACTGAGGTAGTCAATAGAACATTGTCTACTATGCTTAGGGCTGTGCTTAAAAAGAACTTAAAAATGTGGGAGGAATGTTTGCCTCATGTGGAATTTGCTTATAATCGTTCGCTGCATTCTACCACGAAGAAATGCCCTTTTGAAATTGTTTATGGTTTCATACCTCGTGCACCTATCGACTTGTTGCCTCTTCCGGCTTCAGAAAAAGTAAATTGTGATGCGCAACAACGTGCTGATTTCATACGTAAGATGCATGAGACAACTAAAGAGAACATTGAGATTATGAATGCTAAATATAAAGTTGCTGGTAGTCAAGGACGCAAGCATATTACTTTTGAACCGGGTGATCTTGTGTGGTTACACTTGCGTAAAGAACGATTTCCTGAATTGAGAAAGTCTAAACTCATGCCTCGTGCAGATGGTCCTTTTAGAGTGCTTGAACGTATTAATGATAATGCATATAAGTTAGACTTGCCTGCAGATTTTGGGGTTAGCCCCACCTTTAACATTGCAGATTTGCGACCTTGCTGGGGCGTGGAAGATGAGCTTGAGTCGAGGACGACTCCAATTCAAGAAGGGGAGGATGAGAGACCATGTGGTCGTGATCCCATGAGAATGATGAGTAATTGACAATGGTGTAGGTTAGTCGAGTTTGGTTTGGGTGGTTTTGACCATGTCGTTGCGTGGTGCAACGGGCTCGGTCGATTTGGTCAAACTTGGTCGTTTGGGCTTAGGTCATTTATTCTAATGCTTCGACAGGTTTGGACTTCATCATGGGTAAGCATGATGTGTTTATGCTATTTTACACTTTCATGTGTCGAGCGGTGCTATGTGATGTGTTTCTTGTCTGTGTGGCTGCAGGACATCGAGCGGAGTCGTGGCGAGACACGGTGGACTGGACTAGGCGCAGGTGGCGCTGAGGTCAGAACGGTCAGGATGTGTCGAAGACGACGTGGACTCGAGGTGGTTGCGAGGCGTGCAAGACAAGGAGCGCGGAAGCTTCCCGGAAGGTGCAGGAGGGGCGAAACGGGAATTTCGCAAGGCTGCACAAGCGGGAGCGGGCTCCGTTGGATTTAGCCGGCGTAACGGGGCGGAGACCCGTTAGCCATGGGCTATAAAAGGAGAGGAGGGGCTGCATGCCCATTTGAGCACTTGTAAGGAATTAGGGTTTACACTAGTCAAAAGAGGCTTTGGGAAGGTTGTTTCCTTTAGCTCTTTAGTTGGTGTGAGTTGGTGGAGGCAGAGTGTGCTCCCTCTGTTGTCCTCTACGATGGTTTCTAGGTGTGAGTTCTAGTGGGTGTTCTTCCTCCCTCCATGGATAAGTGTGTGTTCTTGAGTTGAGAGAGTGAGGAGATGGATTGAGAGTCTTGTAATCATTCCTCTGTATTCAATCGTGTCATCGGGACTCCTCTGTATTCATTGTGATCCAAGAAATGAAGATCTGAAGTTTGGTTCCTCTCTGTCGTAGCTTCTGTTCTTCGTTCTTCATTTTGGGTGATTTGCTCTCTTTTGATTTTCGAGTTCTTGATTGCTGGAGAGTGCCAAAATGGGTTGCTATGACATGGGTGATGCTTAAAAGCCATTTGGCTAGTTAACTCCAAGAGCAAACCAAGTTTTAATCTCAGATTTTCATTGTTTGCCTCCTCTGTTCATCTTTTCTCTTTCTAGGTTTTTGTCCAGATTTTGACTCCCTTGTTAAGATGGCTTGAAATTTGGTATGAAGAGTCCAGAGGCTATTAAATAGCTACCCTCAAAATTTCATAGCCAAAGGATCAACGGTTTGGGAGTAATTGGATTTTTGGCTCAGCTCGGGCAAAATTTCAGATTTTTACCCAAATCTGAAATTCGTGTTTCTTGAAAGTGGTTTCTTGAAATTGGCTCTTGGCTTAGTCTTCTGGGAGTATTCCCTAGCTATCCTCAAAGTTTCCCAAGCCAAGAATCGAAGAATCTTGCGAATTTCTCAGTTTTCAGATTCATTGTCTGAAAATTTCTGTTTGCTGTTTTTCCTCGAGAGGTACTACCGCTCCTGGAAGAGGTACTACCGCTCAGCGGTACTACCGCTCCTGGAAGAGGTACTACCGCTCAGCGGTACTACCGCTCGTCCCAGCGGTACTACCGCTTGCAGCCAGACTTGCGCTGAATTTGTTTTTCTTGATTGCTTCTTTCTGGGTCTAGTTTTTCCTTGTCTCTGTGATGTCCAGTAAGGGTTTATTTTCTCCTTCATAGCTCCCATAGCTATTGGAGAAGAAGATAATTGTTGGGGGCGATTTTTAAAGATCGACATTCACCCCCCCCTCTGTCGCCATTTCGGTCCAACAATTGGTATCAGAGCCGGTTAGCTCTAATTCATAGATCTTAACCGGTCTCAAGAGCCATGGCGACGGACAAGTACTCGACCAAGCCACCTGTGTTCGATGGCATCGATTACCCCTTCTGGAAGAGCCGAATGGAGACATACATCCAGGCCCAGGGGTATGCCATCTGGCGGAAGGTCAAGGTACGATTCGCTGTTCCTGCCGATGAGAACATCAATGCCGGGAACATGGCTGATGTTGAGGCGAATGCAAAGGCAAGGAACATCATCATCCAGGGGTTGAGTCGTAGCGAGTTTGACCGTATATCTCACCTGTCGTCCGCCTACGACATCTGGGTGACCCTCGACGCATACCATGAGGGCACCACCCAGATCAAGACGGTTCGACAGGACCAGTTCAAGCGCGAATACAACAAATTCGAGATGCTTGCTGGTGAGTCCCTGGACGAGTGCTTTTCGCGATTTCACAAAATCTTGAGCAACCTCCGAGCGGTCGGTCTCACATACCCCGACTCGGACAACGCTCGTCAGATGCTCGCGGCACTCGATCTGCGCGTGTGGGAGATGAAGGTGACCACCATCAAAGACACGACAGACCTCTCGACCCTGACTCTTGACGCGCTGTACTCGCGCCTCAAGACTCACGAGATTGACGTTGTCTCTCGTCGGTCGAAGTCACAGTCGATGGCTTTGGTCACCGATCCCAGTCCGGCTTCTGGTTTTTCCGCCGATTCGCTTTGTGGGTTCTCCCTAGCTGCTCTATGTGACGTAACTGATGATCAGTTAGAGCAGCTAGAGGATGAACAGCTGGCCCTCCTAGCTCAGAAGTTCTCCCATGCTTACAAGAGGAGGAGAGACAGAAAGAGAGGCGGACCAGTCATCTGCTTCGAGTGTGGTGGCCCCAACCACATTCGAGCAAACTGTCCCAAGCTGGAGAAGGGCAAGAACGACTACGGCGGTTCAGGCAAGAACGACTACACCGACAAGAACCGCAACAAGAAGCCTCCAGCTCAGACGCCGGGAAAGAAGAAGTTCCGCGACTTCGGGAAGGCCAAGAAGCTGTTTCACCGTGTCCTCACCGCCTTCGACGACCTCGACCTCAGCGAGGTGGAGGGATGGAGCGACGACGACGGGACGGGTGACCAAGATCCCAAGAGCGGCGACGACTTCTCCGGCATGTGCTTCATGGCCCTCGAGGGCGAACTTAGCGACAGCGAGCTGTACTCCGACTCGGACGAGGTATGTCCCTCCTATGACCAACTTAATGAAGCTTTCCTTAAGCTAGGAGGTTTTCATGCTAGAGCTAGGACTAGGTGTACCGAGTTAGAGAAGGAAGTAGATAGACTGTCACGGGAGCTTACTTCTCTTACATCTGCTCCCTCCCGTGACGACTGTGATACATGCTATGCCTTGCTGGGTGATTTGGAGAAGTTAAGGACCTCGCATGATAGTGTGTCCTCCGAGCTTGATTCTATTAAGGTGGAGAATGTTAGTCTGCTTGCTGAGTTAGAGTTGAGTAGGATGGCTGTTACCCTACTTACTACTGATGAGACTACTTCTCCCACCTCATGTGAGGTTAAGGACATTGCTGCTAGAGGACCTTATGCCATGCTCCTTGATCTGCCCGAGTCTTGTGAAAATTGCAATAATTTAAAGATGAACCTAAAACGAGCAGATCACAAGATTGCTGAGTTGCGTGCTTCTTTACTTGAGCCTATTGATTCATGTTTGAACTGTCCAAAGTTAACTGCTGAACTTGAATCTGTCTCAAAACAGTTTCAAGAAATGATTGACAACAACAAGAAAATGGCTCAGTATGCGACTAAGGATTCTGTTAGCTCACCATGCATTAGTTGTGATAAACTAAAACTTGAACTCGTTGCTTTGAATGACAAATGTGTGAAGCTAACTAAGGAATTACTAGAGAAGCCACAATCTGGTTGTGATGTGATTGATGGTGTGGGGGAGAAGCCCCAGGGTAAGGGTGAGACGCCTAGAGACGCGAACCAACCTGCTAGTAGTAGGATTGTCCCCTCAGGGTCGGCTGTGCATGCACAAGCCATTCTCTCCTCTACTGTTGGTTCTTCTTCTGCTCCCTTACCTCCTGCTGTTCCCACTTCTCCCTGCTCTTCTTGCACCTCTCTCTTTCGGGAGTGTCAGTACCTTATGAACACTCTCGAGAGATTTGTAGGCGGCAAGAAGAAGCTTAATCTTATTCTAGACCAGTCCAAGATTTGCAGATTTAATCAGGGTCTAGGATATGACTATTATGAGGATATGAGGAAGCATCCACCTGCTGTGCTCAGACCCATAGCACCAGGTGTGATCAAGACCGAGCCCAGGACCGAGAAAGTCCAATTTAAGTCAGCGGGCTATGTCCAGGGGATTTCTGACAGCAAGGTGATTGCACCTGCTGCTTCGGCCTCTCAGAAGGCGAAGCCTGACCGTGCTACTTCTACCTCTCAGAGGATGAAGTATCACTGCACCTTCTGTCAGAAGGATGGACACACGATTGATCGATGCTTCAGGCGCGCCAAGATCGCGCGTAGAGACCGTGTTGAGTCTCCTAGGCGTATTCAGGGTCAGCCCCAGATCCTGAGTGCACCTAGGACCAGCACGAGGTCTAGGTTTACTGCTGTTGATGGGTTTGGGCAGCATCGAGGACTTGGTTTTTCTGAGTCTTCTGTTTTTCGTCCTCATGCTGCTCCTGGTCATGACTTCCGCCGTCCTGAGGGTGCATCTCGTTTCCCCCGTCGAGACAGTTACCCGCGGCGTGTTCAGCGTGTTGCCGGTGTTCCGACTCGCTCTCCCGTAGCAGTCGGACCCCGCAACAGCTTCAGGTCTGCTCACAGACCTTCTGCTTCCTTGAGTCATGGAGAGCGTAGGGTAGATAGAGGTCAGTCGTGCTTGACTACTTCATCTGCTCGACGTGTTGTTCAGTATTGGGTGCCAAAATCACTTTTGATTTATCCCAGTACTGAGACTTTACTCTCTGTTTGACTCAGGTTCGCCGGGCAGGGAAGGGAAAGGTTTGGCTTGTAGACTCCGGTTGTTCTCGTCATATGACCGGAAACTCCCGTTGGTTTTCTTCCCTTGCCCGTGCTCCAGGTGATGAGACGATCACCTTCGGAGATGCTTCATCTGGGCGCGTCATCGCCAAAGGTACTGTGCGCATTAATGATTCTTTCATCTTGAAAGATGTAGCCTTGGTTAGTAAGCTGCAGTATAATTTGCTCTCAGTCTCTCAGCTTACCGATGACGGTTTTGAGGTGAGCTTTAAGAAAAACAATTGCAAAATTCTTGATTCTTCGGGTAGTCTTGTTTGCGGGATTTCTCGTTTTGGGAGGATCTTTCGTGCTGATTTTTCTGAGTCTTCTGGTGATCCTCTCAGGTGTTTAGTTGCTTCTGAGTCCCGCGACCTTTCCTTCTGGCATAGGAGACTTGGTCATATAGGCTTTGACCATTTGACTCGAGTTAGCGGTCACGATCTCATTCGTGGTCTGCCGAAACTCAAGATGGTCAAAGATCTTGTTTGTGCTCCATGCCGGCACGGCAAGATGGTTGCCGCCTCTCACCCTCCGGTCACAGTCACTATGACCGATGCACCGGGACAGCTGCTCCACATGGATACAGTGGGACCAGCTCGAGTGCAGTCAGCAGGGGGGAAGTGGTATGTTCTTGTCGTGGTCGATGACTTCTCGAGGTATTCTTGGGTGTTTTTCTTAGCCTCGAAGGATGAGACGTTTTCACATTTCCGAGGTCTTTTTGGTAGGCTTTCTGTTGAGCTCCCGGGTGCCTTACGAGCGATCCGCAGTGACAATGGCACGGAGTTCAAGAATTCCTACTTCGAGAGTTTCTGTGGTGAGACAGGTGTAGAGCACCAGTTCTCTTCTCCGCACGTCCCACAACAAAATGGCGTTGTGGAGAGGAAGAACCGTACCTTGGTCGAGATGGCCAGGACGATGCTTGATGAGTACTCTACACCGCGGAAGTTTTGGGCTGAGGCTATAGCTACTGCGTGCCATGTCTCAAATCGAGTATTTCTTAGGGCACACTTGCACCGCACTTCTTATGAGTTGAGATATGGGCGAAAGCCCAGCGTCTCTCATTTTCGTGTTTTTGGTTGCAAGTGTTTTATCTTGAAGTCTGGGAACCTAGATAAGTTCGAGTCACGTTCCTGTGATGGGATCTTTCTAGGCTACTCGACTTCTTCGCGGGCTTATAGGGTCTGGAACTGCGAGTCTAGCAAAATGGTAGAGACCTGTGAGGTGACCTTTGACGAGGCCAGTCCGGGGACTAGGCCCGATATCTCAGGTTCTTTAGAGCAGTCCGAGACCATCTTTGTGGATGATGAGGATGATGGAGACGACGGTTGTCTACCTGATCCTGTCCCTCATCCACCCCTTGAGGTGCCGTCTTCCACCGCACCTCGAGGCGATCAGCCCATGCCTTCTGCTTCTTCTGGAGCTGGTGGCTCTGTTCCTACCTCGTCAGCTCACGAGGTAGAGGCCACTTCTTCATCTCATCCTGGACCTCCTAGACATATCCAGAAAGCTCATCCTTCAGAGCAGATCATTGGAGACCTCTTCGAGCGTGTTACCCGCTCAAAATCTGGCTTATCTCAATTCTGTCTCCATTCTGCTTTCATTGCCTCCTTTGAGCCCAAAGATGTCTCTCATGCTTTATCTGATGAGTCTTGGGTCAATGCCATGCATGAGGAGCTAGAAAATTTTGAGAGGAACAAGGTCTGGTCGCTCGTCGAGCCCCCGCGAGGTCACAATATTATTGGGACTAAGTGGGTGTTCAAGAACAAGCAGAGCGAGGATGGAGTGGTTATTCGAAACAAGGCTAGACTGGTTGCTCAGGGGTTCTCCCAGGTTGAAGGTCTAGATTTCGAGGAGACCTTTGCCCCCGTAGCTAGACTTGAAGCCATTAGAATCCTGCTTGCCTTTGCAGCTTCTAAGGGTTTCAAGCTTTACCAGATGGACGTCAAGAGTGCCTTTCTCAATGGCCTTATTGAGGAAGAGGTCTACGTCCGACAGCCTCCTGGTTTCGAAAACCCCAAATACCCAAACCATGTCTTTAAGCTTTCCAAAGCGTTGTATGGACTTAAGCAGGCCCCCAGGGCTTGGTATGAGAGGCTTAAGTCCTACTTGTTGAGTCATGGGTTTGAAATGGGTAAAGTTGATAAGACCTTGTTCATCCGCCGGCTTGGCGCTGACCTTCTGCTCGTCCAGATCTATGTCGATGACATTATCTTTGGCGGCTCTTCCCATACTCTGGTTTCCCAGTTCTCGGATGTCATGAGCACCGAGTTTGAAATGAGTATGATGGGTGAGTTGACCTTCTTCCTTGGCTTCCAAATTAAGCAGACTCGGGAGGGTACATTTCTTCATCAAGGAAAGTACACTCGTGACCTCCTGAAGCGCTTCGATATGAGTGATGGTAAGCCGGTGTCAACTCCCATGGCTTCGACAGCCTATCTTGACCCAGATGAGGATGGCGAGCCAGTTGATCAGAAAGAGTTCAGAAGTATGATCGGCTCCCTTCTTTACCTCACTGCCTCGAGACCAGACATACACTTCTCAGTGTGTCTGTGTGCTCGTTTTCAGGCTTCTCCTCGCGTATCTCACCGTCAGGCGGTGAAGCGCATCTTTCGGTACCTTCGAGCTACCATTGACTATGGTATCTGGTACTCTTCCTCATCCTGTCTTTCCTTGAGAGCCTTCTCGGATGTAGACTTTGCCGGCTGTAGGATAGATAGGAAGAGCACCTCTGGCACCTGCCAATTCATTGGCACTTCTCTTGTTTCCTGGTCTTCGAGGAAGCAGTCCGGAGTTGCACAGTCCACCGCAGAGGCCGAGTACGTTGCTGCAGCCAGCTGCTGTAGCCAAGTACTTTGGATGGCTTCGACCCTGCGGGACTTTGGGTTGGTCATAGATAGTGTTCCACTCTTCTGTGATAACACTTCTGCGATTAACATTGCTAAAAACCCAGTGCAGCACTCTCGGACCAAGCACATTGATATCCGATACCACTTCCTTAGAGACCATGTAGAGAAGGGTGATATAGTGCTCCAGTTTGTGGAGAGTGACCACCAGTTGGCTGACATCTTCACCAAGCCTTTGGACAGTTCGAGGTTTTCAGCTCTGCGGGGAGAGCTTGGGGTGGTGTGTCCTTATGGACTGTAGTGAGAGGGAGCTTTGGGCTTTATTGCTTTACTATATTGATTATGCTTCTGTCTCATTTCTATTGCATTGCACTCGGGGTGCATTTGGGTTTAGTCCTTCCAGCATAGGTTAGAGTGCTTCTCTTGCCGAGATGCTTAGACTTCTAACCCTTATCTTGTGCTTCCAGGATTAGCTGCTTCTTATCTCACTAGGTCGAGCTCACTCACTTCTTGTAGGTTCTAGCGAGGGTTGGGCCACCCTCGGGTAGACAGGGTACGTGTTTGCTCTCTAGTGTGTGATTTACAGTCAGCTGATTGTCCTGGAGTCATATGGGGTAGATGAGAGTCAGTCTGAGCCATAGTTGTCTCTATATCTTATCTATGCTTTAAGGACTGCCTGTTTTGGTTTTATTTGCCAGCTTCTCAATTTATTGCTTTGGTTCAGGGAGAGTTCATTTGGGAGCTTCTGGAGCTTAATTGTGACTTAACTCAACTTGAACTAAAAGTTGCATGTCATGTTGAGGGGGAGCTAGATTTTTCTTGCATTTTCAGCATTCTAGCATTATAATCAATCTGCATTGAGCCTTGATTATTATCCTGTTATGACATGCTTCAGTGCTTTACACCTTGCCATGACTTGTGCTTAGCTTGCTAAATTTATCATGACTTCATATGTGTAGACTAGCGTTTGCTATGATAAGTTAAGTAAAATTGATCAACTTAAATTAAACTTGTCATGCTAGCATTTGAGTTTAGTCTTTCTTGAGCTATCCCTTTATGATTCATGCCATGTCAAATAGGCTGAGTAGAGCGTTGAATCTATATTGAGCCTTAGATTGAGCTGTTTAGTCTCTTGATGATGCTTGAGTTAGTACAATATGTTAAAAAGCAAAAAGATCTGTTTTGTGCGAAAAAACTGATCTCACCAATTCTCTCCTATGAGACGGCTTGCCATTGCACTTGGCATGAACTTAGGGGGAGTTTTGGATGACCTAGACTATCTTCTTAAGCTCATGGCTTGGAGTAGTCGCATAAGGCTTGAGACCTAGCACATGATAAAACAAAAATCTGGTTGGCAACAACCATGAATTTCAAAAGAAAATATGTCATTTGTGCTCCATTTGCTTAAGCTTCAAAAAGAACCAAGTACTTTAACCAAAGTTTCAATCTTGAGCTTATAGCACTCTATTTGGACTCAATGTTAGCTTCCTTGTTCCGCTTAGCTTATTGACATGGCCTGCATCATCCTTGGATATCTCTAGTTAGACTTTGCTCATTGATGACTTGACTTGCTCACTTAATGTACTTCACTTTTAGATTGTTATCTATGTGTTCTAGCTGGCTTATATATATGTTGTCATGATCTAGATAGCGTTTTATTGAGTTATGGCTTGGTGTAGTACTTGTTGGTCATATTGGATAATTCTCATGGCTCTAAATGCTTAGAATAAACAAACTTCAGCCATATTCATCCATTGACATGTCATATTCTCTCTTTTGCATCCTTAATGCGTTTATTGCCAAAAGGGGGAGAATAGAGAAGAAAAAGCTAGTTGGGATCATTTTAGAGCTTTGGAGATCAATTTGCTCTTTCAGTTGTTGCTCTTGTGTTCCTTCTGTCGACATGGTCATTTGTTTCATTCTCTTCTTTGGACCATGTTGGATTCGTCAAACTCAAACTCTTCTTCATGCCTTTTCCGAGTTTGTCAATATACTCATCAAGGGGGAGATTGAGAGACCATGTGGTCGTGATCCCATGAGAATGATGAGTAATTGACAATGGTGTAGGTTAGTCGAGTTTGGTTTGGGTGGTTTTGACCATGTCGTTGCGTGGTGCAACGGGCTCGGTCGATTTGGTCAAACTTGGTCGTTTGGGCTTAGGTCATTTATTCTAATGCTTCGACAGGTTTGGACTTCATCATGGGTAAGCATGATGTGTTTATGCTATTTTACGCTTTCATGTGTCGAGCGGTGCTATGTGATGTGTTTCTTGTCTGTGTGGCTGCAGGACATCGAGCGGAGTCGTGGCGAGACACGGTGGACCGGACTAGGCGCAGGTGGCGCTGAGGTCAGAACGGTCAGGATGTGTCGAAGACGACGTGGACTCGAGGTGGTTGCGAGGCGTGCAAGACAAGGAGCGCGGAAGCTTCCCGGAAGGTGCAGGAGGGGCGAAACGGGAATTTCGCAAGGCTGCACAAGCGGGAGCGGGCTCCGTTGGATTTAGCCGGCGTAACGGGGCGGAGACCCGTTAGCCATGGGCTATAAAAGGAGAGGAGGGGCTGCATGCCCATTTGAGCACTTGTAAGGAATTAGGGTTTACACTAGTCAAAAGAGGCTTTGGGAAGGTTGTTTCCTTTAGCTCTTTAGTTGGTGTGAGTTGGTGGAGGCAGAGTGTGCTCCCTCTGTTGTCCTCTACGATGGTTTCTAGGTGTGAGTTCTAGTGGGTGTTCTTCCTCCCTCCATGGATAAGTGTGTGTTCTTGAGTTGAGAGAGTGAGGAGATGGATTGAGAGTCTTGTAATCATTCCTCTGTATTCAATCGTGTCATCGGGACTCCTCTGTATTCATTGTGATCCAAGAAATGAAGATCTGAAGTTTGGTTCCTCTCTGTCGTAGCTTCTGTTCTTCGTTCTTCATTTTGGGTGATTTGCTCTCTTTTGATTTTCGAGTTCTTGATTGCTGGAGAGTGCCAAAATGGGTTGCTATGACATGGGTGATGCTTAAAAGCCATTTGGCTAGTTAACTCCAAGAGCAAACCAAGTTTTAATCTCAGATTTTCATTGTTTGCCTCCTCTGTTCATCTTTTCTCTTTCTAGGTTTTTGTCCAGATTTTGACTCCCTTGTTAAGATGGCTTGAAATTTGGTATGAAGAGTCCAGAGGCTATTAAATAGCTACCCTCAAAATTTCATAGCCAAAGGATCAACGGTTTGGGAGTAATTGGATTTTTGGCTCAGCTCGGGCAAAATTTCAGATTTTTACCCAAATCTGAAATTCGTGTTTCTTGAAAGTGGTTTCTTGAAATTGGCTCTTGGCTTAGTCTTCTGGGAGTATTCCCTAGCTATCCTCAAAGTTTCCCAAGCCAAGAATCGAAGAATCTTGCGAATTTCTCAGTTTTCAGATTCATTGTCTGAAAATTTCTGTTTGCTGTTTTTCCTCGAGAGGTACTACCGCTCCTGGAAGAGGTACTACCGCTCAGCGGTACTACCGCTCCTGGAAGAGGTACTACCGCTCAGCGGTACTACCGCTCGTCCCAGCGGTACTACCGATTGCAGCCAGACTTGCGCTGAATTTGTTTTTCTTGATTGCTTCTTTCTGGGTCTAGTTTTTCCTTGTCTCTGTGATGTCCAGTAAGGGTTTATTTTCTCCTTCATAGCTCCCATAGCTATTGGAGAAGAAGATAATTGTTGGGGGCGATTTTTAAAGATCGACATTCACCCCCCCCCCTCTGTCGCCATTTCGGTCCAACAGAGGATGATGAGGACATCACTTCTATTGATATGAACACCCCTCTTACTGCTTCCATGAATGATGGGCAAGGTCCAATCACTCGGGCACGTGCTCGTCAACTCAACTATCAGGTAAACTCGTTTTTAGGAGTCAATAATATTTCCGCTGAGCATTCGATACTTCCTAAGACTTGTGATTTTCTTGTCCTTAGGAACCATGGAGAAGAACCACGCGAGCTCAAGTGTAGAAGTGGAACCGTCAAGCGCAAGCCAACTCATATTCGCGAGTTCGACTCAGATTCGGACTGCTGGACAGCGCCTACTTCAAATGACCATAACTTTTGATCTAGAAGGTTTCTCGGGGCCCGTGAGTACTCGTTGGAAAGATCTTGGAGTCTACTTTCAGATGAATCTGGTCTCACCTCGAAATTCCATCCGAGCCGATCAGAAACTGCAAAACAAGTGGCGTCACTTTTCCAGTCCGAGTCAAAGTGGGCCTTGGGCCTTGTAATCACACTTAGACTATTTGGGCCTGCACTAATCATGGGTGTACTGTTCACGTGAACAGTACCCATGAATAGTACCACATCCCCTTTTGTTAGATAAGTGCGGCCTCCCCCACTCCTATTTAAGGAGGTCGCACCCCTTTAGTTTTCCTCGGGTTTTTCTTAAGAGTTTATTCTGCTTAGCAGTTTCGCCGCATGTTCGGTTTGAGGAACCCCAACTTGTGAACTTAAACATTATTCGCAATTTCAGATTGCATCTTTTACTCTCTTGCTTGTGTTCTCGATTCGCTTGCAGGAGATAGCCTTCTTGGCGAGGTCAATCGTGTTCGGCACGGTTGATAACCAACGGAGCAGTGGTGTAGTGATTGCGAGGGGTTCGATCTGTTTTGGTCGGAGCCTTTGGATCATCAACGTTGAGATCTCCACAATCGACTTATCAGTACCTCTCGGAAGATCGGGCCATCGTCACATCAGTTGGTATCAGAGCAACGGTTGCCCGTGAGGTAATTCTTGTATCCCTAGTGAGTAGATTGGTTTTTTTTTATTTCCTATAGTACAGAAAAAAAATTGCCCCACAAAAAGAGTTAATTTCCGCTGTCCAAACCCCGTTGTGCCTTTCAATCTGTTAGTTTTGGTTTGCTAAATTGAATTTGTGTCCGTCATAGTATTGTCTAGTTGCTGGTCATATCTTTGTTCCATTGAAAATCCAAACAAAAAAAAATTCCCCACCCCAAACCCTAATTTCCAATTTCGGCTGATTTTTCCTTCCTCTGCAGCCGCCACCAAAAACATCATATCTTTTGATTCCGAGATTATTTTTGAGTGGGACCACCGCCATTAGATTCAAAAATTCCTTATCCATCTATCTGTAAAATTTCACGTCATTCCAGCCAGGCAGTTAAGAGATATGTGCGGTGAAAGTTGACCCAATTATCTGTTCTGAATCTGCAACAGTCAGCAGTTGTGATTTTTGTGCGAATTTCTGTGTTGGGATTCAGAAGTTGGCCCCAAAACAAAATCTGTATAAAAAGCCGTCAGAAAACAGTAAAAAAAAGAATCAGTGAAAAAGAGGCATCTGACAAAAAGTTACGGCCGAATTACCAACGTGCTGTCCAGTGGACAGAAATCTGAAGTTTTCAGTTTTGGGTCAATCCTTGTGTTCTTCAATTCCAAATTGAATTGGATTGAATTATCTTGTATTTACCACTCCTACACTTTGCCATACACTTATTCTTAGCCTTCTTCCATCCTTGGTTGATCAGCAACATAGGCTAAGTGCTAGATACGAACTATAATTCAATTCTATGCAATTCTGAAATGAACTGATTGTTCTCCATTGCTACCATATTGTGCCTTCCAAGCTACACCTACTCTTGATCAGAACAGGTTCCCTCTTGCAATCGTACCCACGCTCGACACGGTGTCACGAACCAGCCACCGGTTGTACCACCTGCTACATTGGTAAGAACACTTGTAAGAGTGTGATAAGACGCTTGAGAGTGTGTGATTCTACTTCTCGCCACCTAGTAGTTGATAGGGATAATACCTTTGTGTTGTCTTTTGTTTGCTACTAACCATGGCAGGTGAGACGTCTGATGCGCAAGAGTGTGTTTTAAAGGGAGAGCTCATGACGCTTTTGGATGAACAACGCGCTGCCATTACTGATGACATCGATAGGAAGATGGATACAATGCAACTTTCCATCAATGAGAGCATTGCAACACTCACTACACGCCTTGAAAGAATGGTGAATCGGCCACCAAACAATGGAGGCCAAGATCATGAGGAGGGAGATGATAATGAGAGACAAAACCGTGACGCCGGTGCTGCACGGCCACGACACCATCCTCATCAGAACCGTCATGGTATGGGAGGTAACAATAATTTTCAGTATCACAATGCTCATGTTCATGATGACCCGTTTGCTAAAGTTAAATTTTCCATACCATCTTTTGCGGGTACCTATGATGCTGAAACTTATCTAGATTGGGAGATGACAGTTGAACAAAAATTTAATGCCCATCTAGTTCCTGAAGTGCATAGAGTCAGACAAGCTACTAGTGAATTTAAAGATTTTGCTATCATTTGGTGGACTCAAGTAGTTAATTCTGGCTTAGCCCCTGATACATGGGATAGATTGAAGGTAGCTATGCGTGCTAGATTTGTTCCTCCTGCTTTTAAACGTGAAATGCGTAAGAAATTGCAGCGCTTAGACCAAGGTAATAGATCTGTTGAGGAATATTATCAAGAACTGCAAATAGGCATGCTGCGTTGTAATGTTGAAGAGGATGAGGAAGATAAGATGGCTCGTTTTTATGGGGGATTAAGGCGTGAAATTCAGGACATAATTGATTACAAAGAGTATAATGATATCAATAGATTGTTCCACCTTGCTTGTTTGGCAGAGAAAGAATTGCAGGGTAGACAACAAAGGACAAGGAGCAATTTTGGAGGTACGTCTACATCGAGACCAACACAGGAGCAACCCAAGACAGCCCCACCTCCTGTTTTTCGAGCTGCTGCCCCCTCTGTGAGTAGGGTGCGTTCAGCAACACTGCCACCACCATCACGAGCACCCGAGGCGAGCAAATCTACTAGTGTGCAAGCACCAGCAAAGAGCTCTTCATCGGTTGCTTCCACGGGCCGTACGACGGGCATTGTGTGCCACCGTTGTAAAGGGATGGGCCACGTCATGAGAGATTGCCCAAGTCAGCGGGCGTACATTGCGACAGAAGATGGTGGTTATGTAAGTGCTAGTGATGTTGAGGATGAATATGCTCTTGCAGCTAACCTTGCAGGTGATGATGATGATCATGAGACAGATAGTGATGGTGAGGAGATTTTAGGTGCCGCTGCTACGGCGAGTTATAGAACCATAATTGTGCAGCGAGTACTGAGCACTCAAAGAGAGCAAGAGGAGAAGCTACAACGTCATAATTTGTTTCAGATGTTCCTCATCGTCAAGGATTGCCGTGTTCGTGTTATAATTGATGGCGGGAGCTGCAATAACTTGGTGGATTCAGGATTGGTCAAGAAGCTTGGCTTGACCACACGTGCGCATCCTCACCCATACCACATTCAGTGGTTCAACAACAGCGGTAAGGTGAAGGTAACACAATCTGCGAGAGTGCAATTTTCCATTGGTTCCTATCATGATGTTGCTGATTTCGATGTAGTACCTATGCAAGCATGCTCACTTTTATTAGGTCGCCCATGGGAATTTGATACCGATGCAACTCATCATGGTAGAAGTAATAAATACTCTCTTGTGCACAAAGGAAAGAAAATAACTTTGCTACCTTTGACACCCACTGAAATTGCTAATTGTGATAAAGAGCTAGCTGAAAATAAGAAGAAAGAACTTGAACATGAATCTGAAAATCAGCAAGTAGTGAAGGATGTTTTCCCACCTAAGAAAGAGAGGTTGCCATCTAGTTCTAGGACCGAGGGAATTAAATTAAAGGGTTGTGTCATGCTTGCAACCAAATCTGATCTTGCTGAAATTTGTCATGATGAAATGCCATGCTATGCTTTGATATGCAAAGATGCTTTATTTTCACTTGATGATATATCTAGCTCTTTGCCGTCTGCTGTCACTAACCTTTTGCAGGAATTTGAGATTGTGTTTCCTACTGAGATACCCCCAGGGCTGCCACCAATTAGGGGTATTGAACATCAAATTGATTTGATTCCAGGAGCTTCCCTACCCAACCGTGCGCCATACCGAACCAACCCGGAGGAGACTAAGGAGATTGAGCGTCAAGTGCGAGACTTGCTTGACAAAGGGTACGTACGTGAGAGTCTTAGTCCATGTGCTGTTCCTGTACTTTTGGTTCCAAAGAAAGATGGGTCGTGGCGTATGTGTGTTGATTGTAGAGCTATTAATAATATTACCATTAGATACCGTCATCCTATTCCTAGGTTAGACGACATGCTTGATGAATTAAGTGGCTCTACAATGTTTTCTAAAGTTGACTTGCGTAGTGGATACCACCAAATTAGAATGAAACTTGGAGATGAATGGAAGACGGCATTTAAAACTAAGTTCGGGTTATATGAGTGGCTAGTGATGCCTTTTGGTTTAACTAATGCCCCTAGCACTTTCATGAGATTAATGAACGAGGTTTTACGTGCTTTCATTGGTAAGTTTGTGGTAGTTTACTTTGATGATATATTGATTTACAGCAAGTCACTAGATGAACATCTTGAACACTTACGTGCTGTTTTTGTTGCTTTGAGAGATGCACGTTTGTTTGGTAACCTCGAAAAGTGCACCTTTTGCACCGATCGAGTTTGTTTTCTTGGCTATGTTGTTACTCCGCAGGGAATTGAGGTTGATCAAGCCAAGATCATCGCTATCCAGAGTTGGCCGCCTCCTAAAACGGTCACACAAGTGCGGAGTTTTCTCGGGCTCGCTGGTTTCTATCGGCGTTTTGTTCGGGATTTCAGCACCCTCACTGCACCATTGAATGAACTTACAAAGAAGGGTGTTCCTTTTACTTGGGCCACCAATCATCAACAAGCTTTCGACACTCTCAAAGATAAGTTAACACATGCCCCTTTGCTTCAACTTCCTGATTTCAGCAAGACTTTTGAATTAGAATGTGATGCTAGTGGCATAGGTCTTGGGGGTGTGTTAATGCAAGAAGGAAAACCTGTTGCTTACTTTAGTGAAAAGTTAAGTGGTCCTAGTTTGAACTATTCTACCTATGATAAAGAATTATATGCTTTAGTTCGAACTTTGGAAACATGGCAGCATTATTTATGGCCCAAAGAGTTTGTAATACATTCTGATCATGAATCCTTGAAACATATTCGAAGTCAAACCAACCTGAACCGTAGACATGCTAAGTGGATTGAGTTTATTGAATCTTTTCCCTATGTCATTAAATATAAAAAGGGCAAAGAAAATGTGATAGCTGATGCGTTGTCTAGGAGATATACCATGCTTTCACAACTTGATTTCAAAATCTTTGGGTTAGAGACAATAAAGGAGCAATATGTGCATGATGCTGATTTTAAAGACGTGTTGCTAAATTGTCAAGAGGGAAAGGGTTGGAATAAATTTGTTGTGCATGATGGTTTCATATACCGTGCTGGCAAGCTATGCATTCCTGTTGGCTCCGTTCGTCTTTTGTTGTTACAGGAGGCGCATGGAGGAGGATTGATGGGCCACTTCGGCGTGAAGAAGACTGAGGACATTCTGTTCCACCATTTTTATTGGCCAAAGATGAGGCGTGACGTCGAACGCTTCATTTCTCGCTGCACCACGTGCCAAAAAGCTAAGTCACGACTTAATCCTCATGGTTTATACATACCTCTTCCTGTTCCAAGCGTACCTTGGGAAGATATTTCTATGGACTTTGTTTTAGGGCTTCCTAGGACAAAGAAGGGGAGGGATAGTATTTTTGTTGTCGTGGATAGATTCTCTAAGATGGCTCATTTTATACCATGTCATAAAAGTGATGATGCTACACATGTTGCTGATTTGTTCTTTAAGGAAATTGTTCGCTTGCATGGTATTCCGAATACGATAGTTTCAGATCGTGATGCTAAATTTCTTAGTCATTTTTGGAGAACCTTGTGGGGAAAGTTGGGAACTAAGCTGTTATTTTCCACTACCTGTCATCCCCAAACTGATGGACAAACTGAGGTAGTCAATAGAACATTGTCTACTATGCTTAGGGCTGTGCTTAAAAAGAACTTAAAAATGTGGGAGGAATGTTTGCCTCATGTGGAATTTGCTTATAATCGTTCGCTGCATTCTACCACGAAGAAATGCCCTTTTGAAATTGTTTATGGTTTCATACCTCGTGCACCTATCGACTTGTTGCCTCTTCCGGCTTCAGAAAAAGTAAATTGTGATGCGCAACAACGTGCTGATTTCATACGTAAGATGCATGAGACAACTAAAGAGAACATTGAGATTATGAATGCTAAATATAAAGTTGCTGGTAGTCAAGGACGCAAGCATATTACTTTTGAACCGGGTGATCTTGTGTGGTTACACTTGCGTAAAGAACGATTTCCTGAATTGAGAAAGTCTAAACTCATGCCTCGTGCAGATGGTCCTTTTAGAGTGCTTGAACGTATTAATGATAATGCATATAAGTTAGACTTGCCTGCAGATTTTGGGGTTAGCCCCACCTTTAACATTGCAGATTTGCGACCTTGCTGGGGCGTGGAAGATGAGCTTGAGTCGAGGACGACTCCAATTCAAGAAGGGGAGGATGATGAGGACATCACTTCTATTGATATGAACACCCCTCTTACTGCTTCCATGAATGATGGGCAAGGTCCAATCACTCGGGCACGTGCTCGTCAACTCAACTATCAGGTAAACTCGTTTTTAGGAGTCAATAATATTTCCGCTGAGCATTCGATACTTCCTAAGACTTGTGATTTTCTTGTCCTTAGGAACCATGGAGAAGAACCACGCGAGCTCAAGTGTAGAAGTGGAACCGTCAAGCGCAAGCCAACTCATATTCGCGAGTTCGACTCAGATTCGGACTGCTGGACAGCGCCTACTTCAAATGACCATAACTTTTGATCTAGAAGGTTTCTCGGGGCCCGTGAGTACTCGTTGGAAAGATCTTGGAGTCTACTTTCAGATGAATCTGGTCTCACCTCGAAATTCCATCCAAGCCGATCAGAAACTGCAAAACAAGTGGCGTCACTTTTCCAGTCCGAGTCAAAGTGGGCCTTGGGCCTTGTAATCACACTTAGACTATTTGGGCCTGCACTAATCATGGGTGTACTGTTCACGTGAACAGTACCCGTGAATAGTACCACATCCCCTTTTGTTAGATAAGTGCGGCCTCCCCCACTCCTATTTAAGGAGGTCGCACCCCTTTAGTTTTCCTCGGGTTTTTCTTAAGAGTTTATTCTGCTTAGCAGTTTCGCCGCATGTTCGGTTTGAGGAACCCCAACTTGTGAACTTAAATATTATTCGCAATTTCAGATTGCATCTTTTACTCTCTTGCTTGTGTTCTCGATTCGCTTGCAGGAGATAGCCTTCTTGGCGAGGTCAATCGTGTTCGGCACGGTTGATAACCAACGGAGCAGTGGTGTAGTGATTGCGAGGGGTTCGATCTGTTTTGGTCGGAGCCTTTGGATCATCAACGTTGAGATCTCCACAATCGACTTATCAGTACCTCTCGGAAGATCGGGCCATCGTCACAGTCA